>JAWUZG010000150.1:3607500-4092500 GCA_036785705.1 Acanthornis magna
CTTCCCAAACCCCTCAGGCCAAGGTGTGGTCACCCCTGAGGCCGAGCGGCCACTGTGGCCACAGGAGTGACCCCAAACCTCTCTCCCTGCTCCCACACCGAGGCTTTCATCCAAAACCCCAAATATCCCCCGAGCTCGGCGGCACCGAGAGCAGGGACAGCACCTGGAAATTCCAATCAATCTGTGGCACTGGCCTCGCTCGGCTTTTTCCCCAGGCAGTTTGGAATGAAATGGGGTTTTTTCGGAAAGCCTCGGCCAGGAGGATTTGTGTCCTCGTCAACAGAGAGAATTTGTCTGTAAGAAAGAGAGCACAGTGAGCGAGGGAAATGTTGTGGTGCAGCCGGTGGGGTTTGGAGGGGAATTCCTGCTGCAGAGGGAAGGGGATTCTGCTCGGAGTTCAGCAGATCTTAAGGTGGTTCCACTGAAATGTTCATCCCTTGGTCTCCTTTCCGTGCTGGAATTCGCCTTTTCCCTCCTCCCCTCCCATCTTGAAAGAAGCAGCTCAAAAATCTTGCCTGATCTTCTCAAATTTTAGTGCTGAGAAAGAGCCAGAACGAGTTCCTGGGGGTGCACCAAAGCTGGGTTTGGCTGAATATTTCAATTATCTTTTATATTTTGTAATTTTTACGGGTTTTTTATTTTCTGTATTTTTACCTGTATCTAACTGAGCTCTCACCTGTAGGGAAATAATTCGTCTGATACGAAATCAGAGACCTCTGCTCTCTCTGGCCCAAAATTTCAGCACCTTGGATGAATATTAAAGACAGGGTGGATTTTGTCTGAAATGCTCTTGAACATTATTCTTTAAAATCACTAATTTTGCTGATTGCAGTGTGGGACCCATGTGAAACAACACCCACTAGCCATAAAGTTCTCAAATTTATTTTTTATCTTTACAGTATCTAAAATGTGTTTGTGCAGCCTGAGCTCAGAAATCAGAACTGGAGTTGGGGAGGAACGAGAGCAGCAGTTCCCACAGCCCCCAGCAATGCTGACAATGTGTTTTATCTCTATTTCAGAGCCTTTTTGGTGCAGGAAAAGCCTGGAAAATGCAAATTTAAGCTAGAAATGTGTGTTTGAGCATCCCATAATTGGTGTTCGAGGCAGGGCCGGGTGGTGTGAATGCAGTGTTGTCTGCAGGACACGCCCAGGATTTTGGGAGCCAAACCAAGGGGGATTTTATAGATCCACAGAAACACCTGAGCAGCGGCTGTGGTGTTGGGAACCACGTCCTGGACTGTGGAGTTTCAAAGGAACCTTGGGTGGTTTTGGAGGTGCCTTCCCTGTGCTGAGGCATCCCAGGGTCTCTGTGGTGAATGGGTCCAGGAATTAACCCTCGGAGGATGAATTCCTGGAGGGAGGAGGTGTTCCCTTTCACAC
Organism: Acanthornis magna; assembly: GCA_036785705.1. Classification (NCBI taxonomy): domain Eukaryota; kingdom Metazoa; phylum Chordata; class Aves; order Passeriformes; family Acanthizidae; genus Acanthornis; species Acanthornis magna. Next base: position 3,608,881 of record JAWUZG010000150.1, read on the forward strand.
TCCTTCCCAAATTCCATGGCCATGGAATTGTCTCTGGGTGCACATGGGATGCAGGAGCAAACTCTGACCGTGTTTTCCCTCTGTCCAGCATGCACAAAACACAAATCCATCCCCTGGGGTGATGGATCTCTCAGGCTGTGGGACAGCCTTGCTCCAAGCGCTCTCATTCCCAGATTAAAAATGAAGGAATTGGTATGGAAAAGACATCTGCCTCCCACCTCAGCCAGTGGTCAGGGCTCAGCCAGACCCTAAATGTTTATGGCCCTAATTAGCTCCCATAAACCTCCCAGGGAGGAGACCTGGCTGCTGCCAGGCTCAGCCCATTCTCGGAGTTCAATCCTCCCCCAGAACCACGATCTTCCCCGAGCTGACACCCCGGGAGAGGGGACAGCAGCTCCAGGGACGGTGGGAATTGCAAGAAGCAGATTTGATGGTGCTCCTTTATTTATTTCGATTTTATTCTGTCCCATGTCCTCTCCCTCCCAAGTGACCTTCAGACATTCTCCTGGAGCTCATGAATCTGCCCTGCTGGAAGGCAGGGAAATCGGGGAGAGGGAAATCTCTGGATTTCTGTGTGATGGGCCAGGCCCTGCAGAGGTTTGTGAGCAGCTCAGAGAAACCTGTGCTGGGCTCCCAGCACATTCCCTGGGTGAGGAATCCATGGCCAGGGCGATGCTGGAGTGGAACTGTTTGGTCTATTCCTGACTTCTCCTGCTGCTCAGGACAGATTCCCTGGGTGAGGAATCCATGGCCAGGGAGATGCTGGAGTGGAGCTGTTCCATCTATTCCTGACTTCTCCTGCTGCTCAGGACCAGCAGATCCTGTGGATGGCAACACTGAGGTTCCCCTTTCTTGCTCTGACCTGTTTATTCCTGAAATTTATGTCAAACCATCCTGGAGCAAAATGGAAAGGAAAATTGACACAAATCTCCTGCAAAGAGCTCCCCAGCAGTAGCTCTCTGCTCCCTTCCCCCAAAGAAAAGATGTTTTCCACTAAAAACCCAGCGAAATGCAGCTGTCAAAGCTCCTGAACTTCCCCCGGCTCAGAAGAAGGGTTTAATCAGGGAAAGCGAGTGAGGAGTTGTGAGTTCCCCGCAATAAACAAGTTAAACATTATTAAACACACACGTGTCTCGTGGAGGAGATGAATTGATTGTGTGGGTTTATTTTTACAGCATTATTTCACCGAGGAAGGAAAAGAAAGGCTGGGAGCTGATGCCAAGATGATAGAGCTGAAACAAAGCCCAAGGAAAGAGTTTTCCACTGGGCTCATTTTTTTCCCCTAATAACTGTCTCCCATATCTGCCAATCTTAGGTCAACAAACACGGCGTGATTGACAAGTTAAAATGTTTAACTAAGCCTGCAACTCATATAAACCAATTTCAAATTTCCAGAGCGGGAGGGAGAGGGAAGAGAAACAAACAATCTCCCTTCCTTCCTCGCCTCTCCCTGGAGCGCCGTCCAGGAATCTTTTACGGGGGACAACGGGACATCCCCACAGCCACAGCAGGTGGGCACTGCTCCACCAGGAAAAAGAATTCAGGGCTGGCTGGGATGGGAATGCTGTTCCGACATGGAAGTGCAGTGGATTTTGGGAGGGAAGGAGGGGAATATGCAAGCACACCTTTGGAATACCCAGGGAAGGCGGGCGGAGGTGTCTGCTCCTTACAAATGGTGTAAGGACATCGCAGAGGGAAGTATTTGGGATCAAAGGAAGGTGGTGAAGAGAAAATTAATTGATGACATTGTCCTGGGTGATTTTAACTGATTTTTTTCTCCTGGGTGATTTTAATTGATTATTTTCTCCATTAGTGACCCTCTGCACTGCCCAGTGAACTGTTAAATCCCAGAGCTGGGAACTCCAAGTCACTTTTCCTCTTAGTCTTCTGCACTGCTCTTCCTTGAAAGGCACAAACTGTGGGACTCTGTGTATTCAATAATTGTTATTTCCGGGAAGTCCTTGCAGTAATCCATTGGGAATCTCCTGTTTCCTGTCCTTCAGCTGGAGAGCAGAGGTTTCACACCTTTGTGTGTTGGCACCTTTCATCCTGAGCCCCTCAGAAGCTTTTCGCTGGCTCGGGGCTGGGTGTGCCAGCAGCTCCAGGCAGATCCTCAGCTTTGCTCTGGCCTGGAATCAGAATCTGGAGCTCCCCAGTTGTTCCCACAGCATGGATTTGGGATGGCTCTGAAGCCAGGGAATAGGGAACTGCAGACTGGAATTACCCAGCTGAGCCTTGGGATCGGGCACATCTCTGGCTCTCCCATCCATGAGTTTCCAGACCTGACGTCCATTTTTCCTGTCATTTTTTCCTAAAAGGACACAGATCTAGAGGGGTCTGTCATGGCACAGGGGCTCCTAAAAAAGGTCCATGCACTGCCCACAGCACACGCTGAGCACCTGGTGTCCCTCATGACATGCCAGTCCTGGCTTAGATGTCACCCAGAGCCACTTTAAGCTGGGCTTTGGCTGCAGCTGTGTCCAAAGCCCACGGAACAAAAGTGTCCTGTCTCCTTCAGGGTGGATTTTCAGGGAAGAGCTTTTCATTTCCTTTGGATCTAACTTTCAGGGCTCGCTTCTCCTTAACAAAAACCAGCTTTGAAATAAAGATGTCTTACCCTGGGATGGATGTTAAACCCAGAGTAAAAGTTCCTGAAGGTATTGACAGGTGGATTTTGATATTTTTATTAAGCTCTGTCTCTGCAGTAAAACTGATCCTTCTTGCTCGGGCCACAGTTGTAAAAAGACTTTCAAGCCCTGCCCCAGGTAGGCTTCTTTTATGGGATTTTGGTGTGCCTATAAATCAAAGATATTATTTGGGGAAAAGCTGCACCAAGTGGATCTGGCCAGGAGGGATGAAAAGTCCTTAAGGAGGGACAGATTTTTGGGAGGGATCTGAGCACCAGGGATGGAAATGTCTGCACAGCCCAGATTTCTGAGTGCCCCAGAAGGAAATGAATTGGTGGCAGGAAGTTATTGGTGATGTTCAGAGTGGTTTAATAGCCTTCAGGGTGCTGTGAAACTCCTTCCCTGAGCTGGAAACCAGCGCTCCATTTGCCTTCCCAGGTTCCCGCAGGAGCGCAGGGAACGCTCAGGATTGCGCCGCTGGGTAATCCCCTCGCTCTGAGCTCCCATCCCATAACAAACACCTTGTTTTGGGCTGACAACAAGGGCTGTTCAAAGGGATTTTCTCCTGCCAGCTGCTCCGTGGGCCGCGGGGATCCCAGCCAGGCCCAGTCCCTGTAATCAGATCCCGGAATCCTCTGGGCAGGGAAGGCACAGAGCCCCGGAGCTGAGAAAGCTCTTTGTTACCCAACTCCATCCCAGGACAGCTCCATCGTCCTTCATTTCCTCTCCCTATTAAGTGCTTATCTCTGGCGAGACGCGAGCAGCTGGATGGAGACAGAGAAACGGGAAAAGCCAGAGGCGCTTTGGGATGTCTGGGGATGCGCAGCCTTTGCTGCTCCAGGGATGAAGGGGATGGTCCAGCAGGCTCTGGACCCTCTGGCACAGAGGGACTGGATCCCAGCAAATTGAACATTTGGGCTCCCAAGGAAAAATGGCAGAGGAAAATGTCTGGATTTTCTAACATGCAGCAGCAGGAGAAAGAAAAATTGAAGGGAGCCATCAGCTCCTCACGACTCTGCTTTGTTTTGTCCCAAAATTTTACACTGACCTATGGAAATTTATGGAAATTTCCCCTCTCTGCCCTAAAGGACAAACAATCCACACGAGCAAGAGACAGAGAATAAGCCCCGGACCAAGGTTTTTATTGGAATAAAACAGGAGATTATTTTCCTGACTCACACAGGCTGGTTTTATCTTGACCTCCAGCTAAAAATGAGTCTGCAAAAATCAAACTCTCCCACCAACAGGATTCCCATTCATTCCCATGTTTTTAGGCACCCATGAGGTGGGAAATGGGGAAAATGGAGAAAATGGGGAAAATGGGGAAACTTCAGGTTGGATTAATCCATTATCTGACCCACACATTTTCCTTGTGCTGGCAGTGGAGCCACGGGGGCTCTCAGCTTTGGAGCCACCAATCTTCACCCTGAACTAAAAGTGTGATTTGGAATGTTTTGTTACTTTAGGGGCAGATGGGATGAGATGAGGTGAAATTAGCGCCTTCCAGCCCTGAACTCCAATTTCACTGCAATGATTGCAATTCCCCTTCAGGATTCATTCCTCTCCCAGGTCAAGAGTGCACAGCAGCACTCTGGAAGCAATGGATTCAAGTGCTGATAGGAGATCATTCTCCTCCTATCTTCTGGAGAATCTGCTCCTGATGGCTTTGCCCTGTTTAAATATTGGCTCCAATTCCCTGAGCATGGCGTTATCCTGAATTTTACACATTTATCCCATTGAGTTTGATGTCATTTGTTGGGAAGTGTCCCTTCCCATGGGGTGGGACTGGATGGGCTTGAAGGTCCCTCCCCACCTAGAACATTCCATGATTTGTGATGAGGAGAACGAGGAATATTCTGTTTCCAGGGCAGGGATTCACTCCAAACAGATCCTTGGAAAAGGCTGAGCCTGAGAAAGGATGAATTAGAGAATTAATTATCTCTCATGAATTAAAAATCTCAATTAGAGAAAGGGTGAAATGGCAAAGCCAAGGTGAGATGACAACACAGAGTGGCCATGGTGCTTCATTTTCCTTTTCTTCCTCATAGACATTATTTCCTCATCCCACAAAGAATTTTTGCCTTTATTTCTGTTTTGTGAGGGCCACCAGCACATTTCCAAGACATATGAAACAATAATAACAAAAAATTTGTTCCAAGGAGTATTAACCATCAAACCCTCAGATTATGTGCAATCAGGAGATGTGTTCTCCCAGCTTTCCAGTCAAACACCCATTAAAAAAATGATTATTGTAACAAACCCAGAGCTGGTTATGAACAATTCACAGACACGAAACTGTAAAAAGAGCCTGAATTGTGAACAAATATTAACAGCAACAAATAAATCAACGAGCACCTCATTATTTCTATCTTCTCACTCTCACAGCACATTAATCTGCGGAGTAGCCATGGATGAATCACAGAATATCCAACTTTCCAAAAGTACGTTGGATTCTTTAGAGCTGGGCCAGAGATATGAGGGGAAAACGCAAAAGTAATTCCTGGAAATGGTGAAATAAATTGTCTCATGGGTTGTTTACACAGAACATTTCCAATGTCGGTACCAGGGGACGGCAGAGGGGAGGGAGCTGCTCTCGTGCAGAGGGAGGAGCTGAGAGCAGGGCAGGGCTGGGCAGAGGATCAGCCCCTCTGGGGGCTCAAATGGGATTTTGGAGACAGGAATTTCTCCTTTAGCCCAGCCATGGATGGGTTGGATCCCCCCTTTAACCCCCAAATGGCTTCAACATCCTCACCTGGCACTGGGAGGAGATTTTGAGTTGAACACAAGACTTCTGGCTCTGCCCCTGGTGCTCGGACAAGTCCTGGGTACGATTTGTCTTGAGTTGAACCTAAATCTGCTGTTAATTCCACATTTGGGGAGCCCAGCTCTGATCAGTCCCCACTCACAACAGTGGGCAAGGCCCTGCTGTGCTCACATTTTTCTCCACTCCTATATGGGATCAGCAATCAGGTGCTGAACCTCAAAATCAAAATCATTGTCAAATCTGACTCATATATAACATATGACAATCCAGGTCTCCCCGTGGTTATGGACACAGCACCCTGCACTCCCTGAACTCCTCTTTTCCCCTAAACTCTTCCCCTAAACTCCTTCCTTAAACTCCTCTTTTCCCCTAAACTCCTCTTTTTCCATAAACTCTTCTTTTTCCCTAAACTCTTCTTTTTCCATAAACTCTTCTTTTTCCCTAAACTCTTCTTTTTCCCTAAACTCATCTTTTGCCCTAAACTCCCTCCTCTTCTTCCCTAAACTCCTCTTTTCCCCTAAACTCCTCTTCTTCCCTAAACTCCTCTTTTCCCCTAAACTCCTCTTCCCCCATCTCTCCACTCCCGATATGTCTCCTCCAACCTTTTCCCCGCTCCAGGACTGACTGACTGATAGGACTCCCTGCCCTCGGATGGGTGAGCAGCTGCCACTTTGAGATCAGGAGGGAATGAACTCCTCCTTTCTTCCCTCTCCGGCTCCGTCAGCCCCGAGGTGACGCTGGGAGCCGCTGGAATCTCCCAGCTGGTTTGATTTATTTGGATTCATGTTCCCCCATGACCTCTGGGCTCAGCCTGGCCTTTCATCCCAGCGCTGGGAGGGCCTCGGGCTACTTAACTTCCGTGATGGGATGAGCTCAGGGTATTCCTGCCTTTTGGCCAAAATCCAGGGAATTCACTCAGCTCCTGTCTCCATTTTGAGAGACAACCCCAGAAATTCTGCAGAGCCCAAAAGCCCCCGGGGAGTTTGATGGAATCAATGCTGAGTTCGCAGGGGTTTAGGGGAAGTTGTGCTCCATCCTCTCCCAGGAAGACAAAGCCTTCAGCAATGCCAACCATCCCGAATTTGGCACCCAGAGCAGGAAGGGCTTCTTCCTCCTCCATCTCCCCAGGTCTTTGCTCCTTTTCGGTGGTTCTTAAACATTTAGGCAAAGAAAAACTCTTTTCCGTGGTGGCTGCTGAGGTGGTTGACATGGAACATGGGAAAACTATCCCAAAAAAAAAAGATAAAATTATGGAAATATTCAGATGGGTTGATTTTCTCACCCTGGGACCCCTCCATCGTTTCACTCTCTTGAGCAGAGTCCTACATCAGGAATTCATCTCTGAGAGGACAGGCTTTCCCAGAATCCCAGGATCCCGGAGGTTGGATAAGCCATCCAAGGCCATCCAGCTGATGATGATGGAGCAATGTTGGTCTGATCCCATGAAATGGCACTGGGAACATTTCCCATGGATGGACATTTTTCCTTCCTTGCATTTCCAGGTGTTTGTGTGGCCACAGCAGTTCCTGGATGAGGAGAGGCACAGGGGGGTGATTTAGACACCAGGGAAGAGCCTCTGTCCCACTTGGTCTTTGAACTTGTCTCTGCAAGGCTTTGAAAATGGATTCGAAATTCCAAAATTATTCACCTGTGAGGGCTGAAACTGAAGCTTCTAAACTGTTTTTTTTTTATTATTCCATTTTCTGCACTTTGACCAAATTGAACTGGATTTCTTTCTCATTTCAGCATCTTGTGCTTTCTGAATGTCACCTCCAAAAGGTTTCATTCCAGCTCTCCTTAGAAATTCATCCTGTTACACCTGGCTCCTGCCCTGACCCAATTTTGGCACCATTCAGGTGTGATATCCCAGTCCTTTGGAGCTTCTGAGGTCTGGAAGAGATCCCTGGATCCCTGTGACAGCTGATCCATCTCTTTCCATGTTGAGTGCCTCTCTTCTCCCTTGTCCAGAGCTCTTAACTTGTGTTTTCCCTCTGCTGTTGAGGTGACGGGGGTTTCATCCCTGGAAAGCTTCCCGGGATGTCAAACCAAGAGGGTTTTTTAAGTGTGTGAGAGCCCCAGCACAGGTTTCCATCTCTCCCTTCCAAAGGCAGGGAAAAGTTCCCTGTCGGAGGAGCTGATTTATCGCCCCGTTTAATGAGGTTCTTGTCAGAACCTGGTTCAGCCGTGTAAATGTAAATGTCAGGCAGGAATAAATCACCGCGGCAAGGACAGAGGAGGAAATATTCCCCCTCTGGTCTCCTCCTCGCTGTGCCGGGGGAGATAAGGCGATATCAGCAGCGCTAAGTGCCCTCTCCAGCGCTAATTGCTGATTAACGCAGGGCAGGACTGAGCCTCATCCCCCGGGATGGGACAGCTCCTGATCCTGGAGCCTCACCCTGCTGGGAGCTCCCTGCGCTCCCACGGAGCCTAAATCCCGGGAATTCTCCTTCCTTTTTTGCGGGGTAGGAACCTGTGGAACTCTCCTTTTCTTGCGGGGTATAAACCTGTGGAATTCTCCTTTTTTTGTGGGATATGAACCTGTAGAATTCTCCCTTTCTTGTGGGGTGTGAACCTGTGGAATTCTCCTTCCTTTCTTGCGGGGTGCGAACCTGTGGAATTCTCCTTCCTTTCTTGCGGGGTAGGAACCTGTGGAATTCTCTTTTTTTTTGCGGGATATGTACCTGTGGAATTCTCTCTTTCTTGCGGGGTGTGAACCTGTGGAATTCTCCTTCCTTTCTTGTGGGGTATGAACCTGTAGAATTCTCCCTTTCTTGCGGGGTAGGAACCTGTGGAATTCTCCTTCCTTTTTTTGCAGGGTATGAACCTATGGAATTCTCCTTCCTTTCTTGTGGGGTATGAACCTGTGGAATTCTCCTTCCTTTCTTGCGGGGTATGAACCTGTGGAATTCTCCTTCCTTTCTTGGGGGGTGTGAACCTGTGGGGGTTTGCAGGCGGATCTGAGCTCTGAGCAAATCACGGAATTACACGATGGCACGATGGTTTGGGATGGAAGAGGAATTAAAACTCATCCCATTCCAGCTCCTCCCCACGGGCAGCGAACCTTGCGCTGGACCAGACCTGCTGGAAGGGACTTTGCTGTGTCCCCGTTCCACCCTCCCGGGCTGGCTGTCCCCAAAGCCCACGGATCCCTCCCTCCCTGCTCTCCCAAAGCTCAGGCTGTGCCATTCTGCTCCTGTCTGCATCCCCTGCCAGGCTCCCTCCTGCTTTTCCCTTCCCGGAGAGCAGGGAGAGGGTCAGGGAAGGCCAGCTGGTACCTCCCTGCTTTTCCACCCTAAAACATGCAGGGTTTTTTCCCAAACCCTCAGCATGGGCAGCTAATAAAACCCATTAAAGATGCTGCTGGATGTAAAAGCTGGCTCCTTTTTGTCCAGAGCCATAAAAGCCCTTAAAGAGATCCAAACCGGAAAAGACAGGCTCCTAATAGGGAAAACAAGGAAAAAAAAGGGGGGAATAAAACTGGCACGAGGGTCCCGAATTTTTCCATGACTGATTGGGGCATTGCAAGGCACTGGCACGGAAAAGCAGCACCCGCAGCCCCACAATGACAATAAATAACCCACGGGCACAGCTCTGCTCCAGCGGCTCCGGGCACAGCCAGCGCTGGGTTGGGGCATCCTGGCACGGATCCTGCAGCAAGCAGCACAACAATCGGCACTGGGAACGGAGCAGGAGTTAATTAAGCCTGGATCTTTTATTCCCGGGGGCGATTCAGCGCGGGTGAATGAGCCGCAGTGCCAGGCCCCGGTGGGAATGTCGCTCCCAGCCCGGGAGAGCCCAATCCCATTATTAGCATAACAATCTTGCCCAGGATGCCCTCGGCTGATGTAATGCCAGGGCTGAGCAGGGAGAGGGAAGTTTTTCCATGCGGGAGCTGGGAGCGTTTGCCACTCGCTGGGGCTGTGTCAGTGCATGAAATTCTCTTTCTTTGCCTCTCCCTCCCCTCGTGGGATGTTTGCTAATTGAAGCGGTGCTGCAAAACAATTGCTGCTGGAGCTCCCTGCCCCCATCCCCTCCTTTAAATCCACTTTTTGGGACTTTCTGGGACTTCTGTGCTGCTCCTTGGGAAGTGGCCTCTGATTCTTTGCGTTTCTATGCAGGGACAAGGAACAGTTTTTGGGATGTCAGGTGGTTGCAGAGGGCACCTCCACTGCCCATCTCTCCTGGAACAGATCATTTGACAGCCAAAGTGTTTGGGAACTAAAAATTCCCATTTCCCAAACTCTCCCTGTCCCCCAGGTGGGAACATCTGGGCTGGAATGGTTGTGCCTGGAGCTGTCCCCTCCAGCAGTGGGAACACAATTCCTTTAATTCCCAAAGGCCTCCCATCCGGGGAAATCGCAGCGTTTGGTGACCAAAGCAAGGATTTGTCTTCCTTGGATGTAAACACCACCAAAACCCTGCTGGTTTAGTGGGGTTTTCCGTATGTTGTCCCTGCACGTTCTGTTCCAAGGATTTTGGTCATTCCTTGTTCCGAGGATCGTCCCTGCAGGATTGGGGCTGTGCTGGCTCCTGATGAATTCTGTGTATTGATCTCTTTATTTCATGTAGAAGCACTGGAACAGCTTCTCTCCGTGATTTTTTCTCCCCGGAGAAGCTGGAAATGCTGAGTCCTGCTGTCCCTGCAATTCTCGTGCTCCTGCTGAAGGGCAGATCCCAACTTTGGGGCACACCTTGGGGAATTTGGCTCCCAGCACCCCAAGGATGAGCTGCAGCACCCAAAACCTCTGCCCTGCTCCTTTCAGCAGCAACCAGGAGCTTTCTCCATCTCCTCATCCTCCCAAAAGAAGAGGGAGAGGGAATTTTTTTTTTAAAAAAAAGAGTGTTTTGGCATGAGAACAATTTCTCCATGACCTCAATGAGTTCCAATGATCTGGAAAGGTTCTCCCTGGGGAAATGCAGCCCAGGGAAGGAGCTGGGGCTGCCCGGGGCTGGAGGTGTTGATCTGAGCATTACTCAGCAGTGCAGGTTGCAGTGAAGTCAGGCAGGGCTGCTGTCACTGCTGGCACTCATAAATTCATTAATTATATCACTGCACTAATTAAAGGCCTTCTCCTCTCCAAGGATCCCGACTCGGAGGCTGTCCATCAATTCAGTGAGGTCTGGCCTTGGCTGAGATCATTATTTCCTGAAATACTGTAAAATCTCGTCATAAAATTTAAAACTTTTATGGTTTTTTTTAACCCATCTTCATCCTTTTCTCAGAGGAGAGCAGCAAGTAGGAAAAGATACAGGGGAAAAAAAGTGGGGATACCTAATTCCAGCAGTTTGGGGTTGTTCCTTTGTAAATATAAGTTGGAAGTGTCCTCAGAGTCCCCGGATCGGTGGTGGGTCCTGTGGGGAGATGGATTTGCTGCTGTCAATGTCCCAAATCATCCCTGATCCTACAGCAGGAATGAAACAAACCCAAAGGTGATGATGGGGTAAAATTGGGATAAATAAAACAGGCAGAGAAAATCCATGGGCCGGTGTAAATCAGTGGCCTGGCGCTGGTGGAGCAGAGCCAAATTCCACCAGCTGAGGCTCTGCATTGCATATTCCTCCCATAAAAATGGTGTTTAGGATATCTTGGCAAAAGCTGGGGATTTTTATACCCACTCCTGCCTGGGCAGTGCTGTGGAGGGATGAAATCCAGTCACACTGGGGAGGAAAAAAAATAAAAAATCAGGATTTAAAAAAAAAACCCTGTGGAGCAGGAGGGGATTTTTGTAGGATTATTCTGGTCCAGGGAACCTGCTCCAAGCTGTGGGACACGCAGGGATTGGTGGGGAAGCACAGGGAAGGAGAGGGAGGAGAGCCCTCATTCCCAGCACTCAGTGTTGCCCCTGAGCTTCCCAGCACGGGATATTGCCCTTGGAAGAGGCTGCTCCCAAGGCAAGAAAGAGTGGAAAAATATTTTGGCTTTCCCCATGAAAATAAGGCTCATGGTCTCCGTGATTATCCAGAACGCTCCTAAAATCTGAATTCCAGGTCCGAGGCTCCCAAAGGTGCTGAGGAACGTGGGGTCCTGGAATGGTTGGGGTTGGGAGGGACCCTAAAGCCCATCCAGTGTCACCCCATGGATGGGCAGGGAACCTCCCACAGCCCCGGGGGCAGGAGGTGGGGGAGCTCTGTGCTGGGAAAGATCCCTTTTTTTTTTCATTGATTTCCTCCTAAATTTGGCATTTTTTCACTTTGCCTCTCAGTGCGTACCGGGGTTGGTGCTCCTGGTGAATTCAGGAGGTTATTTTGGATTTTAAACCCCCCAAAAAAAGGCAAGCACCGTTTGGAATCACTGGTCCTGCCAGTGGAATCCACTGGTCCTTCCATTTGAAATCCACTGGGATGTTCCAGGGAACTTCCATTGGGAATTGAGCCCATTTGGGGCTGGATTGAGACAATTTGGGGCTGGATTGAGACAATTTGGGGCTGGAAGGGAAAGTTTCCGCATGCCTGGGAGAAAAACAGGAAAATTTGCTGGAAAATGCTTTTCTTTAGACATTTGGGACACGCCCAAGGTGTGATGAGCTCCTGCCATTGGGGCAGGAAAAGATCCCTTTTTTCTTCATTGATTTCCTCCTAAATTTGGCATTTTTTCACTTTGCCTCTCAGTGCGTACCGGGGTTGGTGCTCCTGGTGAATTCAGGAGGTTATTTTGGATTTTAAACCCCCCAAAAAAAGGCAAGCACTGTTTGGAATCACTGATCCTGTGTGGAAGAACTGGGATGTTCCAGGGAACTTCCATTGGGAATTGAGCCCATTTGGGGCTGGATTGAGACAATTTGGGGCTGGAAGGGAAAGTTTCTGCCATGCCTGGGAGAAAAACAGGAAAATTTGCTGGAAAATGCTTTTCTTTAGACATTTGGGACATGCCCAAGGTGTGATGAGCTCCTGCCATGGGACAAGAAATGCTTTTGGGTTTGATGGTTCAGGAGGCAATGGAAGGGAAGGCCCAGGGGTTTGGAGCTGGACCCCAGCAAACTGGAACAGCCATTCCTGTGGGAATTCTGTAGGATGCAGCCATTCCTGTAGGATTTCTGTAGGATACAGCCATTCCTGTAGGATTTCTGTACAATTTCTGTAGGATTTCTGTAGGATGCAGCCATTCCTGTAGGATTTCTGTAGGATGCAGCCATTCCTACAGGACTTCTGTAGGAGACAGCCATTCCTGTAGGATTTCTGTAGGATATAGCCATTTCTGTAGGATTTCCTATAAAGAGGAAGAGAGGGGGTTCCTTCCCATAGGATTCAGCAAAACCTCACAAAACACTGCTGGATTTCAACTCCTCCCTGACCTGCAGAGAAAGGAGAGGGAGGATCAGCACCAGGGAGATTTGGGAACTCATTTAGGGACTGTGGGAATGTGGGAGCTGACCCCAAATGGGGACTTGGGCAATGCCACCCTCCCAGCACCTCCAGCATCACTCCCTAAATGCATTTTGGGGACCCTGGGGTTGGGGACAGCCCTGGACTCTGTCAGGAATCGCTGTCCCAGCACGGATGGAGCTGCTCAGGAGAATCAATGCCTTCATTAAGGCTCTCATTAAACTCTGGCTAATTGAGCCAGGCTCTCCGATGGGTTCAGGCGCAGGGAGCAGGAGCAGAGGGAGCATCCCAACCTTTTGAAGTCCCTCCCTGCCCTGAGATCATTTCCCTGTGCCTGAGGACTCTCCCCAGCTGTTCTGGGGCTCGTTTGAAGGCTGGGGGAGGCAGGGATCCCCCCAGGGCACAAGGCACATTCCTTGGGGTTTCCGTGAAAACCCCAATTATCCCAGAGCCAGCCGAGCATGGCCGAGCCGGGAGCCGGGAGTGCTCCGGGGCCAAAGGCTAAAATCCGTGCGAGGAGCTCAATGAGGGCCCTAATTGGGATTTCTGTCCATCCTCGGCTCCTCACGGCAACGAGATCAATGACAAATTCCCAATTTTCAACCCCTTCCCCATCGCCAGCAATCTGATCTCAGGGAATCACAGGAGGAGCCAGGAATAGTCTGCACATCACAAGATTACCATTATTATTATTATATTTTTATTATTGTTGTTATTTTTATTATTACTACTACTATTACTGTTATTGTTATTATTACTATTATTATTATTATTGTTATTACTACTACTAATAGTAAACTAGTAGTAGTTTTAACTAATAATTAGTTTTACTAATAGCAAAAATATTGCTATTATTATTACTATTACTGTTACTATTATTATTATTACTACTATTGCTATATTATTATATATTGATATTGGTATTGATATTGATATTGATATTGATACTGATATTGATTTTTTTTATTTTTATTTTTATTTTTATTTTTATTTTTATTTTTATTTTTATTTTTATTACTATCCTTTTCCCTGCCCCATTAGTGTAGAAACTAATTACTAGAATATATAATAATAACGGAAATGAAAGAATAGAATTCATGGTAAAAACAGGAATGAAACAATAACCGGGCAGAGGAGCTGAAGCAGCCCTGGGGTGGGATGGGATGGGATGGGATGGGATGGGATGGGATGGGATGGGATGGGATGGGATGGGATCCATGGGATGGGATGGGATGGGATGGGATGGGATGGGATCCATGGGATGGGATGGGATGGGATGGGATGGGATGGGATGGGATGGGATGGGATGGGATGGGATCCATGGGATGGGATGGGATGGGATGGGATGGGATGGGATGGGATGGGATGGGATGGGATGGGATCCATGGGATGGGATGGGATGGGATGGGATGGGATGGGATGGGATGGGATGGGATGGGATGGGATGGGATCCATGGGATGGGATGGGATGGGATGGGATCCATGGGATGGGATGCTCCAAGGAAAAGCTGGGAATTGTCCCTGCCAGTAGGATCCCTTTCCCCCACTGCTCCAGCCCCACGTCCCGAGTGGGTTCCGGGATTTTCAGGAGAGGGGGTGAGGTTTTGACAGTCCAGGGTAAAAAAAAACATAATGAAAATGCATCTTCTTCCCAATAATTCTGAGGGCTTTGGAAGCAAAAGGAATGACAGAATTATGGGATTTTGTATGGGATTTTCTTAAGGATCATGGGATGGGTTGGGTTAGGAGTGACCCTGAAGTCCATCAGGTGCTGGGTGGGGGAATCCCTGTCCAGGGGAGCTCATCCCACAGCCCAGGCTGGCTCCCATGTCCCTTTCCTCATCCCAGTGTCCCCTGTCCCCATCCCCGTGTCCCCTGTCCCCATCCCACAGCCCAGGCTGGCTCCTCATGTCCCCTGTCCCCACCCCAGAGATCCAGGCTGGCTCCCTGTGTCCCTGTCCCCATCCCCATGTCCCCTGTCCCCATGCCCATGTCCCTGTTCCCATCCCGGAGCTCCAGGCTGGCTCCCCATGTCCCTGTCCACATCCCCGTGTCCCCTGTCCCTATCCCACAGCCCAGGCTGGCTCCCCATGTCCCTGTCCACATCCCCGTGTCCCCTGTCCCTATCCCACAGCCCAGGCTGGATCCCCATGTCCCCCATCCTCATGTCCTCTGTCCCCATCCCTGTGTCCCTGTCCCCATCCCCATGTCTCTGTTCCCATCCCCATGTCCCTGTCCCCATCCCCACAGCCCAGGCTGGCTCCCCATGTCCCTGTCGCCCTCCCTGTGTCCCTGTCCCCATCCCCATGTCCTCTGTCCCCATCCCTGTGTCCCTGTCCCCATCCCCGTGTCCCCTGTCCCTATCCCACAGCCCAGGCTGGCTCCCCATGTCCCCTGTCCCCGTCCCTGTGTCCCTGTCCCCATCCCAGAGCTCCAGGCTGGCTCCCCATGTCCCTGTCACCATCCCTGTGTCCCCTGTCCCTATCCCACAGCCCAGGCTGGCTCCCCATGTCCCTGTCTCTATCCCTGTGTCCCCTGTCCCTATCCCCATGTCCCTGTCCCCATCCCCATGTCCCTGTCCCCATCCCAGTGTCCTTGTCCCCATCCCCACAGCCCAGGCTAGCTCCCCATGTCCCTGTCCCCATCCCTGTGTCCCTGTCCCCATCCCCATGTCCTCTGTCCCCATCCCTGTGTCCCTGTCCCCATCCCCATGTCCCCTGTCCCCATCCCCGTGTCCCTGTCCCCATCCCAGAGCTCCAGGCTGGCCCTGGAGCAGCTCCAGCCCTGATTTTCAAGGGGGGCTTTTTTCATGTTATTATTTTGTGGTCAAAAGGTTGCACAGACTCTTTTTTTTTTTTTTTTTCTTTTTTTTCCCCCGATGCAGAGGCTTAGAAAGAGTGGAAAGGCAAATATTTGGATAATTCTTCAGGCCAGCGGGTTCCATCAAAGGTTCCACAGCCCTCTGCAGCAAACCTGAACGGTTCGAGCCACAAATGCTGTTTTTGCAGCCATAAAACCTTCAGGGGAAGAAAAAAAAAAAAAAAAGGGGGGAGGGGGGGGAAGAGAAAAAAATATTTAAAAAAAATAAAATCAAATAATAAAATCCATTTTCCATTCGCTTGAAACTTGTAAAATTTAATGCGGTGAAAAATGACGGTTCAGTCCCAGAAGGAAAGCGCCCGCAGAGGTTTGGGGTTGTTGGCTTGGGGGGATCAGGAATGGCTCTGGAATTGTGTCCTCGGCCCCAAAAAATCACTGCTGGGAGAGGGCAGAGGGACAAAGCTGCATAGCCCAGGGCACCCGTGGCCCTGGGATTGTTTGATTCAGGGATGGATTGGAAGGGAGAATTCTTTTTTTGGTGCGGAAAATTACACAGCGCGGGCTCGGGATCTGAAATCCTTCGGAATTCCGTGTGTGTGCGGGAAAATTCTGAATTTAAATGGGCAAATTCTGAATCAGAAAAAGTCAAATTCTGAATTGCAAACAGTCAAATTCTGAATCGGAAACAGTAAAATTCTGAATGGGAAATGGTCAGATTCTGAATTGAAAGCATGAATATTCTAAATTTAAAACATTAAAATTCTTAATTGAAAACAGTCAGATTCTAAATTGAAAATGGTCAAATTCTGAATTGGAAACAGTCAAATTCTGAATTGGAAACATTAAAATTCTGAATCGGAAACAGCCAAATTCTGAATTGCAAACAGTCAAATTCTAAATTTATAACATTAAACTTCTTAATTGAACACAGTCAGATTCTAAATTGAAAATGGTCAAATTCTGAATCGGAAACAGTCAAATTCTATATTGAAAACATGAATATCATAAATTTAAAGCATTCAAATTTGAAATTGCAAACAGTCAAATTCTAAATTGCAAAACAGTAAAATTTTGAATTGAAAACATGAACATTTTAAATTTAAAACATTAGAATTCTGAATTGAAAACAGTCAAATTCTAAATGGAAAACATGAATATTCTAAATTTAAAACATTAAAATTCGAAATTGAAAACAGTCAAATTCTAAACTGAAAACAGTAAAATTTTGAATTGAAAACAGTCAAATTCTAAATTGAAAACATGAATATCCTAAATTGAAAACATTAAAATTCTAAATTGAAACACCTGGGAGTGGCAGTAAATTTAAGCCAGGCCCGAGCAGGGCTGTGGGAGCTCCGTGGGGCTCTCATGAAAGTTTTTTTTTCAATCCTCATCCCTGGCAGTGTCCAAGGCCAGGCTGGACAGGGCTTGGAGCAGCCTGGGACAGTGGGAGGTGTCCCTGCCATGGAAAAATGAACTTTAGAGTCACTCCCAACCCAAACTATTCAATGGTCCTAAAAAAGTCAATATAAAACCCAAAAATTATGTCATTATTTTTGCTAAGTCCTCAGAATTATTGAGGATAAGATGACTTTTTTTTTTTTTTTTCATTTTTTTCCCCCTGGAGCATTAAAAACTCATCCCATCTCCTGAAAATCCAGGAGGACAAAATATGTGAAAAATTTCCCAAGAGTCAGCCACAAAAACCCAGACTCCGAGCAGCTGAAAACCAACATTATTCCCCCTGCCCGGGAGAATTCGACACTTCTGGGTCCTGGAAGCATTTTTCCAAAGAAAATTAAAAAATAGCCATGTCTCAATTAAAAAAAAAAAAAAAAAAAAAAAGAAGGCCTCTTTGCTTTCCCTTTTCCATTTGCAAAGGGAAAAAACCCAAAAAACTCCCTTTCTGTCCTTTTTTTTACATGGGAAACGTTAAAAAGTCATCAAATCTCCCCAAACGAGCCCTAATTAACGAGCAAACACCAGAGCCGGGAAGAGAAATAAACCCGAAACAGGGATTTTCTGTAGCTCAATTCAAACCTGCAACATTTGAAGGCCATAAATGCATTTTCTCGATTCTGGAGGTTCCTAATTAGCGACCGGAGAGGAAATTCGGGCGGCAGGGAAACACGGGATGGCTTTTTTTTGGGAAATACCTCAGCTCTGGTGGTTTTTTTGGGATGGGGATGCGTTCTGCCTCTGGAGCCCACCGGGGAGAGCCACCCCCAGGTGGTCTCTGTGGGATCTCCATCAAATATCCTCTCATTTCTCCTAAAAGCTTCTCCACCTTTTTTTTTTTTTATGGAGATTTTGCAGCCCCGGGAGCCTCGGGCTGGGTTTGAATGCCAACTTTGTCCCTGCCAGAGGAAATCTTGGCATGGCCACGGTGCTGGGACAAGCAGGTCTCAGTCAGGGCTTTTTTGGTGGTCAGAGACCCCAAATCTGCCCCAAAATCCCCCCAGAGCCACCCCCTGCTCCCCACGGAATGTCCTGGGGGTGTCCCAGGTGTGCCAAGTGTGGCTTCATCCCTGTCCTCCTGACTGCGCCTTCATCCTTCAGCTATTTAGGATTTTTTTTTTCCATGGAATTCCTCACAAACAGGGACCGGTGTCCCCAAAAAGCCTCGGGAAGTCACCCAGAGTGTCCCAAAATCCCAAATGGGGATGGTCAGCACCACACAGAGCTCTGCACACACCAATGGGATTGTCCTGTGGGATTTTATTGTGCGATCCCACAGCAGGAACAGCACCCACGGTGGGTCAGGAGCGGATGGAGAATCCCAGGAGGGCACAGGAAGGGAAATGATCCCAGGGATGGTCCAGGGGAACTTTGGAGCTCGGAGAGAGTTTGGAGAACATCGGCTCCAGGGAATTGGCACTTGTGGTTGTGTGGGCTCAGCTCAAGGAGGTCCCCATTTCCTGCCGGGAATAATGGGGAAAATGGCAATAATCAGCCCTGCCTTGCTCAGCTCCTCCAATCTTTTTTTTTTATTCCGTGATATTAATTGCAAACAGGGACTGGTGTCCTGCAGTCCTTGCAGCTCTCGGGAAGTCACCTGGAGCATCCCAATATCCCAAACGGGGATGGTCAGCACCACACAGAGCTCTGCACACACCAATGGGATTGTCCTGTGGGATTTTATTGTGCTATCCCACAGCAGGAACGGCACCCACGGTGGGTCAGGAGGGGATGGTGATTCCCAGGAGGGCACAGGAAGGAAAATGATTCCAGGGATGGTCCGGGTGAAGTTTGGAGCTCGGGAGAACAGCTCCAGGGAATTGGCACTTGTGGTTGTGCAGACTCAGCTCAAGGAGGTCCCCATTTCCTGTCGGGAGTAATGGGGAAAATGGGAATAATCAGCCCTGCCTTGCCCAGCTCTTCCAATCTTTTTTTTTATTCCATGATATTAATTGCAAACAGGGACTGGTGTCCTGCAGTCCTTGCAGCTCTCGGGAAGTCACCTGGAGCATCCCAAAACCCCAAACGGGGATGGTCAGCACCACACAGAGCTCTGCACACACCAATGGGATCATCCCATGGGATTTTTATTGCAGGATCCCACAGCAAGAATGGCACCCACGGTGGGTCAGGAGGGGATGGAGATTCCCAGGAGGGCACAGGAAGGAAAATGATCCCAGGGATGGTCCAGGGGAACTTTGGAGCTCGGAGAGAGTTTGGAGAACATCGGCTCCAGGGAATTGGCACTTGTGGTTGTGTGGGCTCAGCTCAAGGAGGTCCCCATTTCCTGCCGGGAATAATGGGGAAAATGGCAATAATCAGCCCTGCCTTGCTCAGCTCCTCCAATCTTTTTTTTTCTGTGAAATTCCTTGCAAACAGGGACTGGTGTCCTGCAGTCCTTGCAGCTCTCAGGAAGTCACCTGGAGCATCCCAAAATCCCAAACGGGGATGGTCAACACCACAAAGAGCTCTGTACACACCAATGGGATCATCCCATGGGATTTTTACTGTGGGATCCCACAGCAGGAACAGCACCCACGGTGGGTCAGGAGGGGATGGAGATTCCCAGGAGGGCACAGGAAGGAAAATGATCCCAGGGATGGTCCAGGGGAACTTTGGAGCTCGGGAGAACAGCTCCAGGGAATTGGCACTTGTGGCTGTGCGGGTTCAGCTCAAGGAGGTCCCCATTTCCTGCCGGGAATAATGGGGAAAATGGGAATAATCAGCCCTGCCTTGCCCAGCTCCTCCAATCCCACACCTTGGCTGCAAGGAATTTGGCGTTTAATGATGAATTTTGATGGAAAACTTAATTCATTCCATTTTTTTGTGTAATCATTCCCTTTCCAAGGAGGTTGGGGTTTATGTTTTTTTGGATCTTGCTCTGAGTGATCAGCTCTATTCTATTTAATTATTCTGTTCAGCCCGAAATTCCCAACCAATGTGCATCCTAAATGAGCTTGCCAGGCTAATGATCTTCTAAAAATTAAGTAAGTGCTGGAAATATTCCTAAATCTCCCTGCAGAAATCAGATTAAGCTGAGATTGAGACAGAAAATAGGAAATAATTCAGAAAATCTGCTCCTTCTCATTACCCACCATGGGTACAACCTCCCATTCGAGGCCTCGAAAATCATCCCTATTAGTGATGGGAAAATTAAATTATTTTAATCAAGGGATTATTTTTAATCTGTTATTTTAAGGCTTTGACAAGCAGTTAATCCCTAATCCCTGGATAATCAGCAGTCAGCAATCTGATCTCAGGGAATTACAGGAGGAGCCACGAATAAAGAGTCTGCACATCACAAGATGATTTAGTAGTAGTAGTAGTAGCAGTAGTATTAATAATTATTAATATTACTGCTATTAATAGTATTTAATATAAATAATATAATATATAATATAAATATTTTTATAAATACATAAATACTTATTAATAATATATATAGATTAAATATTTATGCTTTTTATAAATATATAAATCTATTAATATACCAATATTATTAATATTAATGATATTTTATATTATTAGTTGTTATATTATTATATTAAATAGTATTAATAATTATTATACATAGTATAATATTATTACTGTTATTAATATTATTCCTATATTAACATTATTACTATTATTAATATTATTAGTTGATACATTATTCTATTAAATGGTATTAAAATTATTCCTAATATTAATATTATTAATATTATTAATATTATCAATAATACTACTAATTTTATTACTATTATTACTATTATTATTTCTCACTTATCAATTTATTGTTGTTCTTCTTATTATTATTATTGATTTTCATTTATATTTTTATATTTTTCAAAAATTTGGGTGTGTTTGTTGGGGGTTTTTTGGGGGTTTCTTTTGGTAGGTTTTTGGTGGGGTTTTACTTCTTTTTTTTCTTTTTTTTTGTTTTGGTTGGGTATTTTTTTCTGAAGTGTCCTCCTGCCACATCCCACAAAATCCTCTCCCCCATCCGCCTTGCACAGAAAATCCCAGGAAAGAGGGAAAAATCCCTCACCCAAAGCAGAACAATTCTGAAGGCAAATTGAGTAAAATAAAAATAATCCTTCCTTTTTAAAAATCCCATTTTTCTCCCACTTTAATGGTTGTGATGAGAACATTTCCTTGACTTTTTCTGTACACGGAATTCCTAAAAAAATCCACTGTCCCTCCGTGGTCACTGCCGAAAGCTCCAGGATTTGTGGGGGCAGGACTGTTCTGGAGCCATCCAATTCCAATTAGGCTAATGGTTAATTAGCGCTGGGTGGGGCGGGTTCTTGCATTACAGGGACGGGAGGGGAAGGGAAGAGGAAACGGAAGTAGGAAGCTGAGATGGGAAGCGGAAACCGGAAGTGGAAGCAGGAA
Source organism: Acanthornis magna (assembly GCA_036785705.1). Lineage (NCBI taxonomy): Eukaryota > Metazoa > Chordata > Aves > Passeriformes > Acanthizidae > Acanthornis > Acanthornis magna. The sequence goes on from JAWUZG010000150.1 coordinate 3,630,247, forward strand.
GCGGAAGTGGAAGCGGAAGTGGAAGCGGAATTTGGACGGAGAAACCGGAAGTGGAGGCAGAAGTGGGGAACTGAACCCGGAAGTTGGAGGTGGAAGCCAGAAATGGAGGCAGAAGCAGAAGTAGGAAGAGGAGGGGGGAAGTCGAAGGGAAAGAGGAAGAAGAGGAAAGTGGAAAAGTCATTCCATTTGGTTGAGGTCTTTCCGGCAGGTTTTCAATGAGGCAATCCTGCCTGGGACCTGGAAATAGCTCCAACACTTTCCCAGCACGAGAGCAGGAGATTGGGCTCTGCTCTGAATTCTGGGCCAGTGCTGGCCAAATCCAGCGACCATGGGCCAGGGAATCACCATGGGAGCATTCCCACCCTGCTCAGCCCAGCAGGAGACACCCCGAAATTGCCGCAATGGGATCCCAGCAAAGCCTGGGATGCAGCACAATAATTGGGATTTGTGGAGCAGGGATGGCCCAGCCACTCCTCCCAGCTGCATCCCGGAGCCCAGACGGGAACACTCATTTCACACCACAAACAGGGATTTTTTTTCCCCCTCCAAGGCTTTCTTTTCTCAGGATTCAATCCAATGAACAAAGGGGACGAGCTGATTTCCCTGGCAAAGGCCCCAACTCCTGCACAAACAGTTCCCAGGCCTGGCACATGCAGGGACTGCTGCACCATCTCTGGCCAGGCAGGCCCATATCAGCCCTGAAAACCCAGGAAAATGGGAATTCAACTCCTTCTTGGCTTGGGACAAAGCCTTTCCCAACAGAGCACATCTTAATTGGTCCTTGATTAATTGGGGTAAAGGATCAGAGGAGCCAAGCCCAGCTCCATCACTCTTTGGCTTTTCCTACGGGTGCCTTTAACCCTGCTGGCCCCTGCGCTCTAAAAGGCTGCTAATTAATTATAAATAAAGCCGTATTTCATTAATTTAATCATCCTTCAACTCCAGCTATTGATGGAGAATCATGGAATCATCACAGTTAAAAAAGATCTCTAAGATCAGCAAGGTCCCCTTGACTCCAAGCACCACAAATTTTTATTTCCTTTTCAGAGCTGGCTTTTGTGGATTCCCTCTTGGAACGGCAAAGATCCTAGAGTCGCTAAGGAGTCTCTGCATGAGTGTTTGACAGGAGTAGGGATTTGCAGACCACCCCAAAAGAGGAAATGCAGAACCTGCAGTTTCCATGGCAGTGACCAGCTGGAGTCCCCATCCCACCAGTACAGCCAGGGCAGGTCACTGGGAGAGCACCCGAAAAATCCCGGGAAAAATCAAACCTTCCTGGGCCACCCCTCAGGCAAATCTACCCAGAACAAGCCGAGATTCATTCCTGGCCAAAATTCCAGCTGGAACTCCAAGCAGGGCTTGATGAAGTGATTTTTCCTGACATCACGATGGGGATCATCGTCAGAGGAAGGGCTTGTGTAGGGGGCAGCTTTCCTGGGAATGCTCCAGCCCTTCCCTGAGCCAAGCCCTGCACACGTTACCTGCAGGCAGCTCCCCCTTGGAAAAACACACCATTTTCCAAAGGTGAGGGAGTCTTGGGTTACTAGGAACACAAATCATTACAAGTAAAACTGCATTCCCGCTTTATTGTATTTGTTTTATTTATAATTTTATTGCTTATTCCACATTTTCCATATTTTCCATGTGCTTCACGTCACGCCTGTCCTGTTCAGGCCTTTACATGGAAACTTGGGCTCCTCTCCACATGCTGAAAGTTTTCTAAACAGATTTGTTTTCGTTGTTTGCTTGGCTTGTCCCATCCCTGGAGCCTGTGCCTGGAAAAGCTGGAGTGTTCTCCCACCTGGGAACACCACGGGGCGAGGAGGGAACAAAAGGAACTGGGAATGGGATGAGAAACTGGGAATTTGTTGAAAATAAAACCCATCCAGCTGGAGCTGGGACAAAGAACAGTGTGAGCCTCACCAGGTTTGGGCTGTGGGTTTGCTCAGGGCTTTAAGCTGTCAAAAATGGATTTTTGCGGGCACTGAGCTCAAGGCATGGCACCTGCACACCCGAATTTCCCACCAAATCCAAACCACCATCCAGGAGTGACCGGAAGCTCCTCCCAGTGCTGCCAGGTCCCTTCCCCGCTGGAAAGGGCCACCACGGATCTGCAGGCAGAATTAATTCCCTATTTTCCCCTCTCCCGCTCGCACAGACATTTTCTTTCTCTCCCAAATCTGGAGCAAACCGCGATCGCTCAGCAACGCCGCTTTTAGCTGCTCCTCCAAGGCTTTGTGCCAACGGGAACATTGGGTCAATCTGCAAAAACCCTGGGAAATGTGCTGGAGATGCTCCTGACAGGACCTGCTGGCGCAGGGCTGGGAGCGTTTCGCACCAGCTCCGCTCTCCCTCGCAGTCTTGCACCCTCGCTGACCCCCCTGCTCATTGGCATGCGGTGCAATCCCACCGGGAAAGTTCCAGATGAACCTGGATCGGCCCTCTCTGGCGGCAAAGGGATGCTCAGTTCCTGCAAAAAAAAAAAAAAAAAAGAAAAAAAAAAAAAAAGAAAAAAAAAATTCAGTAAATTCACTGTAAATTGTATAAAGTGACTTTTGAATCTCAGGAACTTCACCAATGCAGGATTTGCTGGGTTAGGAGATTGGATTAAAATATCTGGTGAGGGAATTAAAGACACTAAAAATTTTTAAAGTTTACCTGGATAATATTTCTGGTGGCAAAGGGATGCTTAATTCCTGGAGGAAAAAAAAAATCCGTAAATTCACTGTAAATTGTATAAAGTGAATTTTTCATCTCAGAATCCCCACTGATGCAGGGTTTGCTGGGCAAGGAGTTGGAATTAAAACATTACCTGGATCATCTGTCTGGTGGCAAAAGGACTCTCAATTCCTTAAAAAAAAAAAAAAAAGAAAAGAAACCAAAAAAAAAAGACAGGAAAAAAAAAAAAGTTCACTGTAAATTGTATAAAGTGTCTTTTTAATCTCAGGAACTCGAATTCAGGGTTTGCTGGGTGAGGAGGTTGGATTAAAACATCTGGCCAGGGAATTAAAGGCACTAAAAATTTTCAAAGTTTACCTGGATCATCTCTGGTGGCAAAAGGATGTTCAATTCCTAAAAAAAAAAAAAAAAAAAAAATTTTAATAAATAAATAAATAAAAAGCAAAACTCAACAAGTTCACTGTAAATTCTACAAAGAAAAGACTTTTTAATCTCGGAATCTCTACCAATGCGGGATTTGCTGGGTGAGGAGATTGGATTAAAACATCTGGTGAGGGAATTAAAGACACTAAAACTTTTTAAAGTTTACCTGGATAATCCCTCTGGTGGCAAAGGGATACTCAATTCTTGAAATAAAAAATAAAAAAAATTTAAAAATTTTTTAAAAAGCAAAATTCAGTAAATTCACTGTAAATTGCATGAAGTGACTTTTTCATCTCAGAACCCCCACAGATGCAGGGCCTGCTGGGCGAGGAGATTGGATTAGAACATCTGGCCAGGGAATTCAATCCCCTCCCAATGCCCCCCATAATTGATGGCCCTTGTGCTGTGTCACCCCAACTCTGCGCCGAGCCCCTGCTGACCCTCCCAGCAGAGCTGCAATTAGGGGGTGACTCTTAATCACCAGGTCTTGCTGAGAGCGGGAAAAGGTCTCTGCAGCTCACAGGCGACAATTAAAGATAATTTCCAGAGGGAGTAATTGCACGGGGGCTCTGGAAAGCGCTGCAGAGGTCTCGTCCAGGGCAGCTGCTGGGCGTGGGGGGTATTTTGACAAGTTTTGTGCAGATTTCCATGAAATACTGGAGAGCTGCTCTGTTTTCCTTGGAGTGGTTGGTCAGGAAATGGAGATTGGGAAAGGTCAGGCCTGGAGGAGCTGGGCAGGGATGGAAGTGTTGTTCAGGTGCTGATCCGTGGGGATCTGTTCCGGTAGAAATCCTTGATTTGAGCTTTCTGTGGGATCCCTGAGCGGGAGAAAGGGAAGGGCTGATCTGTAGGGAAGATCTGATCCATAGGGAAGAGCTTCTGCTGAGCTGCTTCCACTCCTGCAAGGTGAGACCCCCAAAATATCCCTCTGCTCCCTGGAATCATCCAGAAACCTGGGGAGCTGGGACTGAGGGACCTGGAAAACTCCGAAACGTTGGTTTTATCTCCATCCCACCCCGGAATCGTCTCCGTTTGCAAGAGCAGACTGGAAACCGCGCCGACTGCGAGGCGTCAGCGGGGTCGGCGAGGTGTGAACGGCTCCCAGAAGGCAGAGGAGCCTCGCGGGGCTCAGCGGCTCCGGAAGGTTCTGTGGCAGGGGAACAGACTGGGATGAGCTGGGATTGTGCCACATGGGCCCTCGGGAGCCATCTGTGAGCGCCGTGCCCAGCGCGACCTCCCCTCCCTCCCCTCGCTCCCTTCGGGTCCAGCGCTTCTCTTCGGCTCTGACCCACGCGGGATAACCCCGCAGAGTCCAGCAGGGCACAGGGCACAGCTAAAAATGCTAAGGGAGAGCAAATCCATCCCACCCAGAGGGAAAATAGTCCCTAAAAAAGCTCCATCTCCTGATTGTCTCCATCACGATCCAGGCCCCTCCCTCAGCTCAACCCTAAATCAGTTGGGGTTGACTTTCCGAAGATGTTTCTGCTGTGACAAGATGCTTAGAGAAAACTGGACAACATTCGGAAATTACAATTTCCTTTTGTTTCCTGTTATTCCTTTTTTTAATGTTTAATTCCATTCAAAACGAGAGCTGATACTTCTGTGTTGTAGCTACATTCATGTGTTGCTGCATAATAAAATTAAATGTATTTATGAGCTGTTGTAAGGTCAGGGGAAAAAAAAAAGAGCAAACCAAAAATATCCATAAATATCCTGGTTTTGACTCCATGATGTTCACACTCAAATTCAGGCTCCTCCAGCCTTGTCCATACAAAACCTCCACAGAAGCCTTGGGGGGCAGCTTTTGAAGTGTTTTTAACACATAGGAAAAGAACACACTAGAGAAACTTGGCACCGAGTCCGTCCCAAGCAGCCAAGTTGGGCATGGAAAAAAAAAGTCGACAATAGAAGGTTATTTCTTGCCAAGTTTGGAGTAAGGATTCAATATCTACCTTTTTTCCCTGCTCTTTGCTTCGTTATTGGCCAACTTGATGGAAAACACTGAAGTGGATTTATTATAATTGAGGGTTTTTCTCTTTTTTTTTGGACCAAGCAGAAGTTCTGACAAGCAATAATTAAATTATGGCAAAAGAGGAGCACAGACGGGGGGTGGAAGGATGCAGCATCCAAAAAAATCCTCTTTTCCACACCGTTCTTTAAACTAAAGCGAGTTCCTGAGCTCTGGTGATCTAATCCTGCTGCTATTTATGATTTCTGAAATTATTTATTATAAAGTGTGTCCTGAAGTGGAAAATTCCCAGAGCCGATCCCATTTCCAAGAGGGAATTCAGCCCCGAGAGCCGCGAGTCAATCGGGATAACAACCCTGGAGGGTGAGGAGGGGGATTTTCACGGAGCGAGGTTTCCATCTGCTCGAACGGTGATCCCAAATGATCCCAAGTGATCCCAAGTGATCCCAAGTGATCCCAGGTGCTTTTCTGGCTCGGTGGTTGGGCGGCAGCTCCTCTGGGGACAGCTCCGCTCTGTCCCAGCCTGTTCCCACCAGCTCTTTCCCTGACCCCGGCAATTCCAGGCGCATGGGGTGATTGGGAACAAGCTCCTGGCGTGGGTTGGGTATTCCACATCCTGCTCTCGTCCCTACCTGCACCTTCGGCTTTGGTTCATTTCTTCTTCGGAAAGGCAAAGTTCAAAAAATCAATTAAAAGGAAATATGGGAATATTTTTCCACCTCTGAGACCTTAAGTGGAGGTGTCCTCCTGACCTTCTGAAGGTGTCCTCCTCTCACTTTCTCACTTTTCTTCTTTGGAAAAGCAGAGTTTAAAAGATCGATTAGAAGGAAATATGGGAATGTTTTGCCACCTCTGAGACCTTAAGTGGAGGTGTACTCCTCACTTCCTGAAGGCTGTGGGTTTTTTGTCTGGATCTTCTGGGATATCTGACGTGGAAATGGGCAATTCCAGCTTGGATCAGCCCAAAATTCTGGGTGACCTGGAGCAGATCCTGCAGAGAAAGTTGCAGCCTCTGAAATATGTAAATAATTCTGAGATATTTTGGTGCAAGGACACAGATTCTGGATGCGAGTTTTGAAAAGCTAAGCACCTACGTGAGACAGAAAAGGAGTTTGGAATGACAATAAAAGGGATAAAAAGCAGTTTTGAAGATGAAAAGCAAAAAGAAACCACAAGCCTGAGACTGACACGAAGTTTATGAGCTGCAGGTTTGGGCTGAGGTGAAATAAGAACAAAATTTCCTCTCTGCCTCTTGTCAATTAAAGAGGAATTCCTTTTCAGATGGATCAGATATTCCATTTTCCCATATTCTCTTGGAAATGTCCTTCCAAATTGAATTTTTTTTTTAACAAGTGAAAATTTTCCCAGATGCTTTGACCTCTTCACAATTTTCCTTTGTCATTCCACAAAATAAGAACCTAAAGAAGAAGAACCTAAAAAAGGATCCATTCCTATTTATGCTGCTGGAAGCTGCAGCAATGGAAAAAGCAAAATTTACTCTGTTTGGAGAGGCTGATTTTTTATGGAAAAGAAAATATTCCTGGCCAAATGAATCGTGCAAAGGAATTGTGCTTTTCCTCCAGGATTATTTCATGGCAGAGTGGCCTCCAAGGCCATGGTGGTTGGAGAGATGGGGTGGGATGGGATGGGATGGGATGGGATGGGATGGGATGGGATGGGATGGGATGGGATGGGATGGGATGAGATCTATGGGATCCATGGGATCCATGGGATCCATGGGATGGGATCCATGGGATCCATGGGATCCATGGGATGGGATGGAAGAGCAGCACCCAACCAGCTCTCAGGAACATCCCTTGTGAATCCACAGCCTGCCAGGAGTCTCCATCCATGGATTTGTCCCCTCACGGATGGCACAGCTCCTACCAGAGGTTCACAGCCCAACAAGCCTTGGGCAGCCCAACGTGTGGGGCCAGGTGTGGCCATCCCTAACTCCAGCCCTTGGGAAGGACCTCCCCGAGCTCTCCTCTCAAGCCCACGGGAAGTCCATGCCATGGTGTTTGGATGGATCTGGGAGCTGGCACGGCTGGCTCCGTGCCCCAGGGCTCGATGGAAGTAAACACAGTGAGCAACGCCCGAGTCACGCGGGATGAGGCGTGTGGGGACTTGAGCTGGGACAAACCCCTGGCTGATGTCACCAGAGCCTCAAGGAATTGTCTCTGGTGGTGCTGATGACGCTGCACTCCATGAGTTCATCTGGAGAAATACCTGCGAGTGAGGCCATGGGAATATCACCGGAAAATCCAGTTATCCCTGGGGCCTTGTCATCCCAGCTCCCAGAAAACAGCCCCGAGCTGCCATGGTGCCCTCAGCATTTATCATTGAACAGGCCATAAAACTGCCCCCAAAACCAGTATAAAGCAGTATAAAGCAGTATAAAGCAGTATAAAGCAGTATAAACCAGTACAAACCAGTATAAACCAGTGCATTGTGGCCTCTCACCTGGTTGTTCTATGTCACATTCAGGTTTCAACTGATTTGCATCAGAGGGAGTGGTTTAAGTGAAGTTGCTAAAAACATTTGGTGGATGGAAAAGAATTTGATGGTTGAACTTGATGATCTTAAAGGTCTTCTCCAACCTTAACAACTCCACGGTTCACAGTGGTCCAAGAGCCCTGGGTGGATCTGATGATAATCCAGCCACTCCTCCTTTGGGCTGAGGGGGCTCCAAGTCTCACCTAAATGTGAGACCCTCAAAGATCAGTGAGACATCTCACCTGGACAAGAATCTGGAGCTTTCCAGATTTTCGAGCCACATCAGAAGGGAATTTCTTCCAGGCTCAGTCATTCCTGTTTGGAAGCTCATGGTGACAGTGCCGTTTTTATGGACCTCAGGCTGGGTTAGATCTGGAGAGAGATCACCAACTTTAGAATTTATAAATTAGTAAACTGAGCTTTGGTCAGCTGGAAACGGAAGGTCTGAGCACCCCCAGGAGCTGGTAATTGCACAAAAGTTACTCCAAGTCTTTGTGCTCAGTCCTTGCCAGCGACAAATGGAAAAGGATGGACTCAGCTGAGGACAAAACCTAATTAAACATCGACATTCCAAAGTAATTACCGAGAGGTGGGTGAGTAAACCTCATTCCTGATCAGGACCTAAACCTGGAGCAGGATACAACAGATTGAGAGATACACACACCTTTGCCAAGGGGTTACACAATCCCCACTCCCACAGCTTCCAAGAACATCTCCAGCTCCGGCTGCTGCTCCCAGGGGCTGATGGCATCACCAGGAGCTGCTCATTTGTTCCAGACGGCGAAAGTGGCACAGGCTGCAAGTTTCCCATGAGGAACGAGGCTGATCCGTGCGTCATCCCAAGTCCTCCCCCACACATGGCACTGCAGGCATGGCACTATATTTAGTCCTTGCACATGAACTTGTGAGCAGGCATCACAGCTCTCCCGAAAAACGAGGTGTTCCTCAGCAAGGATTGCCTTCTCCCAGCTGTTCCTCCCGGACTGAAGATTCTTCTTCACCCCAGAGATGAGCTTGGAGTGGTGTGAGGAAAGCAAAGTAAAAAGGGAAGTTTCCTTTTCCTTCCCCCCGGTGAATCCCACCACAAGGATTTACCACCTGGAATATTTCCTGTCAGGAATTCGATGCCAACGTGACCTTCTGCAAGAGAAAAGCATTGAGGAGGCAGAAAGGAAAAGGAAGGAAGGTGACGGCCAAGCCTCTCTCACCTTCTGGTGGGGACAAACCAAATTTATCCCAAACCTATGGACAAACAGCAGTTTTGATAATAACCATGGGATAATGCTCAGAAAGTCTGGCTGAGAGCAGCTTGAGAGCTGGCCAGGCCAAACAGAGCATTTTGTTGCTGTTTTTTTAAAATATTCATTAAGAGATGGGCAAAGTTCCCCTCTCTACCTCAAGCCGAAGGACTCTCCTGAAATTCCCAACATTGAAAAGGAGATGGGAGGGGAAAAGAAACCTCAGAAAACAAAACGGATTTGGCCCTGCTGATTAAACCCAGTTTGTGTTTCCTCGGGAAAATCTGGGTTTGCTCAGCTCTGGGCTCTTCCATCCACATAAGGTTTGGTTTAATGACTCCGGAGTTTATGAATCCATTAATTTTGTTCCTGAAGGTTTCCTAATAACAATGCCTGGGTTTTTCAGCAGCACTTCACAGCCACGTGTCTGGAAATGCACTGCAAATGGGCAATTAAGGGTCAGCCCCGTGCTGGAGATGGGGAAACTCCAGCGGAATCCAAGGAAGAGAATTCCTGAAAAACAATGCCAAAATCAGGCTGTTAGTTTGAGCTTCAAAAAATTGGGGTGAGAGCCTGAAAAAACTCTCCGAGACAATTCAGCAAGGGACAAAGGCAAAAAATTCCCTGGCAGAGGGAAATTCCTGCCTTTTTCATACTCTCCCAGCTCACTTTATCTGCTTAAAATAAATATTAAATATATTAAATAATTTCAGTAGTATTAGAAATAAATCCCTGCATTTTGGGATAGGAGATTTAAGAGTTTTTAATCCAAAATATCTTTCTATGTGAAAACTCAGGAGGGTTTTTTTTCCTCTTTCTTTAAAGGAATGGAAACTAAAGCCAGAAAATGTACAATTTTAAAATCGAAAAGGAGGGATTAATGAAGAAAAAACTCTTCCTCTTTTCTTTTTGGGGTGGGAATTAAGAGGGGTTATTTGATCAAGTGAAGTGACAGAGAAGGCGTCAACCAAACTGGGTTGTTGTTTTTATCTGCTTAAATAAATATTAAATATATAAAATAATTTCAGTAGTATTAGAAATAAATCCATGTATTTTTGAATAGGAGATTTTAAGAGGTTTTTAATCCAAAGTATCTTTGTATGTGAAAACTCAGGAGGTTTTGGTTTTTTTTCTCTTTCTTTAAGAGAATGGAAACTAAAGCCAAAAAATGTGTCATTTTAAAATCGAAAGGGAGGGATTAATGAAGCAAAAACTCTGCCTCTTTTCTCTTTGGGGTGGGAATTAAGAGAGATTATTCAACCAAACTGGGGGCATTTCCACCTGATATTTTTAATATAAAAAAGGAAAATCCTGCAATGGACCCTAAAGATTTCTGTTCCTTCAGAATTTCCCTCCCACCTGTTCTGAGCATTGCCGCAGGGACTGTCACCCCCTGGGAAGCTCTGGAACCACATCGCTGGAAATCAGCTGGAATTTCAGGGAGGAAGGGCAAAAGCAGGAGAGGATTCCCATCGGATGAGACCTGGACCAAGACTTCGCCACCAAGATCTCCCAGCAGCACTTCAGGTGCCTTTTGCTTGCTGAATCTTGGAAGTTCCTCCCTCCTAAAGAAACAAAAATAATTCATTCAGGGCAGAGCTGAGGACCACTTCTGTCCCAAAATCACCTCCCTGCCATTTTGCTTCACGCATTCCTCCATCTGCCAACTCCCCTGGGAGGACGATGGTCTCAATTTCCATCTTCCCCATCCGTGGCCATCCATCAGCTTTTCCATAGGGGTTTTTTTGTGGTCCAATCTGCTTTGTTGCCCTTCCGGCTGCTGCCTCCCCTCACTGTGCCAGGGCTCTGCAATCATCCCGTCCTGGGCTAGGAGCCTCTGTTCCACCTGGAGAAGGAATGATCCCTCACCAAATCTCAGTTAATTCAATTAAAACCTGGCACTGCTCTTTGGAGCTGCCACCAGAGCTCATGAGAAGAGAAGAGCAGAGAAAAACGTACAAGAGAAACACCAGAAAGGAAAGATATCGAGAGGGAAAGAGATGTTGAATGGCAAGAAGGGAGTTAATGAGAGCCAGAAACACCAGTTGGAGAAATGTTGATTTTATTTAGCATTAATTGCAGGAAAGAGCCTATAAAGTGTGGTAAAAAATTATTAAGTACCACTCTGCAATGCCAGCTTTGTGCCAGCCATCCCCACGAAACAGGTGTATTATTCCTAGCTCCCAAGGTATAAATAAATAATTGCTTTTCCACATCTTTTTTTTTTTTTTTTTATGATGGCATTTCATTATTTTTTACTGCCATATTGTTATGGCTGCAATTGCAGTTGCAGGGCGGATTTGGGGTGGCTGGGGTGGGAGCACGTGTGCCTGTGCACGTAGGGATGGCACGAGGCAGTGGGGACAGCAGGGAGGTGGCTCTGGTGGCACTTGAATCCCACAGGTCATCCCTGGTGCCTTTCTGGATTGCCCCAGGATTGGATTTTTGGGGGATATTCATATTCATTTTTGGGGGATGCCTCATCTCAGCCTCATTATTTGGATGGCAGGAATGCAGAGCTGAGGTTCCCATGACTCCTGTTCACATGTTTTGGGATCAGAAGAGGAAAACAAACCCCAGATCCCACCCCACTTTCCCTTTTCCCCTCAGCATCTCCCCAGGATTGTTCCATCGAGGCTCCCATGTTGAGTTCCAACCAGGGACGGATCTCATTTTTGCCGGGCAATGTTTCTCTCAGCATTTTGGGGTTGTTTTACCCATCCTCTCACCCCTCCCAGGGAGGCTCAGCAGGGAGATAAGCCCTGGATGCGTTTTCCTCGCTCCAGACGAGGCCACCAAAGACGCCGAGGGAAGCAACGATTCCCTGGAAAAGCCTCGGTCCAAGCTGTGACCTGGAACCGTGGGCTCTGCAAATACCCATAAATCTCCAGCTCACATCCAAATCTCTGCAAGGTTCAGTGCAAACAGCAAAGCTGCCAGGGAATCCAAGCTGAGCTTTAATCCAGCCCCGGGCTGATTTATGGCCTCAGGTGGAACACGACGGCTCCAGCCCCAAAGCCCAGGGTGGGTGGGTGGTGGCCCCGGCCCAGGGGTGGCTCTGTGGTGCTGAAGAGTTGAGACAGGCAGGACACGGCACAAAAGGACCCCAAGAACCTCTGCGAAGCATGCTCAGCCACCAAAATACCATCCCTGACTGTAGGACACACAGTTATTTATTCCTACCTTAAAAAACAGAGGAAAGGGGGAATGTTTTGGTCACAGAAATTCAATTTTTCTCCTCTCTGCTGGCAAAGCTCCCCCCAGCCACAAGCAGGGATCATCATCTCTACAGAGCATTAACGAGGCCCCTCCTTTCCCTGACCCTCATTACCAATCTGTAATTAGCTTGGGAAAATAAACAACATGATCATAGTCAGCAGAAGATCCCAAGTGACACAGCCAAGATGACTTCTGACCAGCCAAGGTGCCACTGCTGCACATCCCTGGGAACATCCAAATGACCATTCCTTTCCAGGCCTGGAATTCTGAGTTCCCTTAATGAGTTTAGCTGGGAAATTAATGAGTGAGGGAGGAGATTTCTGCACCACGGCTGCACAAAGAGCTGCCGTGGCTCACAGCTGGAACATCTGCATCCCATCCTGGTGCCAAGCCCCTCTTTTTTCCAGAGCCTTCCATCCCCCTCCATGTGCAGGGAAATCTCCAAAGGGAAATCCAGCACCGGGAGCTGTGATCCCAGGCACTCCAACACTTGTGGTGTGGAAGCTTTTCCAGCCCCAATGCCCTCGTGGGCTCAGCTCCCGGCGGATCTGAGCTCACAAACCACAGGGCAGGCTGATCACAGCACCCTGCAAGGGTTTGGGGCACCGGGGGTTGAGAAATGGGCACTTGGCTGGAGGTTTTGGGGGACTGGAGAAGGTGACATGGGGTGTGTGACAGCCCCGGCGGCTCAGAGCAGGTGGGGCTGGTGGGAAGGGCAGAGCTGTGCCAGGACAGGGATTCCAAGGGATGGCACAAACTGAATTTCTCATTCCAAGGGGAATTGGGGTGCCAGGGGTGGGATAATCTGAATTTCTCATTCCAAGGGGAATTGGGGTGCCAGGGATGGGACAAACTGAATTTCTCATTCTGAGTGGAATTGGGGTGCCAGGGATGGGACAAACTGAATTTCTCCTTCCTGGTTAAACCTGAATCACAGACTCTCATTCTGAGTGGAATTGGGGTGCCAGGGATGGCACAAACTGAATTTCTCATTCCAAGGGGAATTGGGGTGCCAGGGATGGGACAAACTGAATTTCTCCTTTCTGGTTAAACCTGAATCACAGACTCTCATTCCAAGGGGAATTGGGGTGCCAAGGATGGGACAAACTGAATTTCTCCTGCCTGATTAAGCCAGAATTACAAACTCACATTCCAAGTGGAACTGTCATGGTTTTCTCCCACTTTGTGCTGGAGGGGAGTGATCAGTCAAAGCTCAGAAAACAAATCATAAAATCATTTCACTCAGAAAAGGTTTTCAGACCACAGAGTCCAACATTCCCCTGGCACTGGCAAGGGGAAGAACCATTAAACCACATCCCCAAAGCCACATCTGCACATCCAAATCCCTCCAGAGGTGGGGACTCCACCATGCCCTGGGCAGCTCCTCCCGATCCTGCACCTGGCACGGGGTACTAAAGCAAATATTCCAGCATTTTCCACAGATTCTGAGTATCTCACCACACAAGAATATAGGCAGATACAGCCTAAAGCTGAAAAACCTTTTCCTAATTCTCCCCTGTCCCTGCCTTCAGGTGGAGATGCTCAGAAAAACCTCTCCGATTCTGATGGGCTTAATTTGCGCAGAAGTGAGAAATTCTTTACTTTTATAGCAAATCCATGTCTTCAGGCAAACAGAACCTCAGGCAGCCTCCTGATTTTTCATGGCTGTTTCTCATCCCTGAGACAGAAAGTGTCCCATGGACACAGCAGTCACAAAAAAGCTGCTGGTCCCCAGATCTTGTTAAAGCCTGACATGTCCATCCTAATCCAATCAAGCTTTGTCCAAAAAACACTCCAGAGGTTCATTCCACCAGAAAGATTCCCGGCTCTCCTCAGAGGAAAAACCAACCCTGTACTGAAAGGGTTTCTGCAGGACCCACCTTGTAAAAGAAATGAGATTAGTAACGAGGTTTTTACTTTTTTTTTTTGGTAATTCCAAGTGAAAGCAAGAGTGTGACGAGGACCTGGGAGCGTGTGTGCCATGGAATATTCCTGCAGCACTCGGGGCTGTGGTTTATTTTACTGGTGGTGACTAGTTCAAGGCACATTTAGTCAATAAATATGAGATATGAGGTCACCCCGGCACGGAGCTGTTAGCCTGTCTGCCTCGCTCACAGCTGGGCTGTAACCTTTTAACTGGCGTCTGCCTCCGTGGGGAGTCCCCATAAAAACAGGGCCAGCATCCCCTGCTCGTGGTGGGGGATCAGGAGCACCACGGAGCTGAGGAGACTCGGGGAGAGCTCAGGGCTGTGCTCGTCCCGTCCTGGCCCTGCTGTCCAGGGACAGCTCCCGGCCCAAGAACAGAATCCCATGGCACACATGGATAACATATATGAACATCCCCGTGGATATCGGGAATGAAGCAGCACATCCCTCATCCCATCGTTTCACAGGATATTTCCCTGTCTTCCACACAGAAATGGGCCAGGAGATAAATTTCATCCTGTTTCCAACCTTACAGAACAAACCTGAGGTGAACAGTTCCAAGGGGCTCATTGTTCCTTTTCTAACATAAATTAAACTTAATTAAAAGGTTAATTCTCCTTTTTCCAAGCGGCTTTTCCTCACTGCCTCTGCTTTGGGATGAGGAAGACACTGGAATTCCCTGGGCTGAGGAAGACACTGGAATTCTCTGGGCTGAGGAAGACACTGGAATTCCCTGGGCTGAGGAAGACACTGGAATTCTCTGGGCTGAGGAAGACACTGGAATTCCCTGGGCTGAGGAAGACACTGGAATTCCCTGGCAACTAAGTTTTGTTAAGGACCATCCCCAAGTCCAACACCAAACCTTCGCCCCAGTGTGTGTTGCAATGAGAGCAAAGTTCCTGTGATGATCCCAAGGAAAACTGGGAATAGACAGTGCACGACAGTCCCAATAAAACTGGGAATACTCAGGGCCTCCCCAGCTCTGCCCCTGCCCTGGTTTGAAACTCCAAGGTTTCAAAGCAGATCTCCAGGGGTTGTTCCTGTGCCCATCCCAGTGCCCATCCGTCCCTGTGCCCATCCCGGTGCCCATCCGTCTCTGTCCTGGTTCCCCCGAGGTCTCCAGAGGTGGTGCAGCCGTGCCCGAGCGGTGCTGAGTGTGGGGAGGGAGCAGGGCCGTGCCCAGGAGTCCAGGAACCCGACAGAGATGGAATGTGGGAGCAGATATGGTGGGAAAAGCCGGAGAAGGGCAAGGAAAAGCAAGAGGGAGAGGCCAGGGCAGGGAGGCAGCTGTGGAGCAGACTCTACTGCTTTCCACCAGCTTTCCACCAGCTTTCCACCAGCTTTCCACTAGCTTTACACCAGTTTTACACCAGCTTTACACCAGCTTTCCACCAGCTTTACACCAGCCTTCCACCAGCTTTACACCAGCTTCACACCAGCTTTATCCCAGCTTTCCACCAGCCTTCCACCAGTTTTACACCAGCTTTCCACCAGCTTTCCACCAGCTTTCCACCAGTTTTACACCAGCTTTACACCAGCTTTACACCAGCTTTACACCAGTTTTACACCAGCTTTCCACCAGTTTTACACCAGCTTTCCACCAGCTTTACACCAGCATTACACCAGCTTTACACCAGCTTTACACCAGCTTTCCACCAGCTTTCCTCACCGTGGGGCTGTGCTGGGACCCCAGCTGGCCTCTCCCTCCCCTGCAGGCCCAGGCAGTGCCCAGCAGCCCCTGGCAGGCACTGTCCGAGTGTCCAAGGGCAGGGCCAGGACAGAGGAGCTGGAGCTGCTGCCAGGGCTGGGGCAGTGCCCAGCTCCTGCCCTCCCTCGGGCAGCCGGGAATGCCAGCCTGGCTCTCCCTGCCAGCACCAGGAGACGAGGCCAGCTCCTCCCAGCTCCGCTGGAGCCTCCAAAGTCTGAACATCTCCTGGTGCCTCTCCTGGAAGCTCTCCTGGAGCCTTTTCCAGGGCTATAAAACCACGAGGACAAGCCCAGCAGACATTGGCCAGCGTTGGCCTCTGCCATCTCCATCCCACCTCCCTCCATCCCCAGAACCCCCCTGGGGACCAGGACCCCTCAGCTGGACACGGGGACATGGAAAGATGGAACTGCAGCAGAGCCTGAGCAGAACAGGATGAACAAGGCAATAAAATGTCCCTTATTTAGGGCCCCCCATCCCAGCGATGCTCAGAGGCACAAACCACCCCCGCACCACCCCCAGCAGCTGAACACGCACCCCAAAACCCTCCCCAGCACCCCCCAGCCCCTCGTGGCCTCAGGGGCTTGTGTCCCACACCATTATCAGACCCCAAAATGAGGTGGCCACATGTAATGCTGGGCCCAGGGACAAGAACAACACGAACCCACCCACTGAGAGCACCGAGTGTGTCACTCTCCTCTGTGTCACGGCTTTAAAAATATCTCTAAATAGATCTCTTTTTTTCCCCCCCTTTTCTTTTCCTATTTATTTATATTTTCGAAGGCCTGACTCGGCCAGGTGGAAAAAGTTTGCATCAGAGCCGGAGCTGAGGATGGTGACGGGCGTCTGCTCGTTTGACGTGAAACGGGAGGGAAAGGGGGGAAAAAAGGAAACTTTGCAATTCCATGAGCTTTGCCCAGAGGTGTGGCCACTGGCACAGCCCAGGCTCAGCCCAAACCACACAGACGAATCCTCAGGGAGGTGCTTCCAGTGGGAACACACAAACAGGGGCAGCTGCAGCCCAGATTTTATGGGAGCAGAGGGATCGGGGGTTAATTGAAGGGCTGAAGAGGAATTTGGTCCTCCCGAGGGCTTCCTCTCCATGGAGCTGCTTGGCCCAAAGCTGTGGGAGGAGCTGGCAGCCGAGGGTGACAGCGTTTGGTCCCCATCTGGATCCACAGGTTGATCCCGGGAGTTCGGGATCCACTCCAGCGGGATTGGTGCTGGGGACCGTCCCCACCAAAAGGAGGGTGGAGCTGCACCAGCCTCAGCCAAGCCACCCCAGCACCACCCCAGCATCCATTTCCTGCCCTTTCCCATTTCCTGCCCTTTCCATTTCCTGCCCTTTCCCATTTCCCATTTCCTGCCCTTTCCATTTCCTGCCCTTTCCAATTTCCTATCCTTTCCCATTTCCTGCCCTTTCCATTTCCTATCCTTTCCCATTTCCTGCCCTTTCCATTTCCTGCCCTTTCCCATTTCCTGCCCTTTCCCATTTCCTTCCCTTCCATGTTTCCTATCTTTCCCATTTCCTACCCTTTCCATTTCCTGCCCTTCCACATTTCCTGCCCTTTCCCATTTCCTGCCCTTCCACATTTCCTGCCCTTTCCCATTTCCTACCCTTTCCCATTTCCCATTTCCCACCCTTTCCCATTTCCTACCCTTTCCCATTTCCCATTTCCCACCCTTTCACATTTCCTACTCTTTCCCATTTCCTACCCTTTCCCATTTCCTCCATTTCCTACCCTTTCACTGGCTCCAATCCTTTCTTTTCTTCCCAAAAAACGAGCGTTGAGGTCGTGTTTAAGCCACGGGTGTGCACAGTTCCAGCCTAAAGCCCCCCAAAGGGAGGCAGCGGGAACAAGGCTTGTCTGGAAAAGAGCCAAGAGCAAACAAGTCAAGGAATGGCTCCGATCACAGGCCCATGGGGAATTTTGCCAGTGGAAGATCAGGAATCCACAGGCTAGGGGAGCAACGGAAGTGCAGGAGAGAGAAACAAATATTGGTGAAATAAAGCCTGAATCCTTCTGCTCCCCTTGTCTGCCCTACCAGCCTTGCCAAAATGGCTTTAAATTCACAATTTCAAAGGACAGTTGAAATGATCCTGACCTCTTATTTAGGTCCCTCTTTGCAGGATGAATCGGAGCAAGGCAGGGGTGTGCAGCTTCATTCCCATTCCCTGGAAATTCTTGGGGCAATTTTTTCCTTCCTAAACCACCATCAGATTCTGGATATTCTAAATTCTAACAGTTTCTAGATGTTGTATTTAATTGTCTTTTGTAAACCCCTCCAGAATTCACCCCCTATCTTTCCATCTTTTCCCCTCGCACAGGTTTCGAGATTCCCAGAAAATTGGGATTTTCTCCCTTTCTTCATCCCCTTCTTCAGCCCTTTGGGCTTCTCCCAATCATTCCCACCAACACCGATCTCCCAGGTACAAGAATATCCTTCCCTCTGTGCACGCTGTAGAAAATACACTTAAAAATTGTGGCTGAGACAATCCCAGCTCCAATTATCCCATCCTGAGGTCGGCTTTTGAGGTTTGGTTGGGTTTTTTCAGTCAGACAAAAGCAGAGCCACACAACAACCACCCAAAAGCACTTTGAGAGGTGCTGGAACGCTCGTGTCACCACGTGGGACATGCCAAACCACAGCTGCATTCCCATGGAAACTCATCCTGAGCCCTCCAGAGCTGGGGCTGGATCGCGGCTCCACCAAACACTAAAATTCCCAAATTCGACACAATTTTGTCTTGCCCAACACAAAACATCAAGAGCTGGACAGTTTTGTCCCTGCCATCCCTTCAGGCTAATTTAATCCTGCAGGAAAATGAGTTTGGAGCTATTTTTGTGTCTTTTTCCAGGACGGGAAGAGAATAATAACAATGCAATGGGAAGCCTTTAAATCTCACCCCTTCATTTTTTTCCCTTCTTGTTTCTCCCACAACGGCAGCCTGGGACACCAAATCCAATGGCTTGGCTGCTGCAGGGCAGGAAAAACCGACGGATTGGTGCCTCCAGCTCCATGTTGTGGCTTTGGGGAGGTTCAGTGGCCGAGCTAATTTGGTGCCTTTTCCTGTTTTCCTACTGCAGGTAGCAGAGAGGGAATTGCTGGGAATCTGAGCTGGAAGATTTGGGGTGGCACACCCAGCTCCAGCTGTGGTTAATCCCAAACCCAGAGCAGGGTGGCTGCTGCTGGGTGTGAGCTCAGAGGTCTTTTCCAGCCTTCAGAATTCTGTGATTCCATTTGGAGGCACAGAGGCCTGGCTGGATCCCCCAGGAGCCAAGGGATGGGGTTTGATCCCAATTTTCCAGCATGGATTGGAGTTCCCATGAGCCTCTTCCGCTGCTCCGCGGGCACCGCTGGTGTCCCTGGGCTGCAAAACCACCCAGGCTCAGTGCTGGCACCTGATCCATGAATCCCAGGATTATTCCCCAATAATCACGGCATATTCCCAGTTGGAAGTGACCCACGAGGATCGGGAATGGTCCATCCAAGGATCAAAGTTGTGTCAGCAGCGCCCTGTTCTGAGCAATGGAAACACAGCAAAACTACTCCGAGCCTCTGCCAAATACACACAAACTCGTGAAAATAATAGAAAGAAATAGAAAGAAATAGAAAGGAATAGAAAGAAATAGAAAGAAATAGAAATAATGATAAAGAAATAGAAATAATGATAAAAAATAGAAATAATGATAAAGAAATAATTATAAATAAATAGAAATAGAAATAGAAATAGAAATAGTAATAATGATAAAGAAACAGAAATAGAAATAATGATAAAGAAATAGAAAGAAATAGAAAGAAATAGAAAGGAATAGAAATAATCATAAATAAATATAAATATATAAATAAATGTAAATAAATACATGTGTGCCCTACATGTGTACACACACTACACACGTGTAGTCATATTAAAAATACATATAACACTCTAAGGACAGTGATTTCCAAGGCACTGCTATATTTTATATATTAATTATATACTCTTATTTATTAATTATTATATTATTACTTCTTTGGTTATATACTAATTCTATTAATTATTTCTATATTAACTGTATTCTATTTTATATTTTAATTATCAGCAGCACTCTCCCAGCCCTGTGCTGAGCCCCAGCTCCTCACCAGACTCGTTCCAGAGGCAGGGACAACAATTCTCCAGGGGCTGCTCCGAGCTGTCCCCGAGATTCCCAAATCAAGCAAACACCGTTCCCAAAGCAACACCTTTGGGGCAGTTTGCCTAAAGGGGCCCCACTGGAATCTGTGTCCCCACGGCCCTCAGCCCTGAGCATCTGTGCAAATAAACACTTCCAGCAGCGGCAGGAGCTCGGGCCTGCCTGGGGAACGAGGAGCAGGGAGAGCCCCACCAGGCTGAACATCTGCTGGCCCTGATGGGAGCCCCAAAGCTCAGCGTTCCCCGCTCCTGACGGGGATGGGGCGCAGAAATGCATTTCATCATCGGGGCAGGGATTTCACCACCGCTCAGTCCCATCAGCAGCATCCCATCCACCCTCTCATTCTGCAGCCAAGGACTTCAAAAAGGACGGGATTAGGGTCTAATTGGATTTCTGGTCTCAATTAGGGCGCGAGGGGAAGCAGAGCTGCCGGGGAAAGCTGCAGCCATCTGTGGGGGATTCACAGTGCTCCCACCTCGGAGGGGAGCGGGATTCACCTGACCCCAAACCCAAACGTGGGCATTTCACATCAGCGAGGATGGAATGGGATCAGACATCAGCTCATCGCCCCACAGCAGCACAGGGATGGGGACAATGGCTCAGTGCCCCACAGGGATGGGGACAATGGCTCAGTGCCCCACAGCAGCACAGGGATGGGGACAATGGCTCAGTGCCCCACAGCAGCACAGGGATGGGGACAATGGCTCACTGCCCCACAGGGATGGGGACAATGGCTCAGTGCCCCACAGCAGCACAGGGATGGGGACAATGGCTCAGTGCCCCACAGGGATGGGGACAATGGCTCATCACCCCACAGCAGCACAGGGATGGGGACAATAGGCTCAGTGCCCCACAGGGATGGGGACAATGGCTCAGTGCCCCACAGCAGCACAGGGATGGGGACAATGGCTCAGTGCCCCACAGCAGCACAGGGATGGGGATAACGCCCAGGAGAGAGGCTCAGCGGGGGATTTCTGACTCCTTTCTCCCCCTGGACACTGCATCCCATGGGACTGAAGGAAGCAGCACTCCTGCAGCTCAGTGGAGAAAGCTCGGGAAGGTCTAGAGGGCTTCACCCTGAAATGAAGCAGAGATGAGGTCCTGGCAAGCAAAGGAGCAGCCTGGGCCACGTGGGACACATCAGTGTCACGGGAGGCTCGTTCCTGCAGCCACAGGTTCCAGTGGCTGCTCCAACATTCCCACACGGCCCCCAGAGCCAGCCCCGGAGCCAAAAAGCAGCCCCAAAATCAAGGACTGAGGCTGCTCAGCAGCACCCTCAGAGCCACCAGGGTGGGGTGAGGGCTGCCCCAGGCTCTGTGGGGCCACAGCGGTGTCACCAGCCTTGGTGACAATCCCAACAATCAGCCACGGAGGAGCTCCCAGCCATTCCCACCCTCAGCAGACTTTCCAGCACTATTTTCGCTGCCCAGAAGTGTTTTCCTTCAGCTGTTTCGGAACCAGGGCTGGAAAAGCAGCAGCTGGATGGGACAGGGAGGGAGCAGCTCCTGCTCCATCCAGCTCCGAGGGCGATGCTGCCTTGGGATTGCTCCTTGGCCCCTTTCCAGAGGGTTTTCCAAGCTGGATTTTCCTTTTTCTTGAGCAATCCGGGATTTGCTGGGTGTTCTCCTGGAGGATAATCGTGGGGATGAGGGCTCAGCGTGTTTTTGGAAGGGTTGGAAGCAAGCCTCGGGTTTGGAATAGGATTGGGAAAGGAGCCCTCAGCAGTCACCGGCACTTTCTCCTGTGCTGAGGCAAAAAAACGAAATGAAATTTCACAGAGGTGGCACAAACAGAGTGGAAAGAACAAATGCTGAGGGGAAAAAAAAAAAAAAAACGCCCAAACCACAAGAGCTGCAGGCAAAGTGGTTCGGGAAAAAGGCTGGAGCCGAAGCGTGGGACTCGGAGCCTGCTCGGAGTGTCAGAGGTTCAACGCTATTGCCTCCAATTTAAATCATTTCTGAAAGAAGTGCAGAAGAAAGGTGATGAAAGGGGCCTAACGCCGTTCCCTGGGCGGAAAAACACAGCCCACTTGTGCCCTGTGGGGAAGTTTTGCATTTTGGCCAGACAGGGCCCTGCTGGAGCTGCGCTCGTTTGGCAGAGCCGGAGCTGCCGTGAGCGCGGAGGGGAAAGGCTCCCAGCCCTGAGCACGGCTGGGATCACCCAACCCTCGCCAGGGCTGATATTCCCACCCTGGATCCCACCTGGGGTTCCCAGGAATGCCGAACCCTGCGCCTTTTCCAAGGGAAATCCTCTGGGATTTCGGCACTCTGCTCTCCGCAGGTCCATCCGCTGTGCCCAGGCCCTGGTGGCACCAAAGCCACCAGCCCTGGGGGTTCTCCTCAGGGAACATTCCCATGGGAGATGATGGATGGGGAGCCCTCCAGAGATTCCTGGTGCTGGGATCACTGGGATTCTCCCTGCAGGACCTGAGATCCCACAGCCAGCCCCCACCAGCACCCCACAGAACCTCCCAAGAGGATGGAAAACCTCGGATCCACAGAGAACTCCAGGGGCTGGGAATGGCCACTGCACTGCTGGAAAGTGCTTTCCACTCTTCTTCTTCTTCTTCTTTTTTCTTTTTTTTTTTTTTTTTTAAAGCGAAAAAGGAAATAATACAATTTTTCCTGCATTATTTGTGCACCTTATGTTTGGTGCCCCAAGCTGGGCTCGAGAACCTCACCCGAGCAGGGATCACTCAGTCCCTGCACTGAGCTTTAAGGTTATGAGGTTTTATCATCATCCAGCTCCTTCGTGAGCCAGGCCAGAGCCTTCTGCTGCCATGTCCAAACAAAAACTTGTGGCTCAGCCTGCCAAAAACCCTCCGTGGATGTTCCCTCTGTATCTGGAAGGAGAGAAATGCACAATAATCGCCCTGCAAGGACAGGGTGGTGGATTTGGGGTGTCCATGTGTGCGTTGGACTTGTCCCCAAAGATAAATTTAACAATTGGGTGATTTCTCCTGGCTTTTTTTTTTTTCTTTTCCTTTAACTCTCCTCCTGCTTATGCAGTGAGTTCCTAATATCCTGATTGGAACCAGATTTGCATGAATTAGGAGTCGAAATTGGAGCAGCGACTGCTGTGCAGAGGATGTAAAGGGAATAAAATGAATGGGGTATTAACCTTCAACCACTGAATATTAATCAGTGTTTCACAAAAAAGAAAATACAGAGGCTGCCACACTAAATATTTTTAGCATTTATTGACGGGCTTGATTTCCTCTCTCTTTTAGACCTTTTGCTTCCAGTCACGGACCATAAAAAATCCCAGCGAAGATGGGGAGGGCTCGAGAGGGGGAAGGGGTGAGGAAAAAACCCCAAGCTCATCCATTTTCTTGGATGCTGGAGGATATTTGTGAGTTATGCAACCCCAAAACGCAGCTGACAAACAGAGTTCCTAATCCCACAAGTGCTCGGTTCAAAGGCTCGGCTCTCCGAGTCCCAAACCAAACAGAAATCGACCCCAGAGCCCAGCGAAGCCTTCGGAAATGAAGGCACCATAAAGAAATAAACTCCTTAAAAGCCCGACTTCCCCTGTGCTGAAAGGTAAAATGCACTTGAAAATCAGCCTAATAAAAGAATCGCCTCGTTAAGGGAATATTTCAATTCTCTTTTTTTTGCTCCAGTTCATAAAATAACTCGTGGAAAATAAAACAGAAATCTTACCCGGGTGTCCCTTGAAATGGTGACACTGGAGGCACTTTGGGAAGGCCAGAGGAGGGAGGTTGGTGCCATCTCAGCTCCTGGGACACGGGGCAATGGTTAAACTGGGGATTTTACTGGGATCGGCAGCCGTGGACATGGGTTCTTGGGATATGAAGTTGGGTCAGAGCCCCCCAGCACCCAAAGCTGGCAGGGAAATCACCCCAAACCGTGCTGAGCCAGCGCTGTCACCCCGCAGCTTTCTCCCAAACAACGCCCAAAACAACAACAAAAAGCCCCACACGAGTGGAAAACTCCAGAGCCTCTGCCTTTGTCATTGCTCGCCTGCAGAAATTTGGCACGGGGGTGGATTTAAAAGCCAGATCTGGGCAGAGACAATTCCCAAGCTCCCAAACTCTGCTGCCCTTCTCCTCGATGCCAGCCAGGATCCCTTTGTTTTCATTACCTTCTTATCGAGTTACCTGGATTTGTTTCGGTCTCAGAATGGATTCGAGGGGGGGCAGAGAGAGAAAGAGAGAGAGAGAGAGAGAGAAAACAGTGGTAGGTTTTCAGGAAATAGCAAGTTCTTTTTCACCGAGATAGAAATCACTTGGCAGCCCACAGTGAAATACTTCTGGGTTCCAGAAGAAAGCCGGGGAGAGGGGGGGGGGAAAGCAAGCAAGGAAAGGGAAGATGCTAATGAACTGCAGAGGAGAGAAAAATAAAGTTGAAAAGAAAAGGAAAACAAACGAATAAAAGTGAAACTCGAGGTTGGGCAGGCATCCGCATGCAGCTGACCCTCGGGGAGCTGCGGTGGCTAAGTCACCAGATAAGGACAGATAAATTCCCTCCTTTCCTGGGAATGCTCGAGGATAGGTGGCGTTAAAGGCCCGGGAATAGCACATTCAGGGCATTTTGGGAAAAAGAACCCCCAGGTACCAGGTCGGCACGGATTTATGGCCGTGTCCACTTCTGTCTGAGGAAGACGAGAGCCTGGCAGGTATCTGATGGTGGAAACTCATGGAATCATGGAATATTCTGGGCTGGAAGGGAACCACAAGGCTCTTCTGCTTCCTTTCTAAATGGCAATGCCCCCAGAGAGCTGTGCTACATCCCTTCCCCTGGTGCCCTGAAATCTCCTAAAATCTCCTAAAAGCAGCACCCAGCAGGCTTGGCGCAGGTCCTGTCCCTCGGGATCTGAGCAAAGACAGCCCAGGGAGGAGCTGGGTCTGCCGAGGAGGAATCAGAGCACCTGGAATGGGGAATGGGAATCCCAAAGGGCTCTCCAGAGAGGCCAGGCCAGCCCCGTGCTCCCTGTGCAGCCCAGGAGCAGCCCCGCAATTCCACATCCTCAGAGATTTGGGGCTCACTCCGCTTCTTTCCTGGGGGGAAAAGCTGGATTTTGGTGTTTCTCCTCTTTTTGCATGCTCTGGGACTGGAGGCTGCGTTCTGATGAGTCTGCACTCCCAGGAATGGGAATGTGATCCTCCCAAACTTTCATCCTCCGGTTCTGACCTTCCCAGCTCTCCATGCCCTGCACTCTCTGTGCACAGGGGGACTGGAAAAACCCTCCTGCTCCAAGGAGAGCCCCAGGGCACAGCCCCAGTCCCTGTGTTAGTGGGAACAGGGATGGAGATCTTCCCTCCCACCCCATTCCTGCTGGCACATCACTGCTGGAAGATCCAGGGACTGTCCCAAATCCCAGGAGAGACCCAAAAACCCTCCCAAACCCCAGGGGAACTCCAGGGACCTTCCCAAATCCCAGGAAAACCTTCCTGCCCTGCTGGTCCTGCACAGGGAGGGCACCCAGTTCTTCCAATTTACACCAGAACTGGAGTGGATTTGGAGCCATGGGAGAACAACTTCTTCAGCCTTAAAAATACTCTTTTTTTTTGTCTTCTGGAGGGATCTCTCTGGATCTTTTTCATCACTGAATTCCAGGGGTTTCATCAGGGATTACGGAGGTGAGACAAACAAAAGCATCCCGGGTCTCCAGACTGAGGCCAGCAGAGCTCCAGCTGGATTTTTTTATCAATAATTTTAGTTTCTCTTTCTTCTTTTCTTTCTTTTTTTCCCCCCTGTTAAACTGTGTTGCTTTTTAACCATTATCCCCTGCACATGGTTCAGTCTTCCCCAAAACCAAACCAAAACAAAAAATCCCGAGGTGTGAGAAGATTAAAGATGTTGAGATCTGGACATTTTCAAATCAGAAACACATGTTGGGAATAAATGGGGCTGGCAGGCAGCCACCACTTGGAAAAGCCAAGGAGCTCCTGCTTTGAAAGGATCCCCCGAAAGCCTGGAGAGAACAAGAGCATCAGCACTTCCCTCCTGTCCTGAGGACCAGGATAACTCCAGGGATTTCTCACATCTCCATGTGCTCCTTCCCACCCTCAGGAACATCACAACCAGTTTTGAACCATCCTGGTGATTTCTGAGTGCTCCCACCACTCATCCATCCTCAAAATTCCACCAGGCTCAGGCTCCTCTGAGAAGACTCCAAAGCTCAAATTTTTTCTGTCTGGGTCAAATGGTGTCCCACCAAGATCTCCAAGGAAATTGCAAGGAAAAAAGCTCCAAAAGCCCCTGAATTCAGGAAGCAGGCAGCAAATCCACCCTGGAAAGGACAAGGGATGGCCAGAGCCCTCTCTGCTGCCAGGCATGGAGAACAAGGATGGCAGGAGAGGAAGAGCTGAAGAGAAGTGCTGGATCCTGGCTTGGCCAGGGAGATGTAAAGAGGCAGGAGGTGGCTCCAAGCTGCCTCTTCTCCCAATTTCCAGCTGCGCTCTGGCTGTGCTATCGTCATCAAATCATCATCATCACCATCATCATCATCATCATTAAATCATCATCAAATCATTGTCACCATCATCATCAAATCATCATCATCACCATCATCATCACCATCATCATCACTATTATCACCATCATCATTATCATCATCATCATCATCATCAAATCATCATCACTATCATCACCATCATCATCATCATCACCATCATCATCATCACCATCATCACCAAATCATCATCAAATCATTGTCACCATCATCATCAAATCATCATCATCATCAAACCATCAAATCATCATCATCACCATCATCATCAAATCAGCAAATCATCATCAAATCATCATCATCACCATCATCATCATCATCAAATCAGCAAATCATCAGCAAATCATCATCAAATCATCATCATCATCATCATCATCACCATCATCATCATCACCATCATCATCATCAAATCATCATCATCATCAAATCACCATCACCATCAAATCATCATCAAATCATTGTCACCATCATCATCAAATCATCATCATCATCAAACCATCAAATCATCATCAAATCATCATCATTACCATCATCATCATCATCAAATCAGCAAATCATTGTTGCCATCATCATCAAATCATCATCATCATCATCAAACCATCAAATCATCATCAAAGCATCATCATCATCATCATCATCATCATCAAATTATCAAATCATCATCAAAGCATCATCATCATCATCATCATCAAATTATCAAATCATCATCATCATCATCATCATGGTTTGGTTTGGGTGGAAAAGACTCTCAAGTCCACCTCATTCCAAGGTGTCCATCCAGGCTCGGAGCAGCCCATCTCCCATCCCATCTCACCCCAGGAATTCCCTGCCCAAACCCATCTCCAGCCCAGGATTTGGATCAAATATTCCTCATCTCACAGGCACAAGCTCTGCTCAATGCCAGAACCCTGAGCAATCCCAAATTTGGCTGGAATAGGAGCTGAGCAGGGCCTGGCACAGCTGGAATCCCACCCAGGAAGGGCCATCCCAGCTGGGATGGAGCTGGAGACTCCAGAGCATCCCAAATATCCAAATTTCCTTCTCCATGACGAGGTAGCTGCATTTCCAACCAGCGGGAGAACATCCCAAAAAGAGCCGGAGGGAATTTGCTCGATTTTCATACCCCGGGAATTTTCCTAGTTTTTATCAGGAGAATCACCAATTCTGGGATTTGGGGGGACTGATCTGTGAGGAGGAAAAAAACTGAACATAATTACCTGTCCACGATGTTTCAACTCGCTCTACATGAAATCATGGTCTTGGTCCGACAGTTGTTTATGGGGTCTTTAATTCTTCCCTTTTTCTAGGGGGGTTTCTGAAATCTCCTTTATTAGGGGAAAAAGATTGGAGCGCATTAGGCAGAGTGCCAGGAGCCATGGCAACCTCGGATTTTTCCATCTTCATTACAAGTTCAAGTAAAACCTTCATATAAAACCGAAATGAAAGGCTACATTATAAGTCCATTTTGAAATGTTTGCCTGGAAGTAAAAGGTTGGACTGCATCCTTTTTCTCCGCGCTGAACATTCTGGTTCTGCGCGGAGAACATTCTTCAAGTCGGATTTTTGTTTTCTTTCAGATTTTATTCCGTTTGCTCACGCAGGGTGGGTCGTCTGGTGGTTAGAGAGAGGCATGGAGGCAACTGGGCTCCGGGCTCAGGCTGTTCCTGAGCTCTCAGGGAGTGTCCCCAACTTCAGCCAGGTGATTTGGGCAAATCCTGTCAGCTCCAAACATCGTTTGGGGTTTTATTTCCTTTCTTACCAATGGAACGGGGATGAGAATTCCCGGCCGGAGCTCGCAGCAGGGTTAGCATTGCACCAAGCTGATGGAGAAGTCACTCCCCAGCAGAGCAGCTCATCTCTTGCTGCTGTGTTTTCTCCTGGATCTGGAAGCTAGAGAGGTTGGGGAGAGGTTAGGGAATGGCAGGAATTGTCTGTTTGCTTTGCCAAGCCGTGATCAGGAAACCTGGGGTGACCCTGGCTGCTGCAAATCCTGACACGGGGCTGCTCCAGAGACACCCAGACCATCCTGTGGGGACACCTGAGTGGGGCCATTGTCCTCTGGGTCACCTCCAGGGTCAGGAGACACCCAGACCATCCTGTGGGGACACCTGAGCAGGGTCATTGTCCTCTGTGTCACCTCAAAGGTCAGGAGACACCCAGATCATCCTGTGGGGACACCTGAGTGGGGTCATTGTCCTCTGGGTCACCTCGAGGGTCAGGGGACACTCAGACCATCCTGCAGGGACACCTGAGCGGGGTCATTGTCCTCTCTGTCACCTCGAGGGTCAGGGGACACCCAGACCATCCTGCAGGGACACCTGAGTGGGGTCATTGTCCTCTGTGTCACCTCAAGGGTCAGGGGACACTCAGCTAACCCTGCAGGGACACCTGAGCGGGGTCATTGTCCTCTGTGTCACCTCAAGGGTCAGGAGACACCCAGACCATCCTGTGGGGACACCTGAGCGGGGTCATTGTCCTCTGGGTCATCTCAAAGGTCAGGAGACACTCAGACCATCCTGCAAGGACACCTGAGTGGATTCATTCCCCCTCTGGGTCACCTCCAGGGTCAGGAGACACCCAGACCATCCTGCAGGGACACCTGAGTGGGGTCATTGTCCTCTGTGTCACCTCGAGGGTCAGGGGACACTCAGCTAACCCTGCAGGGACACCCGAGGGCGTTCATTCCCCTCCAGGTGCTCTGGGCTCAGCCTGGGCTGGGAGGAGGTGAATTCTGCAGCTGCCTCTCATTTCTGGGCACCTCCTCAGCAGGGCCAGGAGGTCACAGCCACAGCAGGGACTTCCTTCTCCTGTGGCCAGGGCTGAGCAGCTTCCCTGGGGAAGGAGGAATGTCCTCTGCAGCCCTTCTGGAGCGCCTGACACAGAGCTGTGCCCTGGAAACCATGGCCTGGGAGAACGAAGGGAAGGGGAACTGGGGGGAAATCTCTGTCCCAAGCTGCTCCTGTCCCAGATGGGGTCATGAGAGGCCAGGGCTGGCCTGGGCTCCACCCTGCGCTGAGCCTGCAGGGAATCCTGGCTGTGCTCGAGGCAAATTCGGATTTCAGAGCTTCCTCCTGGCTCTGGTCGAGCCCTAAAACCCAGGACACAATTCCCACCTGCTCCTGCTTTAAGCACTCCCCTTCTCCAGTGGGATTTATCGGAGCTGCCCCAGTCCAGGCATTCCATGGGGGACAGCCCTGACGCTGCTGGAGCTCCTGCAGGATCCTGCCATGCTCCATGAGCCAGCGCATCCATCCATCCATCCCTCCCATGCCCTGGCACAGCCCAGCCTTCAGCGCTTTCATCCATCTAATGGTGCTGGAAAACCTTTTCCATGAGGCTGGAGAACCTTTTCCATGAGGCTGGAAAACCTTTTCCATGAGGCAGGAAAAACTTTTTCCATGAGGCAGGAAAAACCTTTTCCATGAGATTGGAAAACCTTTTCCATGAGATTGGAAAACATTTCCATAAGATTGGAAAACTTTTTCCATGAGGCTGAAAAACCTTTTCCATGAGATTGGAAAACCTTTTCCATGAGGCAGGAAAAATCTTTTCCATGAGGCTGGAAAACCTTTCCATGAGGCTGGGAAACCTTTTCCATGAGATTGGAAAACCTTTTCCATGAGGCTGGAAAACCTTTTCCATGAGATTGGAAAACCTTTTCCATGAGATTGGAAAACATTTCCATAAGATTGGAAAACTTTTTCCATGAGGCTGAAAAACCTTTTCCATGAGATTGGAAAACCTTTTCCATGAGGCAGGAAAAACCTTTTCCATGAGGCAGGAAAAACCTTTTCCATGAGGCTGGAAAACCTTTCCATGAGGCTGGGAAACCTTTTCCATGAGATTGGAAAACCTTTTCCATGAGGCTGGAAAACCTTTTCCATGAGATTGGAAAACATTTCCATAAGATTGGAAAACCTTTTCCATGAGGCTGGAAGGAGCCCCTGCTCCTGCTGGATCTGATTTTCCCCTGCTCTGCTCCTCTCCACCCCAACCTGCCTTCTCCTGGCCCTGCCCATCCCGGGGAGGGGCTGGGGGGGCTGCAAAGGACCAGGGGGGCTTTCCTTTCTTCTTCCTCCATCCTTCCTTCCGCTCCTCTCCATCAATTAGTGGGCAAAGGCTTCCGGAGAGCTCCTTCCTCTCTAACCTTTGGCAGCCTGGTGTGATAATGACAGCACGAACTCGAGCTGGGCTCTCACCTGGGGCTCTCCTTGCCTCGCTGGGGCAGCGGAAGGTGACCTTCATCCCTCCCTCCTCTTCCTTTCCTCCCCCTGCAGCTCGGATGGGCCCAGGCAGGAGCAGAAGGAGAGAGTTCCTCTGCAGTGGCATTTGTGTAATCAGAACTCAGGGGGTGGCTCTGGAGATAACACGGCCCGGGGGAGGCTGCCCTTGGAAATAATGATTCCAATTATGCATTCCTCGGATCGAGAGATGGGGGGAGGAAGGGCTCTCTGGTTTTAATTTGTCATTTCTCGCTCCCTCTCTCAGCAGCCAAACCCCAGGCTGCTGCAGCTTACCCCGAAAAAACACAACTTAGAGCTTCTTTCGGCAGAAATTGTGCAGTTTTGGGTCCGTCGGTGATGTTTTCCGCGGCACCTGCAGCTGCTGGCACAGCCCATCCGCCTCAGGATGGTGCGTGGTGGCTTTTTCAATCCTGGACAAAATCATCCCCCCCCCCCATGGCAGTGGGAAAGGATGGGAAGGACCATGGATATGTCCTGGGACAAGAACATTCCCACAAAGTCTCCCCCAGAGCCCCCCAAATCTGCCAAGGGCTCTCCCCATCAGCACCTCCCTCCTCCTGCCCTCCCAGATCACCACAGAGCTTTGCTGCCTCACGTCCCTGTCCCCAAAAAGTGACTTTTCCAGGCAATTTTCCCTCCTTTTGCCAGCAGGGTGAAGAGGGAGCCACCCCCATCCCCACACTGCACCTGCACGGGGGGAGATGCACCAAACCCCAAAAACAGCTGCCGAACCCCTGATTGGGATGTGCAACCCCCAAAATCCACCACAACACCCCGACCCACTCCAGCTGCAGCCACGGAGAGCCTTTGGGAAGTGCAAAATTCCCTTGGGGAACAAAAAAAGGGAAATTTTATGATTTCCACCCTGGGATCAAGCTGGAGATGTTTCACTCCCCAACGCCACCTGGGCCGACTCGGTGTCCCCTCTTTGTCCCCAGAGCTCCTGGATCCCCTCAGTGCTCTTCCCGTGACCAACATAATGGAAACCATCCCATCCCATCTCACTCCGAGGTGAGAAACCCATTAGTGACTTATAAACCTCTCCCACCCTCCACGGGAGCTTTTCACAGCCAGGAAAATAATAACTCCGAGCCACGGGGAGAGGGAGCGAGCCCGGTGTCTCCAGGTCCCAAATATTCGCTGCCCCCGCCGTCGTTCCAGCCATAAAATGGATTTATTAAAAAAATCCCGGGTTTGATTTCATCTGAATTAAAGGGGGATGCCCCCCCTGCTCCCCACTGAGCTTTGTTTAATATCCTCGGAGCTGGGAGGTCACAGCTGAGTGTGCAGGGTGAGAAAGGCGAGGCTGGAACAGCCTGGCTTTGTTGGCATCAGTGGGGCAGCAGTGAGGTAAATTAACCAAAAACTGGGAATTTGTGAGGGCAGAGTTGGCACGGGTAGCTCCTGCCAGGGCAGGAGTCCTCATCCGTGGAAATGGAGAGCTCCCAGTGTCCCTCAGTGCCTCACACCAGTTCTGCCCAGTAAAGATCGGAAAAAGAACCAAAATTTTGCGCCACTACCCTGAAATGAAGCATTTCTGGGTTGTTTTTTTTTGCCTCATCATCTCCAGTTTCCTGAAATTCCCCAATTTTTGCTCTTCTGACTTTCCCCCGAGCACAGAGGCGCTGGGGGAGGCTCTCCCCTGCCCTCTGAAGTTGGAGCTGAGCAGAGCCGTGCCCAGGGCACTCCTGTTGGAGGCTGCCCACCCTCCTGAGGCTCCCAAAAAAACACTGGCGATTGGCAAAATTCCACGTTTTGCTTCCCCACTTACTCTGCTTGATCCATCCCCAGCAGCCTTTCACCCCTCTCATTTCGGAAGGGTGGGATCCTGTAACCAAATGGATTAAAAATCCCAATTTTTAACCACAATTAGTCCTTAACAAACCCATGGATCCATGGAGGGCCTGAGGCTGAGACAACAGCTCCTGCTCAGGAAAATCCCTAAATTAGGACCAAAAAAAAAATCCATAAATTAGGACCAAAAAAAAATCCATAAATTAGGACCAAAAAAAATCCTTCACTCCATGTTTTTTAGGACCATCCCTTTTCTGCCGCCTCTGCTGTGAAATCTCTGGAAGAGAAGAGAAAACGGAAGAGAAAAGGAAGAGAGGAGCAGAGGACAAAGCTCCTCCTGCTCTGCCCCCTCCGTGGCCCAGAATCCAGTAAAGATGATTAAATTACAATCCTTTCCTCCCCTCGGAATGGCCGCGCTGGGCTGGAGCACGGAGCTCAGGAAATGGGGCAGGACAACTTCCCCCCTGAAACCCAAGAAGAGCTGCCCTAAAGAGGAGCTCACCGCTGGGCAGGAGCTCCTGGAGATGCAGGAGAGGAGCTGAGCCCCAGGGGTGCCCCGAGCCCTCCCCATGGGTCAAACCTGAGGCTCGGGGACTTTTCCTGCTCTGCTCCCTCCTGGAGGCTTACACAGAGCCCTGTGTGTGCCTGGGGTGGCCAATTTCCAGAGGAAAAATACACCATGAATGGCAAAAACTGCCTTTTTTTCTTCTTTTTTTTTTCTTTTTTCCTTTTTTTTCTTTTTTCTTTTTTTTTCTTTTTTCTCTTATTTTTTAAATTGGTGATTTAAATTTTTTTTTCACTGATGCCCTTCTTTTTTTTATTTTTTTTTTCCACTTGGCCTGCTGTTTGCTAAGGAGAGGGAAAACCAAATCCTGGGGTGATGGCATTGTTGGGATGGCTGCTCCAGACTGGTGTGGGGCAGAAATCCGGAGGATTAGAGGTTACACTTCCCTGAAAAGTTTCTGTCTTTCATGGAAAAACGTTGAGATAATGAACATTAAAACTTAAAAAAACCCAGATTTTTTAGTTATAAATTTTAAAAATAAATATTTGAGCTCAAAATTGGAACTGATTTGATCATTCACATCTATTCACAGAGAATTTCGCATTCCTGTTCAGATTGCCCAGATGAACATGAACCTGAAAAAGTTTCTGTCCTCCATGGAAATACATTGAGAAAATGAACATCAGAACTTTTAAAACCCATATTTTTTTAGTTATAAATTTTAAAGTAACTATTTAAGCTCAAAATCAGAGCTGATTTGATCATTCACATCTATTCTCAGAGAATTTTCTATTCCTGTTCAGGTTGCTCAGATGAGCATGAACCTGAAAAAGTTTCTGTCTTTCATGGAAAAAACATTGAGAAAACGAACATCAGAACTTTTAAAACCCAGATTTTTTAGTTATAAATTTGAAAAATAACTTTTTAAGCTCAAAATGAGAGCTGATTTGATCATTCACATCTATTCACAGAGAATTTCCCATTCCCATTCAGATTGCTCAAATCCTTCCCAATTTGAGGCGCTACAATTCCAATTTTGGGGTTTCCCAGCAGTGCTGTCCATACTCCACCATCACTTTCGGTCTGGATTTGTGGAGCAGCAGCTTGGGGATCCCAAGTGGGAAAACCACCAGGAAGATCCTCTGGAAAAGGCTCCCCAAAAGCAGATTTTTGACAGGATGGCTCAAAGCCAAACCACCACACCAGGTCAAGGTGAGAAAACAGTGTCAGGAGCATCACCCAAGTGGAATTTTCCTGACAAATCCCCGAGATGTTTGCAGAGAGTTTTTCACCCTGCCCTGCTGCCAGACAGAGCCAAATTCCATCCCATTGCTGTTACATAACACAATTAACAGGAACACGGCTCTGGCGTTACGTAAGAAATGTGGGGGCACTTTCTGTTCCAGTTTCATCTCCCCTTTCATCACCTTCCCCTCGCAGGTAACGCTCTTTCCTCGCTCGGGGTCACCTCATTAAAGCCGAGCCCGAAGCCTGGGTGATTTATTTATTCCACCTGATAAAAGCAGGATATTACTCACTGTGATAACACAGGGTCATTTGCACTGAAGCCTCTCTTGGCAAACTTTTAATACAAGGAATAACACCCGTATCAGATCCCAGATAAAAGCTGTCATATCCCAGCCCCAGCTCAGGCCTTCCAGGGGTTGTAATTACCTTCTGTTTGGGTTTTTTTTTGTTGTTTTTTTTTTTTTTTTCTTCCTTAATTGTTGCTCATAAAAATCAAGGCAGAAAATTAAATTAGTTCAGTGCTATTTAGCACAAGGTTTATTCAAAGGCGAGGCCGGGGGTGGTTGGGATAACCCCACTTCAGGCCTTGAGCTTGGGGTTGGGTTGGCAGCAGGGATGAGGGAGATAATATTGTCCCATATTTCCTGCATGGAAAGGTGCAGGAAATTATGGGGGCAGCCCTTGGCCCCAAAAACTTCTCCCGGAGCATCCTTTTACAGATGGGAACAACCCTGGTGGCTCTCATTTGATCAATTCCCACTAAAAGCGAAAAAAAGGGCGAATTGGGGGGAAAATTGCGATGGTCCCAAGTTTGAGTGACCATTTTGACCCTATCCAGCTGAGTCTCACTGCACACCAGACCCAAAAATGAGTTTTTCTCCCCTCCTGAGGCTGTTCCAGTCCCAGCAGAGCTCCTGGGACAAGCTGGAGCAATGGGGGCTGAGCAGAGCCCCATTCCTGCAGGGCTGGAAGGGCTTCACCGACCCCAAATCCCTCACATTCCCATCCCACCAGCAGACAACTGGCCACCAAATTCAAGAGCAGTGGGGTTGTTTTAAAATTAGGAGAGGCCTTGACTGAGCTTTCCCACGAATTATTTCGTGAGTTTGGCTTTTTCCTTCAGATTTCTGCGACCGTCCGGGCCAGGGAGGCAGCAGCACTCCGGGGAGGGCTGGCCCCGAGCGTGGCACCGAGGCAGGGAAGCCTCGGGAGGTGTCAGAGCCACGATAAGCTCTGATTAAACTTTCCCCAGAGCTCAGCCCCCAGTGTCAACAAGCGTTGGGATCAGCCAGGCAAACATCCAAGGCCAGGGAGGAATCACAGCCCAGCCGGGCTGGAGTGCTGAGCTCCCCAATTCCCCAATTCCCGGCTGAGCAGGGAATTCCCGGCAGCTTCCCCACAGTCAGCTCTGTCCCCACACATCTGTTGATCCAAGATGTGGATCATCTGTGTGAATTATCCCTGATTTATTGATCCCAGGAAGGTGCAGGGAATTTTTCTGCAGGGTACACGGTGTCCCGGCCCTGGGCATCCACAGGGAATGTTCTGTTGGCTTCTCCTCCCGCCCCATCTCCCCACCAGCCACCCCGGGCAGCCCAAAATCCCAAATAACGCCGGGGCAAAGCCACGGGATGCTCCTGATCTCACGGGGTGGGAAAGGAGAGGGCTCATCCCACTCCCTCCGTCCTCGCCCTAAATCAGGGATGGCATTCCCCATGGGCACAGCAGGGAGGTCTCGCCCTTCAGGAACTCTTTTTAAAACCCCAAAGCCACTTTTTAAAGGCTGCACAAGCCCAGACAGCTCCTGCCAAGGACAGCAGGGCATTTTGGCTGCCAAGCCCAGGAGCCACAGCACATTTTCCTTCCAGGAGTGGATTTTGCAGCTTTCCCTGCTCTTCCCAGCGCCTGGGGGAGAGGGAGGACCCCATCCCCAGTGTCCCTGTGCCATCACCCCCCTGAACACCCCAGCACATTTCAGGCTGAGCTCAGCTAAGCTCAGGATTAGCCCTCCATGTGCTGTAACTCGTCACGAAAAACCCACGCCGATATTCCGAGAAAAATGCCTTTTTTCCCAGATTGGGCAAAAGGAAGGTTAAAAAACACCATCTGTCGTG
Organism: Acanthornis magna; assembly: GCA_036785705.1. NCBI lineage: Eukaryota > Metazoa > Chordata > Aves > Passeriformes > Acanthizidae > Acanthornis > Acanthornis magna. The sequence goes on from JAWUZG010000150.1 coordinate 3,666,456, forward strand.
GGAATTTTTTTCCCCCATTTCTCTGTTCTTTCCATCGTTAAAGGGAAGTGGGGAGGGGGAGAATGTTCATTTGAAGCCAGCCCCAGGTTTTATTAATTGATGGCAAATAATCCGCAGATAAAGCGCCCAATAAATGTTTTAATGAGAACATATGGCAGGGAAAATTGATAGGAGTGAGCCTTTGAAGATTTCCTCGGGAGCAGAGGTACAGGAGGGGTGGGAAAAGGCTTGGACAGGGAATTCTGAATATTCCTCAAAAGGACAAGAAGGAAGAGGGTGGAGAGGAGGGGGATCTCTGCTGTCCCCGAAGGAATGCCCAAAAATCCCAAATATCCCATTATGAGACAGTTCCCATCCCCAAATATCCCATTATAACACAGCCCCTAAAACAGTTCCCATCTCCAAATATCCCATCATAAGACAGGTCCTAAAACAGTTCCCATCTCCAAATATCCCATTATAAGACAGGTCCTAAAACAGTTCCCATCCCCACATATCCCATCTTGGTCCTAAAACAGTTCCCATCTCCAGATATCCCATTATGGCCCTAAAACAATTCCAGACTTCCCCACCCCCTCTCCAGCTGGGAAGGGACCTGAGCCCTGATTTCTCAGTTTACCTCCAACGTTTGCCCTGCATTTTTTACGGGGCCGCTCGAAGCCCGGCTGAGAAGTTTCTCAAGGCCCCTCCAGAGCCCCCCAGCGCTGCCAGCCCTCTCCCTGTGCCTCTCCACAGCTTCTAGGAACTCCCCCAGGCAGGCAGGGATTGCTTGGAACGTCCCCACCTCGCCCTGTGCTTGTTGGGCTCTGTCCAAGCCGAGTGCCAGGGAATATTTGTGTGTCCCAACCCAAATGAATGGAGCTGCTGAATTTGGGGTTGGAGCAAAACCCCACAGGACAATCTCCCCCATTGATGGAGCCCTCCTGCTCCGAGCCATTCCTCCCGTGGGATGGGCATGGCCTCCTGCTGGGATTTCTTGGGGAAAAGCCACTTTTCCCTGGAAAAACCATGGCTCTGCTGCCAGCTCTGCCTCCTTTGGGGCGCCCACCATGGAGCTCAGAGCCCTCAAGCCCGGGGAAAAGGGGAATGGGAAAGGGGAATGCACACACAGACAATTCCCTCCTGGATGCTCAGGGCATGGACACTGAGCTCTGCTCTCACTGGGTCCAGCCCCAGTGTCCCCAGGCCACGCTGGGTCCAGCCCCAGTGACCCCAGACCACGCTGGGTCCAGTCTCAGTGTCCCCAGGCCGTGCTGGGTCCAGCCCCACTGACCCCAGGCCATGCCAGGTCCAGCCCCAGTGTCCCCAGGCCATGCTGGGTCCAGCCCCAGTGACTCCAGGCCACGCTGGGTCCTGTCCCAGTGTCCCCAGGCCATGCTGGGTCCAGCCCCAGTGTCCCCAGGCCACGCTGGCTCTGTGTCCTTTGGCTTCCCAGTGACTTCCTTGTGCCACACCAAGCACGGAGCAGATCAGTTCCCAGTGTCACACTGAGTTTGGGAAGGACAAGCCTCCTGAAGGGAGCAGATTCGACAGGGGCAGCCACCAACAAGGGAGAAATACTAAAAAACACTAAAAAAAACGAGAAGGTGTCAATTTTGCAGCTGCTCTCCGGCTCTCTGCTGCCCATAACCACACTTCAAACATTATTTTATGGTGCAAACAGGCAGAAAGCTCCTGCTGGGAGCTTGTGGGACCAACTGCCTGCTCAGAGAGGGGGAAATAGCCCAGATGGACACCAGGGCCTGGAGTTCCTTGGAGGCTGAGCCAGAGCAAGGCCTGGCTTGGCTCTGGCTGCAAACCACAGCTCGGAGCCATTGCCGGTGCCCATCCGCATGGGAAAAAGCAAACACATCCCGAGGAACAGCTGTGAATGGCACGAAATGATGCTGGAGAACCTTTCCCGCTGGTTTGGCTTCTCCTGAGCTCTGGAAGCAGAGCTGAGCCCCAGCCAAGGCTTGGCCAGAGCCACTGGCAACCACTCGCCACCTCCAACTGCTCCCACCCACATTTGGGGGAACAAGGGAGAGGCTGTGCTCCTGCAGCTTTGGAAAATCGGTCATAAAATGCCAATTGCTTGGTCAGAGCTTCTGGTTTAAAAAAAAAAAAAAGGGTTTGAGTGACACAAACCCTCGTGTACAAACCCATCTCCCACGGGTCAGTGCTGCTTTCTGCTGAGGACACTAAAAAAACCAAGGTGAGCTGAGAATTGTGCTCCTGAGAGGTGCCATGCACAAAAAAAAAAAAAAAAAGAAAAACAAAAAAACCGAAAAAACCCCGGCCTGATTTTTAGTTCTTTTCCCTAAGTTGTGCTGTGTTCTGGATCTGTCCTGGCAGCTTCCAAAATTATCTGGATAAACTGAATTTTTGGCCCATTTGAAGCTTGTTTGGGAAAAGATGGAGCTCCTAAAGGATGGAGGTCTGTGACAGAGGATGGCCGGGGAGGAAGAGGGAAGCCTGTGGATGTGGTGACTGGGAAAGCACATGGGTGGATTGGATGGAAGAGATTTTACCCAGAGAAAGCTTTTGGGAACACCTCAGAAATGGGAAAAGCTCTTCCCCATCTGCCCTGCTAACAGAGGAGGAGCTTCCCCTCCTTCAGCCACCTTTGGGAAACGAGGGATGGGATGGGATGGGATGGGATGGGATGGGATGGGATGGGATGGGATGGGATGGGATGGGATGGGATGGGATGGGATGGGATGGGATGGGACGGGATGGGACGGGATGGGGACGGGATGGGGACGGAATGGGGACGGGATGGGGACGGGATGGGGACGAGGATGGGGACGGGATGGGGATGGGGATAGGAGCAGGTTTTTTCCAACCCTCCCTAGCCAGGTGTGCAGCTCTGGGACAGCCTCATGTCACACCCAGCTCCTCCAAAAAGCCTGGCCAGGAGCTCTGCCACTCCTGTAGCCACATTCTGCAGCCTGGGCCGATGTCTGCAAAGACTGGCACTCTCCAGCATGGAAAAACGTGGAAAAAGAACCCTAAAGAGCAGTGGGGTCACACCACGGCATTCCCAGCACCGATCACCCTACAATTAGCAGCACATCTCATTAAGACACTGCGCCGTCCTGAGGATGGCAATTAACGCAAACAAAAGCAGAGACGTGGCACACCCTGAAATCCAGAGGTTTTCCTGATGGTTAAAGCCTGGCCTGGGGCCAGCCCGCGGCTCGGGGGCAGGAGAAAGGATTTAGGAGCTGAACTCCTCTTGTTCCCCACCGGGCCCGTGCGGGCAGAGGGAGCAGCCCCAGCCCCCCACCCAGGAGCCTGGAGTCAGATCTCCATCTGAAGTCGGTGGCTTGGGTTTGATTCAAGAATCACAAATTACCTCGACTTATTATTATTATTCATAATAAAGTGTTATTCCACGCAGGAGCCCCGAGTTCATTGTGATGTGCACCTGAGGGGCTGGGGCAGGGCTGGAAGGAGCAGAGGGATTTCCATTGTCTCCAGCAGATCCCGGGGCTCTGCCTGAACTCCGGGATGGGAACCTGCCCCGCGCAGGGGTTGTGTTTGAGGAGCTGGAGACCACCAGGAACCCTCTGGTGGATTCAGCCTCAGGGAATTATCAGTGCTTTATTTATGCTCAAAGCCCCGAAGTCACCATAGATGGAGTAGGGAGTGCTCAAAAATGAGTCATGAAACAGCTGACACCTCTCTCTATCTGCCTTTCCTTATTCTCCATCCCATCCCTCCATCTGCCTTTCCTCATCCTCATCCCCCATCCCATCCCATCCCATCCCATCCCATCCCATCCCATCCCATCCCATCCCACCATCTGCCTTTCCTCATCCTCCATCCCATCCGTACATCAGCCTTTCCTTACCCTCATCCCCCATCCCATCCGTACATCAGCCTTTCCTTACCCTCATCCCATCCCTCCATCAGTCTTTTCTTATCCCCCATCCCATCCCATCCCATCCCATCCCATCCCATCCCATCCCATCTGTCCATCAGCCTTTCCTTATCTTCCATCCCATCCCATTCCACCATCAGCCTTTCCTCGTCCTCATCCTCCATCCCACCCCTCCATCATCCCTTCCTCATCCTCCATCCCATCCCTCCATCATCCCTTCCTCATCCTCCATCCCATCCCTCCATCAGCCTTTCCTTACCCTCATCCCATCCCTCCATCAGTCTTTTCTTATCCTCCATCCCATCCCATCCCTCCATCAGTCTTTCCTCATCCTCCATCAGCTTTTCCTTATCCTCATCCTCCATCCCATCCCATCCCTCCATCATCCCTTCCTCACCCCCATTCCTTATCCCATCTTACCACTGAAAAGCCACCCCAGGGCTCAGCGAGGGCACAGTCCCTCGGCCAAGCTCTCTGTTTGCACACCCAAAAAACGCCCTGGAAAGCTTCTCCTGAGCTGAAGTTTTCTCCCCTGTCCTGCAGAGCCACGGCACGGCACAAACCCTCCCCCAAACCGCAGCTGGTGCCGTCCCTCCCTGTGCAAAGGGGATTAAAAACCAGGATCTCGCAGGACAAACAAGGACATTTTCCTGCTCCTTTCCAGCAATCATCGCTCTCCCTCCCCTCTTTCACTCAAACCCTCGGCAGAAACGCTCCTGCTCTCACACCCCACGAGGGTTTCCAGCCCTCCCCCTCCCTGGGTGACAGCAGGGTGAGGAAGGACCCCGAGCTGCCCTCTGCTCCCCCGGGAATCCTCTCGGTGTCCCTGCGCCCTGTTTGGTTTGGATGCCGCACCAGGCTCGGGGTGACTCAAACCGACCTTTCCTGTTCGCCGAGTGTGCAGCCTCGGATCGGGCACGAGATGTTGGGAATGGATCCCCTCCAGGGGCTGCAGGATGGGAGAAAGGAGCCGCTGGATGGGAGGGATGGATCCGGTGGATTGGAGAGATGGATCCAGCGGATGGGAGAAATGGATCCGATGGATCAGGGAAAGGAGCCGCTGGATGGGAGAGATGGATTCGATGGATTGGAGAGATGGATCCGATGGATCGGGGAAAGGAGCTGGTGGCAGCCTCGCTGTCTCGGCTGAATGAGGACCCCTCCTGCTCTGTTAAAAACCCTTCCCGGGGCTCTTCCCGCTGCCCACGAGGCTCCCGGGGGCTCCCAGCCCCACCCCGGGGCAGCTGAAGGCACTCAGCATCCTCCAAGGTCCATCCCGAGCATTGTCAGGGAAGCCCCCAGGAACCCCCGACTGATGGGGGCAGTGTTAGAAAACAAAGCCGATTAAAAAATTTTATATAACTTTATTCAGTAATAATAATAAACTATAAAATAAATAAACTTTATTTATTGATATAACTTCGTTCTCCTGGCCAGAAAATAAAGTAATGCCTTGATTCTCTAACATTAAAAATGCTGTTGGAGGGGGTTTTTGTTTTTCAGTGGCAGCAGCACCAGGCTGGGAGATCATGGGACAGAGCTTCCTTAGCCCAACCCACCAGATCCCCCAAAATCAACAACCCCAAAATCGCTGAAATCTCCCTAAAGAGCCTTCCCAGGCAGACAGGTCTCTCCCCACACAAGGACACTCCACGGTCACCCCGTTGTCCTCCTGGCTTTTTCTCTCACGAAAGCCGCCAGACCAGTAGGACTGGATTTGAGTCTCTTCGGGGGATTTCTATTTTTTCCCTGTCCCCAAATATATCCCTCCTACCCCTGTCACACAGAAAAAATGTGGGTGTTGCTGTGCAGTTTCGGGTCATTCGGGAGAGCTCAGATTTGTCACCTTTTTTGGGGGGGGAGTGCTGTTTAGGCTGGAAACTCAGGGAAACGATTTGGTTGGACACCAAACCTGGACCATTTGATCCCAAAAGATAAAATATCAGATTCTTATCAGTCTTGGAGCCAATTTAGGACAAAGGATAGGGTGACAGATAAGCGAATAACTAAATAAAAGCCCACGAGGAGCTGCATGTGCAGTAGGAAAGAGGATCCTGCTTTCCTATGGGTTCTCCTTGGGGCCTGGGGATTCTTTGGGGTCTAATATAGGGCAAGTCCATGTGCCTGTTCCTTTTCTCAGCAGGGTTTAACTCAATCTCCACAAATCACAAAAAAAATTGATCTCTTCGACATCCTCTCTGTGGAATTTGGTGGAATTGGAGCGGGAGGACACAGGCAGGGAGGAGGGGACACAGATCCATCTGCACACCTCTCCATCCTACACAAACTCATACCCAAACCCAGCCTGCTGAGAGCTCAGGCACACAAAAGACAAGCTCAGAGATTTTAAAAACCAAACCCAACCGTTCTGTGAAGAGCAAACATTCCCCTCTGCCAGGCCCCGGGGCTGGTGGCAGGAGCTCGGTCCCATCCCAGGGCTGGCAGAGCCGATTCCAAAATCCTCCTTTGTTTCTCAACTTCACATTTTCTTGGCCGGTTTTTTTTTTTTTTCCTTTTTCTTTCCTTTTTTTTTTCCCCCGTCAGGTAACAATACTTCCTTTCAGGCCCTGCCAAAGCCCTGCTCGAGCCCACTCCGATAAGCGCTGGCAGCAGAGGTAACTGCCATCAATATTTTGGTGAATTTTAACTACCTGAGGACAGCCTGGGGGGGATGGCCCCCGACGGCTGTGAGCACCTGGGCTCTGGTTAAAAATCCACTTTCAAATCCATCTCCCTGCCCAAATCCCCCCAAATTCCCAGTGAATCTCTCTCCGGGGGCTGCACAGACAGCGCTCAGAGCCAGGACGGAGCTCCACGCTCGGCTTTGTTCTCCCGGCGTTTCTTCCCTTCTCTCCACTCAAATATTTCCCAGTTTCTCAAACGCGGCTTTCGGAATTTGATGTTCAAAAATAAACCGAGCAGCGTCAAAGAGGGGATGGCTTTTGTTCCTCGGGATGTGGGGAATTTTGCTGCGAGGCAGCACCTGTTTTCCTCCCGTTCTTCCCAGTCTGAAATGGGTTCGGATGTTCCCAGGATTGCTATAGAGAGCGGTTGGAGCCTGGCAGCAAATTCAACTCCACACCGAGGTACATATCCACCCTTTGGAGCCATATTTATAATCTTTCCTCCAAATTTTTCCTTCAGAAAATTCAGTGATATTCTGTCAGGCAGTCGGAGAATTTCTGTGTTATTATTAAGACCTAGCAAACATTTCTCGGGGGAAAAAAAAAAAAAAACAGGAGCTGGAGGGTGTTATGCTCAGAATAAACTTTTCCCACTTAGCAGCAGGATGAGTTTTTTTCTTCTTAAAAAAAAAAAAAAAAAATCTGATTTTTGCCAAGTTAAATGGTCAGAGCATATTTCTAATCTGTCACAGGTAGGAGAGGCAGGTAGAGAGGCAGACACAGAAAATGCAGCACTCCCTGCCCTCCTCAGTTCTGCTTTTTTACCTTCTTTAATTCTGACACCACGAGTGTTATTTTTTCTTCTCCCCGTAAGCTATTCCTGCTTTTTTGCCACTTCAGCAAAGGAAAATGGAATAAATGATCCTCCTCTGCAAGGCCTCCTTGTGCAACTGAAAGTCAATAAATAAATTAATTAAAAAGCAGTTCTGTTCATGAATTATGCAGCGATTTCAAGAGGAATTAAAGCAGCACCTCTCGGCTGTCCTGCCCCTTGGAGGCTCCAGGCTGCGATGGAGACCTGGACCTCCAGAAAATCACCCGAAATTTCATTTTGGCACCTTCTGAGCAAGGCTTGGGGTCGGTACTGCCCCAGGAAATTCCCTTCATTACCAGGACAGGGCAAAAAATGGGAAGCTCCATGGATGTGACAGGGGTGCAGTGCCAGCAATGGCACCAGGCTGGCAGCACCAAAACTGGCACCTGGAAATTCCAGCACCTGAACTGGCACCTGGAAATTCCCTGGAAAGGCTTTTCCCATGGAAAAGGGACTGGGGAGACACTTGGAGCAGGACAGAGAGCCCTCAGCACCGCGGGGAGCAGGAAAATGATGTCCCACCCTCGGGAAAAGGCTCCGCACTCACTGCCAGGGTCTCAGCCTGGCCCCGAGTGACACAGAGGCAAAAAAACCCCAAAAGCCCCAAATTCCAGCAGAGAAAAAAAACCCCGAAAGCCCCAAATCCCAGCAGAGAAAAAAAAACCCAAAAGCCCCAAATTCCAGCAGAGAAAAAAAAACCCAAAAGCCCCAAATTCCAGCAGAGCAAAAAAACCCCAAAAGCCCCGAATTCCAGCAGAGAAAAAAAACCCCAAAAGCCCCCAATTCCAGCAGAGAAAAAAAAACCCCAAAAGCCCCAAATTCCAGCAGAGCAAAAAAACCCCAAAAGCCCCCAATTCCAGCAGAGAAAAAAAAACCCCAAAAGCCCCAAATTCCAGCAGAGCAAAAAAACCCCAAAAGCCCCCAATTACAGCAGAGCAAAAAACCCCAAAAGCCCCCAATTCCAGCAGAGCAAGAAAACCACAAAAGCCCCAAATTCCAGCAGAGGAAAAAAAACCCAAAAGCCCCAAATTCCAGCAGAGAAAAAAAAAAAACCAAAAGCCCTAAATTCCAGCAGAGAAAAAACCCCAAAAGCCCCAAATTCCAGCAGAGCAAAAAAACCCCAAAAGCCCCAAATTCCAGCAGAGAAAAAAAACCCAAAAGCCCCCAATTCCAGCAGAGCAAAAAAACCCCAAAAGCCCCCAATTCCAGCAGAGAAAAAAAACCCAAAAGCCCCAAATTCCAGCAGAGCAAAAAAACCCCAAAAGCCCCGAATTCCAGCAGATCAAGCCCAGAGCACGGCAGGCTCAGCACCCCCGGGTGGCACCGGGGACAGGAGGGGACACACAAAAACCAAACCACGGCAAGTGCTGGGGGCAACCCATCCCCACTGCTACAGCCCTGGGGGAGGAATAAAACACAAAGCACGAAAAGAATATCTAAGTTCTTAGCTCTGGCTGTAAAATCTGTGTAAAATGGAGTATTTCTAGAGAGCCCGGGCACCGCGGCCTGCCCTTGGGCCCAGCTAGGCCCAGCCCTAGGCCTGCCTACGTGAGCCTGGCTTTAAACCCGCGGATATACACCTCCAACAAATCCCTGTTTATTGCTCAGCAGAGAAAACTGCGGGGTTTTTTTACATAAATAATCCCCGTGTAAATAAACTCCCCACCCTGAGCAAACGCCGAGGGATCGCGGCGCAGATTTCTCTATTTTTCAAATAAATCATCCTCCCACCCACCCCAACGCGGGGCCGGCGGCTCCAATTTCCAAATCACCGCGGGGATGGGAGCTGGAAACAACCCAAACAAACAATTTTACAAGCTCCAGAAGTCGAGAAAACCCCTCCTTTCCCTGCCCGAACCCACCATCCCGAACACCCTTTTTTTTTTTTTTTTTTTTTTTTTAATTTTTTTCCCCCCCCCGTTTAAATTCTTGTTTGAATTCGAGGGGCGGGCGCTACCGATGGCCCAGAGGAAATCGGTGACCCAGGGACATCTGGGAGCCATTAGGGCCCAGACTTCAGGTAGCTCCCAGAAACACGTGCTGGCCACATTACACCCTCCGAGGATATTTCCACAACTTTCCTTCTCCAAATAAACAGTCGGGCTCTCCCTGCATTAGGCAGGAGCTGCACAAACAGGTAGAGAGAATGGCAGTTTTATTCCCCTTCCCAATTCTGATGGATTTTCTTGTAAAGCTGGTGCTGGACTCTGTAATTTGAACTATCGCTCGGAAAACAGAGCAGGGCTGGTTTGAAATTACGGCCATTTATTTATCTGGATGGGACTCGGGAGCATCGGGCAGGTTTGGCACGGAATTCACCCCCACGCTGCTCACCGGAGCAAAGAAAGTGATAAAAAATAGAGATATCGAAATTAGAATCCACCAGCAGTTAAGAGCTGGGTTGGGATAATTTTTTTTTAAAAATTTAAGCAGGTTTTATAATTTGTAAAGTGATTTTTATTCTCTCGAACCTCACTAAGAGATATTTCAGGATGGCACAGTGACCACACAGGAACACTGAAGGGATATCCCTTATTTCTAAGGAAAAATGGATAAAAAGAGGTGAGAAATGATGGTGCCATCAGCATTCCCTGCAGGGCATTTCTCCTTTTCTCCCTATCTCTCAATTATTTTTTTTTTTAAAAGGATTAAAATAGGTAAATTATGATGGTGATCCTGTGCCACCAGCATTCCCACCAGGATATTCTCCCTTTTCTCCCTATCCCTCATATATTAAAAAAAAAAAGGATAAAAATAGGTAGAAAATGAAGGTGATCCTGTGGCACCAGCATTCCCTGCAGGACATTTTCCCTTTTCTGGAAAGCTCCGATTGTTAAGAATGAAAATTCCATCTTTTGTCCTCATTACCGGAGCTCTCCTTTGGGATTTGATCCATTTTCTCGAGGGATTGGGAGCAGATTGATTTCTCTCAGCATCGGATGGAGAAGCGTTTCCAGCCCTGGCTCTGAGGGGATTCCGTGCCTGGAAAATTGGGAAAATCCACAGCCAGCAGCACTGGCCAGGCCAGAAATATTCCCTCAAGTTAAAGGTGGGAAAAAAGAATAAATTCATCATAATTCTCCTTGTTTTTCCTCTAGGAGAAGACCCTTTGGGGAGGGCATTTCCATTCCCTTGGACTGAGGGGGATAAGTTTTCCAGGTAGGCAAAGTTGGCAGAGCTTGGAGCCAAAAGTCCTGGAGCAAATAAAAAAATGAATGAATAAATTAATTAATTAATTAATTAATTAATATTTCCCCCCCCCCCTACATCTCCAGATTAATCTCTTTAATCTCCAGGGGAAAAAAAAAAAAATCCCAGGAGCATTTGTGAAGTCCTAGGCTGTGCCCAGTGGTTTCCAGCTGTGGGAGAAAGAGCAGAAAAGAAGGAATTGTTTCTGTTTTCTGCGGTGGAGGCAGTGCTGGAGCCAGAGAATACTCCAACTCTGAAATCCCAAATCCCAAAAGGGAATGGGAATAAACCCACCCCAGGTTTTCCTCCCCAAATCCCAAAAGGGAATGGGAATAAACCCACCCCAGGTTTTCCTCCCCAAATCCCAGAAGGGAATGGGAATAAACCCACCCCACGTTTTCCTCCCCAAATCCCTTCAGCACTGCGATTTCTGTCAGCAAAGTTACAAATCCCAACTTTTCCTCTCTTTTCCTCCGATTCTCATCTTTTCAGTACTTCCCAACCTTTTTTTCCAGGAGCAAATAGCTTTCCCTGCTCCTAATTCCTGTGCAGGTATTTAACAGCTCAGCCAGACACCAACGCTGCCACCCAGCTCGGAAAAAATCGGGATCAATTCACCCCAGGGCTGGGATTATCCTCCCAAAACTCCGCAATTTCTTTCACTTTATTCCCCAGAGTGAGTCCGTCACAAGGCGTCTTTAGGCAGAAATTAAAAATTAATATATTTCAGGTATTTGTCTTGGAGTCTTCAGGCTGCTGTTATTTTATATTTTTTAAAAACAGGGGGAAATGCCTATTCTCCCCTTTTTCTCAGCCATTCCCAGGATTTTAAAGCTCAAATCACACCCTGGTGTCTCCAGCTCAAGGTGCAGCAGGGTTGTTTATTATCACGATAGGCCAGAGAAACAGAACTTTCCAAATTAATCCAATTTCAAGGGATTCTGAGCTGAATTTACAAAGTTAATCTAACCTCAGCGAATTCTGAGCTGAATTTACGAAATTAATCCAACCTCAGTGAACTCCCAGCTGAATTTACAAAATGAATCCAACCTCAGTGAATTCTGAGCTGAATTCACAAAATGAATCCAACCTCAGTGAATTCTGAGCTGAATTCACAAAATGAATTCAACCTCAGAGAATTCTGAGATGAATTTACGAAATTAATCCAACCTCAGTGAATTCTGAGCTGAATTCACAAAATGAATCCAACCTCAGAGAATTCTGAGATGAATTCACAAAATGAATCCAACCTCAGTGAATTCTGAGCTGAATTTACAAAATTAATCCAGCCTCAAGGAATTCTGAGCCCAATTGACAAACTTAATCCAATCCTAAGGAATTCTCAGCTGAATTTACAAGATTAATCCAATCCCAAAGAATTCTCAGCTGAATTTACAAACGCAATCCAATCTCATGGAATTCTCATCTGAATTTACAAAATGGATCTAATCCCAAACAACTCTCAGCTGAATTTACAAACTCAATCCAATCTGATGGAATTCTCATCTGAATTTACAAAACTAATACAATCCTAAAGAATTCTCAGCTGAATTTACAAACTCAATCCAATCTCATGGAATTCTCAGCTGAATTTACAAAATTAAAGGCAAATCACGAAAAAATTAAATTCCAATTAAAGGCCCAAAGGCTGTCACCCATCACCTCCTTATCTCTTTTTTTTTTTTTTTCACTGTACCACGACCTTCTGCTAAGGCCAGGTCAGAATGCGCCTGAGAAACTCCGGGATTTTGGAAAATCAATAAATCTGGGACAAAAAGGGACGTGAGCACAGCTCTGTGCAAACTGAGGAGGCTGTGCCAGGCGTGTCCAACACCTCTGGATCGGCTGGAATAGAAAATGGGATCAAGGACCCCCTGGGAAAGAGGATGGAGGAAAATCGGGGAAAAGCCAACATTTTGTGCTGGGAGGGAAAACCAAGGACAGGCTGAGCCTTCCCTGCTCACACTGCAGAGGGAAAAGCCCGAGGGTGGGATTATTTCTGAGAGATGCAGCCCTGCTCTTGTATTTAATAAATGTCCCTGTTGAGGAGGGGGATTTTGGCGACAATTAAGCTGCAATTAACGGAGCTGCACCGGCCCTGCTGACAGCAGCCCTCCGAAAATGCCGGAGCACACATTGCTGGATAAATCCAAAAGCACAGTCGCACCTGGAATTTCGTATTTTGGGCCTCTGATCAACAGTTGATCCAGTTTTGGTATGAAAATGAAGGGATCTGCTGCGGGAACGCCTCTGGTTTTGGGGGATTCCACCCCAGCCCGAACACTCCCAGTGTTCCCTCGGTGTGCACCGTGAGCAGGGGAAGAGTTCCCGGGAACGGCAGAAGCTTTTCCTGGGATTTCTCACCCGCTGGGGGAGGTTGGTGGCACTGCACAGAGGCACCGCTGGCCTGGCTGAGGTCAGAGGGGACAGGGTGACATCACAGAATCCCTGTCCAACACCAATCCCAAATCCAGAGGGTCGGGGCAGAGCCTGACCCTCCCCAGGCTCAAAGGGGAGTGGGATCAAACCCCATCACAGCCCCCAAAACATCGGTAAAACAATTTCTTTCAGCACAACTCGTCTGATATACATAAAGAGTTTCAGTTTTGAGAGAAAAACCTCCCCAAAATCCCCCCGGGTCTGTTCCCTCTGCTCCCAAAATTCCCGTCTCCTCCACTCCCTGCACAGAAAGATTATTTCCTAAAAAAACGGGATTTGATTGAGCACAAGGCAGGAAAAAAATCATCAAACAAGGGCTCGAATCCTCACTAAAAATCTTCCCTGCTCTCCGAGCTCGCCACTTGGGATAAAACAATGTTAATTCCTGCGAAAAGAAAAGGAAACTTCCATCCTGACGGGAAAGCAGCAGCAGCAGCTTTTAAAGGCAACTTCCACCCGCCTGTGATTAATCAGCTTGTCCACCTTGTCTAAATAGTCCATCGAGCAATAATTAAAAATAATAAGCCAGAAATTATCAAATCACACACAATAACTGCAAAGCTCCTTCCCATTTCGCTTTTGTTTATTGTTCAAACTTGTCAAGCCACTTGCCTCGCTTCGAGCAGCCTCTCTGGGCAGGCAGAGTCCTTTCCAGCAGATGGATTTGCAGGATGAAAAATGTCCTAATTATTACCCTTTTCATTCCATCAATTACCCTCCCAAATTGTCCTGGTGTTTGTCTCTGCCAGTGCTCAGCATTGCCAGGGAACAATCTGTTGTCACCAGGTTTTTCTCCTCTCCAGGTACATTTGTTGAGATTTTGGCCCCAGCAGCTCCAGCTGAGATAAGAACAATCTCCTGCCTGCGTTTGCTTTGATGTTCTGCAACAAACATATTTATTAAATGAGGTTCGGTGAGCGAAATTCCAGCGTGCACCACCCTAGAGCTGAAATTAGCCAGGGAAAATAATTCAATTATCTCCTTTAATATTTGCTGAAAGTTTGCCTTTTTCACCGCAAATAACAATGCAAAATTCAGCGTCCCTCTCCTGGAATATTGAGTATTTAGCAGAGGAAAGAAATACAACTCTGGGAAAAGTGTCCTCGGTGTTTGAGGAATAAAAACCCCCAAATTCTCCTGGAGAAAAACCCTGCTCTGCTCACAGTGCCCCTGTCCCTGCACACAAAGGCTCTGGAAAGAGCACAGCCACTTACCTTTAAACTCACCCAAAGCAAAACTACTTCCCAAAAGTTTGCAAGTTAAAAAAAAAAAAAAAAAAAAAAAGGAAAAAACAACCCAAAATCATCACCAGAACCTCAGGGACAGCTAAAGACAACCAGGGGCTACCAGGGAGAGGGATTCGAGTCCGTTTATTCAGAGCTCCTTCCCCGCTGCCTTGTCCTTTTTTCTTTTTTTTCCTTTTTTTTTTACTTTTTTTTTTTTTTCCACTTGCCCTTTCCAATACCTTGAACCCCCCCCCCCTCGTTCCGGTAACGGCGACAATCGCGACAGGGGAGCCCTGCCGCGACAGGGCACGGAGGCTGCCGCTGCCCCGAGGATTGTCCGGCGGGACAAAGGCTGCGAATGAAAGCAGCGAATGAAAGCAGCTTCCAGAAAGCCCCAACTTTAACGCTCGAGTTGAAATGAAAAATTCTGGGCTCCGTGGTTTGGAAAGGGAGACGCGCTCGGAGCTTTCTGCCCCCGAAAGGCGCTCGGGAGCGCAGGGAGAAGGGGAGGGAGGTGGGAAGGGGCGCAGCTTGGTGGGAGCTCCCACCGAATCCCCCTCTCCTGGAGCCTTAAAAACAGGGAGCTGCTTTATTGCCCACCTGGATCAGGATTCGAGTGACAGCACTCGGATTTAATTCTGATCCGCACGGAAAAGCCGCCTGCGAATAAAAACGTGTGATTCCTATAAATCTGTAAAGATTCCTATAAAGAGAAATACTCGTAGTTATCCACAGATAACCCCGGGAAGCTCCCGGTGTTCCGCTTCGAGGACAAGCCTTGAGCAACTCACAGAACTTTTTTTTTGGGGGGGGAGGGGGTGAGGAAGGAGGTGCTGGCGCTCCTACCCCGGCACAGCTCCAGGCCGGGATATGGGACCGGGATACGGGACCGGGATAAGGAACCGGGATGAGGAACCGGGATACGGGACCGGGATACGGGACCGGGATAGGGGACCGGGATGCGGGACCGGGATACGGGACCGGGATACGGGACCGGGATGAAGGTCCGGGATGAGGGTCCGGGATGAGGGTCCGGGATGAGGAACCGGGATGAGGAACCGGGATACGGGACCGGGATAGGGGACCGGGATGCGGGACCGGGATAGGGGACCGGGATGCGGGACCGGGATAGGGGACCGGGATGCGGGACCGGGATAGGGGACCGGGATGCGGGACCGGGATACGGGACCGGGATACGGGACCGGGATGAGGGTCCGGGATGAGGGTCCGGGATGAGGGTCCCGCATCCCGCGGCAGCGCAGCTCGCTCCGGCAGCGCAGGGAAAGATGTGCCGGGGCCACCGGGCTGGGGAATAACGAGATAAAGAGGAATCAAGGCGCAACGCGCGGATGTCGCAGCTGGGGGGGGAGGGGGGAGCGCGGCGGGACGCGCCGGACTCCCCGTCCAAAAAAAAAAAAAAAAAAAAAAAAGTTAGAAAAAGAGAGAAAAACTAAATGAAAGCAGCGATTTTAGGGCATTTTGCGTCACCCACTGCAAGCCCCCCGTGGCCGCCCCCGCTCTGTCCCCGCGGTGCCGGGGGGGCTCGGGGGGCGCGCCCGGCCCTGCCCGGCCCCCCCCCCCCCCCGCCCCCAGCGCGCCGTTCCTGAGCCTCTGGCGCCCCCTCGGGACGGAGCGGCGCAGCGCCCGCGGGCCACGGCGCGCTCCGCTCCGGCGGCCGGGCAGCACCCGCGGGGACCATCCGCGGGAACGAGCCGCGGGGGATGCGCGGGGCTGCGTGTCCCGGCAGCCGGCGGCGGGCGGGCGCCGGCGGTGTCGCTGCCGTGCCCGCTGTCGCTGTCGCCGTCGCCGCTGTCGCTGTCGCGGTCCCGCCCGGCCGGGCCGTGCCCCCTGCGCGGCGCTGCGCGGCCCCGCCCCCGGGCGCGGCTCAGCCAATGGCGTTGCGCGGGCCCCCGCGGGCCGCGCTGTGATTGGCTGGGCGCGGGCGGGCGCGCGGCCCCGCGCGGGGTATTTGTGCGCGCGGCGCGCGGCGGCCGCAGAGCCGCGCTGGAGACCGGCGGGGCCACCGCGCCCGCACACAGCCCCGGCCGCCCGCTCGCCTTCCTCCTGCTCCTCCCGGCCTCGCCAAAGTGTCTCTCCCCTTCCTTATCTCGGAGTTTTTTGGTTTGCTTTTTTTTTTTTTCTTTTTTCTTTTTTTTTCTTTTTTTTGTTTGCAGTTTCGTGCTGACGAGGGCAGGGAGAAGTAATAAAAAGTTTTTGCAAACTTTTCGCAGTTCTTCCCCTCCTCTGCGCAGCCGGTGGAGGCTTCGTTTCTCCGAGTTTTACTTTTTTAACCCGTCCCTGCCCCTTAGCGCCTGATTTTTTAAGTTTTTTTTTAATTGTTTTTTCGCCCCCTTGCTCCCCCTCGGCCACTTTCTCGCATGAATCTCCTCGATCCTTTCATGAAAATGACAGAAGAACAGGACAAATGTATCTCCGACGCCCCCAGCCCCACCATGTCGGATGACTCCGCCGGGTCCCCCTGCCCCTCTGGATCCGGCTCGGACACGGAGAACACCAGACCCCAAGAGAACACCTTCCCCAAGGGGGACCCGGACCTGAAGAAGGAGAACGACGAGGACAAGTTCCCGGTGTGCATCCGGGAGGCGGTGAGCCAGGTGCTGAAGGGCTACGACTGGACCCTGGTGCCGATGCCGGTGCGGGTGAACGGCTCCAGCAAGAACAAGCCGCACGTCAAGAGACCCATGAACGCCTTCATGGTGTGGGCGCAGGCGGCCCGCAGGAAGCTGGCGGACCAATACCCGCATCTGCACAACGCCGAGCTCAGCAAGACCCTGGGCAAGCTCTGGAGGTGAGTGCGGGGCCGGGATGCCGGGGGGATGCCGAGCCCGCCGCGCCGAGGATGTTCCGAGCCTGCAAAACGCGCTGAAAACTTCTGCGTGTGCAAAACTTGTTCGGCGGAGGAGAAGCCGGAATAGGAGGGGGAGAGTAGGGAAAGTTGTTGCCTGTGGCCGCCTTCTGGTGTTGGAAGTGATTTCTGTTCCCTGAGCCATGCCCGGGGCGGGGGGACCGTGCGGGGGCTGGCGGAGCCCCCCGGGTGCTGCGAGCGGGGGCTGCCCCGGCCCTTGTTTGTTTGCGCTGCCGGTGCGGAGGAAATGATGGATTTTGGAGATTGCATCAGCTCGGGCCGGGCCGGGAGGGAGTGCGGGGCGGGGGGCGATGCGGGGAGGGTGGCGGCCGTGAGTGGCGCAGGGCCGGGTGGCCTCCGAGTGCCAAAATAAGGCAGGGAGGGGAGGAAAACAGAAGGCAAGTGAGTCACCTGGCTGCCGCGTCCTCCGTGACTGCCCGAGCGGGCGGGGGGGTCCGAAAGCGGCGGCAGGAGGAGAAACCGGTGAGGAAAGTTGGCCCTTGGCAATGTCAGCGATGGAGATGTCCCCAAAGCGCCCGGGGACACGGAGATGTGCCCACAGGGTGGGCAGGGCGAGGGCTGGAGCCCGCCGCGACTCCTGCAATTCTGGGCTGCCCACTGAAGGAATGCGGGGAGGCAGTGGGGTGACAGCCAGAGAGTGCCCCAGACAGGGGGGTCAGCATTAGGGGGGGCTTTGCATCGCCCTTGGGGGGGATCGGGGGAGAGACTGGGATCGGTGTCACTGCTCAGTGCCCCCTGCGAGCCACGAGTGACCCCTCATCCCCCGTGTCCCCCCAGGCTGCTGAACGAGAGCGAGAAGCGTCCCTTCGTGGAGGAGGCCGAGCGGCTGCGGGTGCAGCACAAGAAGGACCACCCCGACTACAAGTACCAGCCCCGGCGGAGGAAGTCGGTGAAGAACGGGCAGGCGGAGCAGGAGGAGGGCTCGGAGCAGACCCACATCTCCCCCAATGCCATCTTCAAGGCGCTGCAGGCAGACTCCCCCCAGTCCTCCTCCAGCATCAGCGAGGTGCACTCGCCCGGGGAGCACTCGGGTAGGTACCCACGGCCCCTCCAGGGGTTATGGGGGCACGGCGTAGCTTCCTAAAGCTGCAGCCCAAGCCGGGCTGGAGTTGGGGTTGGGTAAGGGAGGGAAGGGACAGACTCAGGAATGGAGTGAGAAGGGGGAGAGCTGCCCACGAGCTGTGCCCATAGCACGGGCACACAAATCCTCACCCCAATGTGCCGCCGCGGCCACTTCCCCATTTGCCTGTGAGAAACATGAATCCATGCTTTTTAAAAAGACCAAAAAACACCTCAAGGACAGCCCATGTCACCGCTCAGGTCTGAGGGCACAGCAGGGTGGTGCTGACGGGGTTCACATCCGTGTCCCTCGCACCTGGATGTGCGTGTGACCCACAGACCACGGGTGACCCACTGACGGCGTCATCCCCCCGGCCGTCACAGCGACACCCCCATCACACCTTCACCCCTTTCCTTCCTCCCCCAGGGCAGTCCCAGGGCCCCCCCACGCCCCCCACCACGCCCAAGACGGACCCTCAGCCGGGCAAGCAGGACCTGAAGCGGGAGGGCCGCGCGCTGGGCGAGGGCGGCCGGCAGCCACCCCACATCGACTTCCGCGACGTGGACATCGGCGAGCTCAGCAGCGACGTCATCTCCAACATCGAGACCTTCGACGTCAACGAGTTCGACCAGTACCTGCCACCCAACGGGCACCCCGGCGGCGCGGCCGGACACGGCCAGCCCGGCCAGGTCACCTACAGCGGCACCTACGGCATCAGCGGCGCCGCAGGCACGCCGGCCACCGCCGGCCACGTGTGGATGTCCAAGCAGGCGCAGCCCCCGGCGCAGCCCCCGGCCCCGGGGCTGCCGGCGCTGAGCGCGGAGCAGGGCCCCCAGCAGCAGCAGCAGGCGCAGCAGCAGCAGAGGACGCACATCAAGACGGAGCAGCTGAGCCCCAGCCACTACAGCGAGCAGCAGCAGCACTCCCCGCAGCAGCTGAGCTACGGCTCCTTCAACCTGCAGCACTACAGCTCGTCCTACCCCAGCATCAGCCGCGCCCAGTACGAGTACGGAGAGCACCAGGGCTCGGGCTCCTACTACAGCCACGCCGGCCAGGGCAGCGGGCTCTACTCCACCTTCAGCTACATGAACCCCTCGCAGCGCCCCATGTACACCCCCATCGCAGACACGGCGGGGGTGCCCTCCATCCCCCAGACCCACAGCCCGCAGCACTGGGAGCAGCCTGTCTACACGCAGCTCACCCGGCCCTAGAGCGGCCAGAGAGAGAGAGAGAGAGAGAGAAGAGAGAGAAGAAAAAGAATTTAAAAAAAAAAAAAAAAAAAGGTAAAAAAAAATTAATCAGAAAAGCGTGAAAGCAGCAAGAATGGAAGGGTTCCTCAGACTGGTTCCTTGTTTGAAGTTGAAATAATGATTCAAAAGACACTCACGTGGAAGCTGGCGGGGAGGGAGAGCGCCTCGAGCCTTCTGCACTACAGCATCCTCCGGGACCCGCTCCGAGCCCCACACTTTGGGACAGACTTGCCAAGGACTGGACTTGGACTCTGCTTCTTGCAGTGCAGAGAGGAGATTTCCACCCGAGCCGCCCAGCTGGCTCCTTCTCTGGACTTCTGTAATGATTTTTTTTTTTTTTTTTTTTAGCAGTAATTAAAAGAAAGACCAAAAAAAAAAAAAAAAAAAAAAAAAAAGAAAGAAAAAGGAAAAAAAATGGGGGGTAAAAGAGAAAACTCAGAGTCCTCTGTGAGGAATATTCTCTATTTTAAATATTTTTAGTATGTACTGTGTATGATTCGTTACCAATTTGAGGGGATTTATACCTATTTTTTAGAGATTTTTTTAAAATGCTCTTATTTTTCCAACAGCTAAAAAAATGACACTTAGTGGAGCAGCCCTAGGTTTTCTTGCAGAGGTATTTTTGTATAGAGAAGTGTCTTTTTTTGCTCTAAAAATGAAACTAAACCAGCGTGCTCTGCCCTGGGAACCCAGCTCTGTCCCTGGGCAGCACCGGGGCAGGGACCAGCATGGGAGAGGCTTTATTTTTCTAACTCGTAGCAAAACCAGCCGGGAGGAGAACTTCACTTTATTTTTTAATAACCTTGAGCCTTAAAAGAAAAACAAAAAGACGAGAAAAAAAAAAATCTGAGAAAAGAGCCCCAAAGTGCTGCTGAGAAGCCTTAAAGCAGCCCCGAGATAATCACTGGCCCTGGGCCGGGGGCTGAGCCCGACCCCTCCGGGCATCCCCCACCCACCCCAGGGTGCAAAACCCAGCCAGAGGCTCCTCTCTGCCTCTGGGGGACATCACAGATCCTTTAAATTATTTATTTGGGGAGAAGAGCAGCTTTGAATCACAATTTTGCTTGGTTTTTGTCGTTGTTTTAATCTCCCTCCTAAGATTTCAGAAGCATTGCATTAGTGGGAGCATTATTTGGAAGGTAACTGTGCCTGTTAAATTATGGTCTGAAACTGTAACCAGTCCTTTATTTATCTCTTTAATTCCTTTTGGTTGTTGTTATTATTATTATTATTATTATTCTTTTTGGAATCTGTGTCCTGGGTTTGTACAAACTTTTTTGCTCTTCCTTTTTTTTTTTTTTTTTTTTTTTTGGTTCGTTTCTTTTTTTTCTTTTGCCTTCGAGGAGAAACTGGAAAGAAAAAAAAAGAAAAAATGAGATTTGTACAAACTAAAGATTGCAAATGTAGCGGATCACTGAATCATTTGCCTTGTTTCCTGCCTCAGCTCTCTGGGACACATGAGCTCGTGCAAGGACGAGCCCCACACCCCAGCCCTGCTGCAGGGGTGGCACCGTTTTAGCCTTCAACCCCCCCAAAAACTGCCTGGGAGAGGGGGGGGGGACACTGATTTTGGTGAAGCTGTGGCTGAACAGTTAAGGATTGCTTTTTAAAAAAGACAGCAGACTTTTTTTATTTAAAAAAAATGATATATTTGTTAACTTTTTTTTTTAGGGATTCAGTAGGAGAAAAAAAAATCCTAAAGCACTCTTATAATATGGCATCTTTCTATTTCTGTATAAAAGCAGATCTTTTTAAAGTATTTCTGTAACTTAAAAGACCTGTCCTTTAAATCATATTTTGTCTTTAGGTAAGTTTGGTTTGGTTTTGGTTGCAAGATCCTTCTCTTTGTGAAACTTACCTTGGTTTTTTTTTTTTGTTGTCGTTTGTTTTTTTGTATATTATTGTTTGCAATAAATATACATTGTATTAAAAGTTCCACCTGCCCCAGGTGTGGGATTTATTATCAGGGTTTATTATCAGGATTTATTTACTATCACGGTTTATGATCATGATTTGTTATCAGGGTTTGTTATCAGCTTCCAAGGAACACGGAATGCTGCAGCCTCAGGATGGGTTTGGGTTCATTACTGAGGGTTGGGGTGTCCCACTTTTAATCCTGAGTGCAGATATCCCAGAGAAAGGAGAGCCAGGGAATAAATGGGATGGGAGATGGACAAATCCAGACTGGCCAGGTCGGGGTGTGACCCCAAAGCCACCTGAGCTCCATCCCAAATCCTGCGGGTTCTGTTCTCCCGGGGGTGTCTGCTCTGAGCTGCCCCATTCAGGGCCCAGTTCCACGAGTCAGGGGGCGATTTCATCCCGTCTGGACTCTTTTCCTGGCTGGAAAAGCCCCTCTGATCCCCTCTGGACTCTTCCTGGTGGGAAAAGCCCCTCTGATCCCCTCTGGACTCTTCCTGGCTGGAAAACCTTTCTGATCCCCTCTGGAGCAGGGCACAGTGCCCTGCCTGCAGCCCCAGAGATCCTGACCCCAACACAAACCCTCCACACCTCTGCAAAGTGTTTGACAGACACTTCAGCCAAGCACCTGAAGGGATTCATTAACTCTGGGCATTAATTGGGGTCAGGGCCACTCTGCTGTGCCATGCGGGAACACTTTGATCCCAAACATTTCTCCGCAGGATTTCCCCTGCCCTGCTCGGACTTTGCCCACTGCAAGTTTTGGCTTGGGGATAAAAGAACAAACCTGTGTTTTGGGATAAAAGAACAAACCTGCTTTTTGGGATAAAAGAACAAACCCGCTCTTTTGGGATAAAAGAACAAGCCCAGCTTCTGGTTTTCTGGGGAGGAAGGAGCTGAGAGTTCCAGGGAGAGCTCAGCGGGGCCATGACCACGGCACTGCCGAGAGCGGCCGCAAACGATTCCATAAAGCGGAAAATGTCTTTGCAGTGCTCGTGTGGGTGGGATGGGCTGGGCTGTTCCCAAAAAAACGGCCCAAATTCGGGACAGACAGACCCTGACCCTCCAGAGGTCTGCGCCAGGGGGACCTTTCCCATCCCACGCCAGCAGCACTGGGAGCAGTGAGAGCAGGGCAGATCCAGCCGGGATTGCTGCTGGATCCCACACGGGCAGAGCTGAGCCCAGCACGGCCCCAGCTGCTCCCGGGCTCTGCAGGGACATTTCTGTCCCACCCCAGCCGTGCTCAGCTCCCATTCCAGGAGCTGCCCCACCTTCCCAGCGGAAGCATCCCGGAGATCTCTGTTTCAAGAACCCAAAAGAGCAAAGCTCCTGCTCCAACCCCGGCCCTTCACTGCGGCTCTGTTTGCTCTTGGTGTGGGCTCGAAAGCTCTTGGCCTCTGCTCGGCCGAGCCAAGCTGGACACGGGGCCCGGGGCAGCTCCGGCCTCCTGCCCACCCCCGGCAGGGCTCAGCTCGGGGGGACACCCCGGGAGGGGAAAACGCTGGAAAACTGCACCGCTCCGAGCAGCCTGTGCTAGAAAGCAGAACAGGAGGGGTGGGGAGGGAAATCATGAGCACAGGGAACTCCGACAATGCTGCAGGGCAGGTTTGAGCGCCGCAGATAAGGGCGGGTGCGGGGACAGATGTGCGGCGAGGTGGCCGCACGGCTGTGGGGTGGGGGACACCGGCAGAGCCCCCAATTCCTGCAGAAATTTGGGATGGGGGAGGGCAGAGCGAGGCTGAGCCCTGCCTCCTCGCCCTTGTGCAGTGCCGCGGTTTAGCTGCGGGAGGAGTTGGGTTTTTCATCAGTTCAGGGGAAAATGAGCATCGATAAAAATGTTAAAACAGGCAGAAAGTTTCCAAGCAGCCCCACACGGCGCAGCCCCTGTGCCATCCCGCTTTTCTGGGCTCGCTGTCAGCCGCTCCCCAAGGGAGCTGCAATTTGCATTTCCCCGGCCAGCTGTTGGTGCTGACACCGCGGTCGAGCCGGGGCTTTCTCCCGGAGCGGAGAGCTGTGCCGGGACCCCGGGATCCTGTCCGGCCGCAGCGCTCGGGACGGAGCGGGGCTGCGGCACCGCGGGGCCGGAGCGGGGCCGGGCTGTCCCTCTGCCCTTCCCAGGGCTGTCCCTCTGCCCTTCCTGGGCCCGGGCTGTCCCTCTGCCCTTCCCAGAGCCCGGGCTGTCCCTCTGCCCTTCCCGGGGCTGTCCCTCTGCCCTTCCTGGGCCCGGGCTGTCCCTCTGCCCTTCCCGGGCACCCGGGCTGTCCCTCTGCCCTTCCCGGGGTCAGGCTGTCCCTCTGCCCTTCCCAGAGCCCGGGCTGTCCCTCTGCCCTTCCCAGAGCCCGGGCTGTCCCTCTGTCCTTCCCAGGGCTGTCCCTCTGTCCTTCCCAGGGCTGTCCCTCTGCCCTTCCCGGGGCCCGGGCTGTCCCTCTGCCCTTCCCAGGGCCCAATTCCTGCGCTCAGCTGGGGATGGCTAAGGAAAAGTGAAAGCAGCGGAATTTCCCTGGGTTTGTTTCCCTCGGGATCCCGCTCAGCCCCCGGCAGGAAATTGCTGCCCCACGGGAGAGGGGTTTAGGAAGGGGGGACAGACGGAAAGCCCCTTTCTCTGCAAAATTTGGCAAAGATGCTTGGGTTCGACACTGTGAAGATGGAAAAAGCGGGGCGAGAGGAGAACTTGGAGGCACAGGGCACGAACGGGTCCAAGGAATCACAGAGGATACCAAAAATAAACCCTGAAGTATTTCTAGCACAACCTCCTGCCTTTGTCTGGCTGGGAATGAGGATGGAGATGGGATTGGGATAACTCAGTGGCTGCCAAGGATGATCCGTGTATCCTGCAGGACACAGGGACACTGCTGTCCCCTCTGCCACCCCCATGGGGATCTGCACCCTGCATGCTCCAGATCCACCAATATCCCAATATCTCAATATCCCAATATCCCACTGTCCCAATATCCCACCGTCCCAATATCCCAGTATCCCAGTATCTCAGTATCCCAATATCCCAGTATCCCAATATCCCACTGACCCAATATCCCAGTATCCCAATATCCCAGTATCCCAATATCCCACTGACCCAATATCCCAATATCCCAATATCCCACTGTCCCAATATCCCAGTATCTCAGTATCCCAATATCCCAGTATCCCAATATCCCACTGTCCCAATATCCCAATATCCCAGTATCCCAATATCCCACTGTCCCAATATCCCAATATCCCAGTATCCCAATATCCCACTGTCCCAATATCCCAGTATCCCAATATCCCACTGTCCCAATATCCCAATATCCCACTGTCCCAATATCCCAATATCCCAGTATCCCAATATCCCAATATCCCACTGTCCCAATATCCCAATATCCCACTGTCCCAATATCCCACTATCCCAATATCCCACTGTCCCAATATCCCGCTGTCCCACTGTCCCCATATCCCACTATCCCAATATCCCACTGTCCCCATATCCCACTATCCCAATATCCCAATATCCCAGTATCCCAATATCCCAATATCCCACTGTCCCAATATCCCAACATCCCACTGTCCCAATATCCCAGTATCCCAATATCCCACTGTCCCAATATCCCAATATCCCAGTATCCCACTGTCCCAATATCCCAATATCCCACTATCCAAATATCCCAGTATCCCAATATCCCACTGTCCCAATATCCCAATATCCCACTGTCCCAATATCCCAATATCCCAATATCCCACTGTCCCAATATCCCAATATCCCAGTATCCCAATATCCCAATATCCCACTGTCCCAATATCCCGCTGTCCCAATATCCCAATATCCCAATTTCAGAACTGGCTGAGTCCTCACACCAGAGTTTCCTTCATCACAAACTGGGAAGGATTTAACCCTCAGTTCCCAAGTCGTGGTCCCCCAGCCCAGCACAGGTAGGACAGGGTTTCTGTCCCCTCCCAGATGTGTCAGAGGGATAAAAAAAAAAGTTTGACATCTGATTTTCCTGCTGCCAGCGTGGGGATTAATTACACACCTCGTCTGGGCAGAACCCAGCTATCACCACGCAAAGTCTCGCTCCATAAATTTTCAGCTGCTAATAATAAGGCTGGACAGGAGTTTTAAAGCTTCAGTAGACAGTTTACAATTAACCTACTCCTGTCAGCTGGAAAATCACCTTCAAATGGGATTCCAGTTCACGTCGGACTCGCTTTGAGTAAGAGTTTCACTTTCTGAGAGTTAGAAAGTGCTTTGGAAACCCAGGGAAGGAACCGAGCAGAGCCAGGGGGAGGCCCCAGGGGCAGTTTCAGCTCAGAGCTGACCTGAATTTCCCCAATGTCAGGACAGATCTCACCAGGTATCCCAGGGGACTGCCAGCCCAGCCCTTGGAAGCTGGAAATCAGCTCCATGAGTTTGGGAGCTTTCCAGGCTCATCCCAAGCAAGTTTCTATCAATGAGACAAAGCACACCTTGGACTGAGCAGCTGAGGGAGAGGAAGATGTGGATTTTGAAGCCCCAAACTACCAGAGATGCACAAGGAATGCCAAGCACAGAACACATCCACCTCACCAGCCCCATTGTTTCCTGATCCTCTGTGGTTTTTTCCCAAGCTTTTCCAATTCCATGAGTTGACACCTCCCAGCTGAGCTAACCAGGACATCCCTGAGATGCAAGGAGAGGTGACATTCCTGGAGCTCAGGATGTCTGACACCCTCTGCTCCCTCTTTTAGCAGCTCACACACTACTTTTGAAAGATAAAAATCATCCTAAAAAGATTTATAGACTTTTACTCTGAGGGTGGGGAGGCCCTGGAATAGAATTCCCAGAGAAGCTGTGGCTGCCCCTGGATCCCTGGAAGTGTCCAAAGACAGGCTGGAGCAGCCTGAGATAGCAGAAGGTGTCCCTGTCCATGGCCCTGGATGGGCTTTGAGGTCCCTTCCCACCCAAACCACTCCCTGATTCTGTTTAGGGAATTTTGGCACCCAGACCTGCCCTCGTGGAGCCTCACAGAGCAGAACCTCAGTCCCTCAGCTTCGGCCCCAGCCCCAAGGTGAAGCTCCCCGAAGGTCCCCCCTGGGAAATACCTTTAAAAAGCCCCGAGAACGAATTACATCAGCGAGGAGCAACTTGGGGAGGGGGGGCGGGGAGACGCCCAGTCATTTTCTGTGATTAAAAGGCAAATTTTATTCCTGGAGAAACTTGGAAGCAAATGTGGGGTTGCCATGGTTTCACACCCACTGGCTGGAAATGACAATATTAGCAGGGTGACCTGGTAATTAGAAACTGTGCCCCCAGGTCAGGCTGCGGAGAAAATAAAGAGAGATTAGGGCGTGCTAAAGACGCAGCATAATGCTGCGGGCTCCTGCGCTCCCCACCTTTTATAAGCGGCCCATTTAAATGCAGATTATGACTTTCCACCTGGGGCTGCTAATCTGTCTCACAGCCAGATCAAACAATGAGCCAGCGCTCTGCACTGTGGGGCCAGGGTGCTTTGGGGCTCGGGCTGTCAGCGGCTCCCTCACGCTGCCTGTCCCCCTTTTCTCAGGGGAAAACACAGAGGGTTTCATTTGTGGATGATTCTTTTGGCGAGTTGGATGTTTATGTCCTCTCCCACCGCCAAACTTGGATAACTTGGAGCAAACCAGGCTCAGATTCTCATCCTCATCTTCTCTCAAACCCCAATGATTTGGAGCAAACCAGGCTCAAATTTTCATCCTCATCTTCCTCCCCAAACTCCAATGATTTGGAGAAAAACTGGTTCACATTTTCATCCTCATCTTCCCTCAAACCCCAATGATTTGGAGCAAACCAGGCTCAGATTCTCATCCTCATCTTCCTCCCCAAACCCCAATGATTTGGAGCAAATCAGGCTCAAATTTTCATCCTCATCTTCCTCCCCAAACCCCAATGATTTGGAGCAAAACTGGTTCACATTTTCATCTTCATCTTCCTCCCCAAACCCCAATGATTTGGAGCAAAACTGGTTCACATTTCCATCCTCATCTCCTTCCCCCAAACTTCACAGATTGGAGCAAACCAAGATCAGGTTTTCATCCTCATCTCCCTTCTCCAGACTCCAACAATTCGGAACAAACCAGACTCAGATTTTCATCCTCATTTGCCTCCAAACTCCAATGATTTACAGCCACCTCCCTGGGCAGCCCTTTCCAGTGCCTGACCACCCTTTCCACGTAGAAATTCCTCCTGATGGCCAGCCTGGACCTCATCTGCTGGAGTTTGAGACCATTTCCTCTTGTCCTGTCATTCCCTGGGGGCAGATCCCGTTCCCCCGGGCTGTCCCCTCCTGTCAGGACTTGTGCAGAGCCACAAGATCCCCCCCGAGCCTCCTTTTCTCCAGGTTGAACCCCCCCAGCTCCCTCAGCCGCCCCTCAAGAAATGCCTGAGGAATCTGAGGAGATTCCTGCCGCTCCCAGGAGAAAGAGTCCCCAGATTCTGCCCATGGAAAAAGCTCGGGGAAAACAGCCAAGGTGTCCCCAGCTGTGTTTTCCCTGGTGGCAGCTGCTGCTGGTGGCTGGGTGGGGACTGTCCTCAGAAAGGAACAAACTGTCAGAAAGGAACAATCCCGAATCAATCCCCGTGAGCAGGACGTTCAAACCCATCCCGTTGTAAAGGCTAATTCCAGTGTCACCCAAGCCAAGTGACATCGACACGGCCGAGAGTGAAAGGTTTCGGCTCCTCAGAGCTGCACCTGGCCCTTGAATGCTCTTCACTTTCATTAAGAGCATTTCAGCGAGCGCTAATCACAGCCCTGCCCCCGCGGCAGCCCCAGCCCGGCCCGGGCAGGTATTTCCCACAGCCCGGGCAGGTGTCAGGTGCATCAGGGACCTTCCCCTGCTCCTCGGAGAGCGCCAGGAATTTTATCTGCTTTCCTCAAGGTGCCAAACCCAAGGGCTCGAGGCCCAGCCTGTGACAGACCCTGTAAAATGTGGGGTTTTAGGTCCTGCTCTCCCCTCCTGGGATGGATTTGGACATCTCTGTGGGTTTATGGTCCTGGAATGCTGAGCTCAGCCAGCTCCATCCAGCCAGTGTCAAACATTCCCTGTTCCAGAACCACCTCAGCCTTTCAAAGTAGGAGAGGAACAGGGAAAATGATTCCCGGGAGACTTGGGAGCACACGGGGGAGGATGCTGCCCTCCCCTCCTTTATCCCAACTTTTGCAAAACACTCGTGGAAAGCCCACGGGGCATCCTGGAAAGGAACCCAAAAACCCTTGGGAAGAGGTGGGCAGAACCATTTCCAGCTGACCTTTTTTTGGTGACAAAACAGTGATTGCTCCTTGTAGCAATGCCGGAGTAATAAAGGAAGACAACAGAACGATGGAGACACTGGGAAAATGGGAAAAGCAAGACTGGATCCCTTCCCATGGCCACCTCTGGCATCCAGACAAAGCTGAGCTCCTCCGTGCCTCAGTTTCCCCCCGTTTCAGATCCTGCTGCACTGCACAAACAATTCCTTTGTCACTTGGAAATCACAGACCTCATTTTGCACAATTTTATCGCAGGTATCAGCCCTGCAGAATAGATTTTGGTCACCTTATCCCTACAGGCAGCACAGACACTGAGAAAGGACCCAAAAAAAACCCCAAAACCGAACCTTATCAGCTTCACCCTCGCCTCCCTGAGCCCCTCTGCTGCCTCCCATCCCCTTTGCTCGCTCCGTTCCTCCTCCCTGCCCAACCTGTCATGGTTTATTTTGTTTGGGTGGATTTTCTTTCTCCTTCTCCCCCCTCCCCGGCCAAACAGATACTTTTCCCATGGAGATGCAGCCCGCTCCGGGCCCATTAGCATCCTTGTGCATAATTAGAGCCGCGGGCATTGTCATGCAAAGCAGCCTCGGATGACAACACTTCAGCCCGGACGACGCAGGAACGCCGCGAGGAAGGTTCTCACACTGGTTTTAGCCAAGGCAAGCCGGGCCCTGCACGGCTTGGAGATTTTAATTCATTAATTAATGGGTGCTGGGCTCCCCTCACAGCCCCGGGGCTGCCCTGAGTCCACCCTGCCGTGGGCTCCACCTCTCTGTGGGATGGGATCATGGAATGCTTGGGGTCGGAAAGGACCGAAAACCTCATCCCATCCCACCCCCCTGCCATGGACACCTTCCTCTATCCCAGCTTGCTCCAAGACCCATCCAACACTTCCAGGGATGGGGCGGCCGTGGAATAATAACCTGTGTCAGCGCCTCCCCACCCTCCCAGGGAAGGATTGCTTCCATAGGATACTTTGAACTCAATAAAACAAATTAAAACCCTCCACCCCAGGCTCATTTCCCAGAGGGGCTCCTCCACATGCATCAAACAGAGCAAATCAGCCCCAAATCCTGCCTCCAGAGATAAAATATCCATCCAAAATTTGTCCTGGGGACCTTCAGCAAGCCCAAAGCAGGGCTGGGGGCCCATCCCAGGTGAGATTTCCATCTCTTTCCTCGGGATGTCCTAAAGAGCCCCCAGCAAGAGCCACCCAAAGGGGCAGAAGCAGCCGAGCCAGAGCAGTCCTGGCCATTGCAATGTGTTGAACCCTCGCGGTGCTGCTGCAAGGTCAGGGATGAAGGCCCCGGTGGGTCTGACCCTCAAACCCCTGCAGAGCTTCCCTGCCCCAGCCGCAGCTCCTGAGCAGCTGCCGTGGGCTGGCACCCACATTCCGATGGCTTTTCATCTCCCGCGGGGTGCTCTGCCAACCTTTCGTTACAGTAACAAGAGCTCCTTTGAGGCAGGAATTTCAGAGGGAAGCACTGGGAAAGTGGGCTGCGAGGAGGGACGGCTGTGAATCATTCCTGGCCATGACTTTTGCCATTTTTTTATCCTCCCTCACACCAATTCCTGCTTAGTGAAGGACAGGGTGGGAATATCCTGCATTTATATGCATTACAATACAAATATTTTTGTTTATATACATATATAAAAATAATAATATTTCTATGTGCATATAATATTATTTATATCTGAATGTGGATATAATAATTAGATCAATAATATCTATATTATGTATTATATTATATATATGTATGATATTATATTACAATAATATCTATATTATGTATATAATAACTATATTAATATAATAATACCTATATCTTATATTTATACATGCACATTATATGCATTACAATATAAATATTTTATGTAATACTTATCTATAAATCTATTATTTATAGATAATTGTATATAATAATTATATGCCTATATGAATATAATATTTTATATACTTTTTATGTATAAATGTAATATTAAGTCATATGCATTACTATATTTATATGTATATGCATTACTTTATGCTTATGTGTATGTTTATGTTTGTATTTGTATTTATATTTGTATTTGTATTTGTATTTATATTTATATTTATATTTATATCTATATTCTCTCCACAGAGCATTCCCGAGGCTCCACCTGAGCATCCCAGAGCTTCCCTGGCAATGCCAACCCCTTGCAGGCCACAGGAATGACTCAGGATCCCTCTGCAGCAGGTTGGTCACAGGGATGGAATTTGGGAGTCAGGATCCCACTGCCGCAGGTTGGTCACAGGGATGGAATTTGGGAGTCAGGATCCCACTGCAGCAGGTTGGTCACAGGGATGGAATTTGGGGCTGGGATCCCACTGCACCAGGTTGGTCACAGGGATGGAATTTGGGAGTCAGGATCCCACTGCCGCAGGTTGGTCACAGGGATGGAATTTGGGAGTCAGGATCCCACTGCCGCAGGTTGGTCACAGGGATGGAATTTGGGGCTCGGATCCCACTGCCGCAGGTGGGTCACAGGGATGGAATTTGGGGCTGGGATCCCACTGCAGCAGGTGGGTCACAGGGATGGAATTTGGGAGTCAGGATCCCACTGCCGCAGGTTGGTCACAGGGATGGAATTTGGGAGTCAGGATCTCACTGCCACAGGTTGGTCACAGGGATGGAATTTGGGAGTCAGGATCCCACTGCAGCAGGTTGGTCACAGGGATGGAATTTGGGGCTGGGATCCCACTGCCACAGGTTGGTCACAGGGATGGAATTTGGGAGTCAGGATCTCACTGCCACAGGTTGGTCACAGGGATGGAATTTGGGAGTCAGGATCCCACTGCCACAGGTTGGTCACAGGGATGGAATTTGGGGCTCGGATCTCACTGCCACAGGTTGGTCACAGGGATGGAATTTGGGAGTCAGGATCCCACTGCCCCAGGCTGAGTCACGGGGGAGGAACTCGGCATATTCCTGAGGTGTCCTGGGTTTAACCCTTAACCTCCCAGCCCTGCTCTTTGCTTTCACCCTGGGAATTCTCCCTCGCTCAGGGCAGAGGGCAAAGCATCAGCGTTTAAAATGCTCTGGAGCAGCAGCAGGAGTGAGGCACGGAGAGAAGAGAGGAATCCCCACCGATGGCTTCCCAAACTCCTGGAGGATGCCAACACCTGCCATCTCTCTCTGACCAGCCCTGCGGAGCCGCACCGCTCCCAAAACCAGAGATTTCAGCCAAAAATACAGCTTAGGGTCATCCTGCACCTGAACGGGTGCAGGTGCTCATGGGATGGGTACTGAAGGGATCTGGTACTTATTAACAACCCTGTGTGACCCTTTCCTGTGGGGTTGAGGAAAAATGGGAAGGGAAGGAGCCACGAACAGCCCCGAGGCCCTCACCTGTCCCAAACCCCCTGAAAGGATCAGATCTTGGCCGAGGGGACACTGGGAGTAGCCTGAGTGACACCTGGGGCAGGACACTCACAGGCATCACACCAGGGAGAAAAAGAGACGACACAAGTCCCCAAACTGCCCCTGCTCAGCTGCTCCCTTCCTTTTGCAAAGTAAAAAAATAACCCGGAGAAATTAAATATTCCCCAAAGCTGGACCTGCGGCGCACGTTAATGTTCAGCAGCTCAGAAAAATGACAACTCTTTGTTTAGACTTTCTCCTAATTCATATTTCATACGGGCCTCCCCTAATCCAGACTCAATCCATCTTCCCTCCTGTTTGTTTTCTCTCCCCCCACCCTTTTTTTTTTTTTTTCTTTTAACCTGTTTAATCCTTTTAAGTTCAAGGATTTGAAAAGCAAATACTATAAAAGATGAAAGGTGCGTTGGAGGAAATCAACTTTGATAAGAGGCTTTTATGGCTTGTAAACCTTATTCCGGCCCTTGGGCTTGAAAGGCAGCACTAATTTTAAGAGCCTTATGCAAGCCTCATGTTGAGCTTCAAAAAAAAAACTGTTCCAGCCTAAAAATGATGAGGATGGGGCTCAGGGGCTTCTCCCAGAGGAGTTGGGTGAGAAACCAGGAGAGGAGCTCCTTTAATATCAGATAATCACCTTCAGATAGGGTCTGGGGACTCTTTTCAGCACCTTAAAGGGCTGGGATTACCTTAGGGATATTTCCACATGTTCCCATGGGCTCTGGAGAAGAGGGAACATTATCCCTTGTCTCCACATATTCCACACTGTTCCCATTTATCCCCAGATGAGTGGGAACATTTATCATTTAACATTTAGAAGTGGAGAGGAAGCTGCCGATCTGCTCTAGAATTTCCTGAATTTGTATCAAGAACTACCACCAAAAAAAATGGGAATAATAACAAATCCATTCAGCCACCCTATAGGTTTTCCAGTAGGATTTAGGTCGTGTCCCGAGTGTGTTTTTGGGACTGCCTGGTGCACAAAAACACAAAGAAATTCAATAATTTTTCAGCCAAGCCCAGAGCAGGGCAGAGACCTCGAGCTTGGCCGTGGTGCCAAGGAAGGTCAGAGCAACACTCTGGGCACAGGGAATGGCCCAGGGACCCAAATTAATGGGATCTCTGGGAGCTCTGCACGTAGCCTGGGTGCTGCTAATGAGCAGCGGGAGCAGCCTGGAATCTCCTCTGCACGCAGCACAAATGGGAAGCCACAAACTGCTCTGAACTTCGAGATTTTCCAGTCTAAATGAGCAAAACGGGGAAAGGGTGGGGGGAAATGAGGCAGGGAGGGAATACAGACTTAGGGAGCTTAAGGGATTTTCCCCAGCTGGTGAAGGGGGACTGAAAGGAGGATTTCTGGATCCCAGTTTGATCCCAAAACCCTTTAACTGCTCCTCCATGAAGGCAAACCCAGCTGCAATTCCAATGGATCTCTCCGCAAGCACCAACCCAACCATCAGCACAACCAGGATTTGGGAGCACCGAGGCAGGAACAGGGATCAGGACAGCTGAGATCCTGCGAGAAATCTGCTGGGACTCACAATGTCCCAGATTTTGGGGCTCAGCCCCACCCGTGGGGCTCCTGCACTTATCCCCTGGTTATTTTGGGGGTTTATTGTCACTGAAAAGCCAAAACTTTGCAAACACATCAATCCAGCAGTTTTCACCCCTGGAAAATGCTTCCAGCAGCCCTGGGCAGCACGAAGTGCTTTTATCACCAGCCTTATCTCTCTCCCGCAGATCTGCAGAGCCCCGGGAGCATCTCGTGAATCCGCCGGGCTGCAGGAGCTCAGCGGGCTCAGAATGAGAGCAGAGAACTAGCCCGGCTTTGTTCCATCCCCCAGGCTGAAAAACTGCCAGTAAATAACAACAATCCTGGGAATAATCAGGGGAGAAGGGCTGAGGACATTTCCACGGCCATGTGGAGCACAGTTGTCTTGGGAAAGACTTTCCAGCCCAGCCCAGATGTCAGGTGTTCCCCCCAGGATCCTGTCCAGAGCCAGGCTCACTTTTCTGGGAGGGAACCAGCAGCAGGATTGTTGTTTCATAGCTAAATAATGTCCAATTTGGGGTAATTTTCACCTGGGAAGCACTTTAGGGGAGCTGGGAGCTGCACCCAGGCAGGTGAGGAGCAGGAGGAGGTGACACACACAGGGATTTGGGATGCAGATCTGTCACATCCCAAGGCCAAACCCCAACCAAGCCACGGCAAGATCAGCTGGGAAAAAAAAATCAGCCTCCACTTATGGGATAAACCCCTAAATCTTTAAAATTAAAGAACATCATGGCAAATCCACCATCCTTATCCTCAAACATCATCCTCTGGGATTCCAGCCTGCTCCAGCAGGGTCCCATGTCATTGCTCAGCTCCCGATGTCCCCAGGAGGAGGAGGAGGAGGAGAAGGAGGAAGTGCAGCTGTTTCTCTCAGCAGCCCCACGGCACTGCTGACACTCAGCCCATCGTGCCTGCAACATTTGGCCACCAGAACTGCTCCCTGTTTGTTTTGGGAGGACCAGGGATTGCTCAACAGCTGCTGGGGAGGCCTGGTTAGTCAAAAAAAAAAATAATCATGCCCTACTCTGAGCACATCTCCAGGGAAACCAAGTGGTTTTTCCACTTATTTCTGTGTCACCAGGAGCACCAGGGGACTCTGCCCGAGAGCAGCCCCACATGGAGGGACAGGAGCCACCCAATCCAGCAGGAATGGGGCGAGGAGGAGGACAGAGGAAAGGTGACACAATGGGTGGCCAGGGCTCGGCCAGAGCTCAATTTCCAAGGCCTGAGTGGCCAGAGGAGGAGGGAGCCCTTCCCAAAAGGTCTGTTTCCAATAAAAAGGAGCATCCCAGAGGAGGGGCCGCCTGTGCCTCCCTGGCTGCGCTTCCTGGACACTTCGAGCCGCGTGGGAAGGGCCAAAGCCAGGGGTGAGTGAGGAGCCAAGAGCCCAGGAAGGGAAGGGAAGGGCAGGACAGGACAGGACTGGGACCACCCGTGGGGCTGCACGAGCCCCCAGAGCATCCAGCGCTGCGATCCAAGAGCTGCTGAGCCACTGCAGAGCTGGGAGGGACCTGCACAAGGGGCAGGAAGGCACAGGCAAAGCTTGCCACAAACCCTGAAAATGTCCTGTTTCAAATATTGGGGGGAAATATTAATTACAGCATTTTTTCCTGTATTTGAAGCTATCGATAGGCCTGTCCTACCTAAAAATGAGGTTGGAGAACAGAGTTTCCCATATCCCTGTTCTCCAAGGGTCTTCACACCCCACCAACAGCGGTCCCAGGAGCCACTTGACTCCGTGGAGTGACACCTTTTCAAACAGGAAAAGAATCAGGAATGGGCTTCTGGATTTGCAGTTTTCCACCTCCTCCTCTCTTGTTGCCAGAGCATCGAGGTGCTGCCATGTCGTCATTGTCACCTCAAACCAAACCACAGCCTGGACATCTCCAGAGCCGCCAAATGTTTGTGCCCTGGCTTTGGGGAGAGTCCCAAATCCTCTGTGGATAGGAGTCACTCCAAAGCCACTCCCACGGGAGTCACACCTGAGCCCTTCCTCTGCGGCCAAATCCTGGAGCTGCCTCACCTGGGACAGGTGAGTGCCCCCAGCCCCGCTCATCCTTCGGGATGGGATCAGGGTCAGGATCAGGATGGGATCAGGATCAGGATGGGATCAGGATCACGACGGGATCAGGATGGGATCAGGATCAGGATCGCACACCTGGCCCCATTCCACTCCACCCCACACACAGACCCCACAGAGAATCCAGCCCCACAGCCTGGGCACGGCCTTGTACCAACACCAACCCCCCAAAACCAGGCCCCAAACACTTCCGGGATTTTATGAAGGAAATAATGAGTGTTTTCTCCTCAATTCTTTTCTTCCCTTCTCCAGCACAGCACAACCTCTACTAGCCCACGCGGGAACCAGCCCCACAGCCTGGGCACAGCCTTGTACCAACACCAACCTCCCAAAACCAGGCCCCAAACACTTCTGGGATTTTCTGAAGGAAATAATGAGTGTTTTCTCCTAAATTAAAATCCTTTTCTTCCCTTCTCCAGCACAGTACGGCCTCTACTATCCCACGCGGGAATCAGCACGGCCTTGTATCAGCACCAACCCCTCAAAACCAGGCCCCAAACACTTCCACGATTTTCTCAAGGAAATAACAAGCCTTTCTCCTAAATTAAAACCCTTTTCTTCCTTTCTCCAACACAGCACAGCCTCTACTATCCCTGAGTTTGATAAATAAAAGGAATTTCCATGTCCAATAGGCCCTGGATTTCCACAGGTATCTCAAGCCTCCTTTAAAACATTCTTTCAACGAGCACAACTTCCCAAGGCCTGGAGTTCCACCCAAACTCTCTCCATGGAGGTGCGGCGGTGCCAAATTAGCGCTGAATTTTTACAGAACATCCTAAAGATCCCAATATTCCGTCGGCTCCCGGAACACGGCCGGTGGCTCCCGGGGGTGAGGAGGATGGCGATGAGGAGGAAGCAAAGCCATCTTGGAGCGATCTGCCCGGTTCATTCATGGCCTCCCGCCGGCCCAAACCCTGCCAGAGCCTTCCCTCCTCCCAGCTCGGGTCAAACAGGCTCTAACTCTTCCCTCTTCACTCCGACCCAGCGTGGGGAGCCGCAGGAAAGGGGATGGAGAGGAATTCCAGGGG
The DNA here is from genome assembly GCA_036785705.1 of Acanthornis magna. Lineage (NCBI taxonomy): Eukaryota > Metazoa > Chordata > Aves > Passeriformes > Acanthizidae > Acanthornis > Acanthornis magna. The sequence continues at coordinate 3,703,086 of JAWUZG010000150.1, forward strand.
AGCAGCACTCAGAGGTCACCAACCCCAAGCGCTGAACTTCCTTCTTTTTCCCAAAAAATGGGGCGGGAAGGGGGGAGAGGCCTTTGCTGGGATGAGCAGTGGTGGGAACCCACTCCTCCTGCTCGGCTCGGGGAGGATGTGGGCCCAGCTGGGGGGCGGCCAGGATGAAAGAGCCTTTGACATTTTCAGACCAAAGGGTCTTATTTTTATTTTATTTCTGAGGGCCACATGCAGGCAAAGGCCTTTAATGGTGCTGGAAACAGATGGGCCAACGGTTTCTCTGCTCATCCAGGGCGCCAGACAGAAAAATACCACTGAAAAATGAGCAATAAAAGTTTTCCCTGCTCCATTTACCATCCCTGCTCCTTTCTGGCTCCTGGAAAGTGGATGGAATGGTCACCCCCTTATCCCAAAGTGTCTCCAACAGGTCAAGGGTTGTTCAGGATGGGAAACAAACCATTCAAACAAAGGAATTGTTCTCATTTTCAATAAGGAACCAAAAGAAAATGTTCAGACCTTTCCAGGTTCTTGATTTCTGCTTGGAATTATTTTGCCCCTTTTTGCTTCACTCACACAACAGAAAGAAAATAAAAAAGGAAGAAGTAAAAAGGAAAATGCAAGGAAGGTGGGAAGGGTGGGGGAGAAACCATTTTAGAGGCTGAAAATTCTAAAATTCAAAGCCAAACTTTTCTGTGGGAAGACGAATTAGTTAGAATTTTGAGAGAGAAAAGGTCAAGAGTTGGTTGGAAAATTCCAAGCAAGCCAATTAAAATGATCTGTGAGCGGTGAGGGATGGAAGCCTGGGATGCAGACAGCACTTATGGGATTTGCCTGGACCTCAGCACGGGCAGGTGTGGCCTCCAAGGTTGGTGACAAAGGTGGACGTGCAGGTGACTGCCAGGAAGGCTCCTGACATCCCCCGGGGACAATATCCCAGTGCCTGTCCTGAGAGAACACAACCCACAAAATACCGGGAAAACCCAATGAAAAACAGTTAAAAATTCCCCACCAAAATGCATTTTTATCAACAGCTCCAGGGCTTCTCCAGGGACGCCCCCTGAGGCTCCAGGCTGGAGCGCAGGAAGGGCACCCCCAGCCCCGGGGCTGGGATATCCTATCCTGGACACACACATTCCCCTCTATTTCGGGATCAGCACCATCAGGATGGATGTGTTCCCATCATCCTGGCAGCAGCAGATTTGAATAGCAGCCAGGGTGAGTTTTCCAGCCTGGGACGGAGGAATGAGGCTGGACAGAAGCATCCAGGACAGCAGGGAAAAACCAACCTCATCTTCCAGACACTGCCATTGTGGGAAACCGAGAGATTCCCGTCCAAAGCCGCGGCACAGCCCAGCCCTTCCCGCTGCCAGCCCTGCTCCGGCAGCACCTGGAGCAAACAGCCCAAACAAGCCCTCTCCTTCCCAGGAACAGAAATAGATTTGGCTCCCAGAGCTATTTTTATTCCCTCCAAAAATATTTTGACAAACCCCATTTGCATCACCCCCGACGCTTCCTCTCTCTGGCGGGCGAGGTGCGGCACGAACGGATCCGCCCCGGGAGGAACCGGAGAGGCTTTGGCAAAAACAGGGAGCCCAGAGGGATGGGGGCAGCGGGATGGGGATCAGCCAGGGTTTTTTTTGGGATCCTGAAAAGCAGCGAGGAGCCTGGGCAGCCACAGCAGGGCTGGCAGTGTTGGGCTGGGAGCAGCTTGGCTCAGGTGGGAAGCACCTGTTGGAGAACAGGGCTGAGCTCCTGATGGGATTGGGGCTGCTGGGCTGGTGCTGCTCAGCCTCAGCATCGCTGCCTTTGCTGAAAACAAAGCCCACATACACCCTATTGCCTCCCTTTCGAAGTTAATCACGGTTAAAATTCCATTTTCTCTTCTCCCACTGCTGCAGTTCATCCCCCCGGGAGCACCTTCCACACTGAGACCCCACAACCAGCCCCAAGCACCCAAAAACCAGCCCTGGGCACAGAGCAAGCTCCTGAGGACCAAACACACGCCATGGATGTGCCTCCAACCCAAAACTTTCCCCAAAAAAGGCCCCAAGTCCCATCTACAGTGCCAGAGGAGCAAGCAGCAGGCAGGAGATGGTCCTTCCTTGCTGGGCAAGCACAGGACACCCCACAGCCAGGGATTCCTACAAACACAGGCTGGAACTGGGGGATCTGGTTTCCTTTCAGGCACCCTGGAGCTCTTTATGGCAGGTGACACCTTCCAGCTGGATTTTCTGCTCTCAGAGCTGTTCCCACTCAGAGATGGCTGCGATAGGAGCAGGGCTGGAGCCTGGCTGTGTCCTGCCCCACACCTCACAGAGAAGGGAGATAAAACTCTCCCCAGGCCGGGGTTGCTCCCCCCAGGGCAGGGTTACGTGCTCCTTCTCCTTACATCACATCCAGGAGGCTGAAGGAGCAGCTCCCAGCGAGAAATAAAAGCTGAGATGTTGCTCCCAGCATGGCTGGGGAGCAATTCCACCCCATTCCTTTAGGGAAAAACCCAAGACTGAAGAGGTAGAGCTTTGTTTGGGGCCCCCTTCCCTGCTTCCAGTCCTTCCCTGACTCACTCTGCTGCATTGAGCAGAAAATGTGAAAGAGAAAATTCTCCTTGTCTGGAGAAGCTCCTGGAGCTTTGTGTCCTTGCTGGGATCCCACCAAAATTTGGGCTCTCCCAAAATGCTGCCTGCTGCTGGTGGATGCTGAGCTTGGAGGCTCCCAAAGCTCCTAAAGCTCCTCCAATCCTTCACCTCAGCCTCCCACTCTTCCCTGCTTTATCTTCTTCCTTAACACCAATTTTCCAGGCCAGAACCTGCTCTCCTGGCCCCGTTTCAGCTGGATCCAGCCCCCACACAGGGCCCGCTCAAGCAATAGTTTCCTGCCAGGCTCCAAGATGGGAAAATCTGGGTGGGCAATGGTACAACTCCCCAAAGCCCCCCCAAAAACCCACCCTGGGGTGGTACCATGGCACAGCCACCCTGAGGCTCCTGCCGAGCCAAGGGAGTGGGATCACATTTGGAGACGTGGGTTGGTGGCTAACAGGGAATAAAGAAAGGAACCTGCCAAACCCCACGTGCTGGAAAAGCTCCGTGGATCCTGCTGCCTTGCCAGGGACACCCTCTTTTCCCTTCCCTCCCTGGGGTTGCAGCTCCAGAGCCAAACTGGAACAGCCTCAGCTTGCCTGGGTTGGGGTTGAGTGCTCCAGCTTTCCCCACCTCCTCCTCACAGCTTCCCTGGATTCCCGTAAATGCCTTGGCCAGCCTGGGCTGAATTAAGGGTTTACAGCAAAATCTGAGGGTGGGTGCTGAGGCCAGGGCTCCACTTTAGTCCTGGTGGCTCTTGGAGTTGGAAAAGTAAAGGAAAAAACGGGGCTAGTGGAGCCAAGCAGGGAGACGTGAATCACAGCACTGGGGTCTGGTGGGGATGGTGAGGCAGAGGGGAGAAAAATAAATATATAAATATATTTATAGCTTAGCATGAGGTTCCAAAACCTGACAGATCTCCAGCCAAAACCTGACAGATGCTGACAGAGTTGTACCAAAATCCACAGTGCATCAAATCCCTTTCAGCAGCGCTCGGGGGGGAATCGGGGCTGCTCAGAAGCTGGGCAGGAAGGAGGTGTTAATCCTGCCCCAGCCTCCCCCGGGCTCAGTATTCCCCTGGATGTGCTTGTCCTGCAGGAAAGCCACCCCCTGAGGGTGAGGGGAGAAAAAACTGCATCCCACAGCCAGGGACAAGGTGGCAAGGGGTGAATGTCACCAGGGAAGAGGATGGGGGACGCTGGACACTCCTAGGGGTGGGAGTGCTGACACCCTGGAGCTGCCTCCTTTTCCTGGGATACAGCCACCCTGAGAGCCAAACTGACCTAAATTCCTGCCTGATCCACGCGAGGACCTTTGCCTGCCCCGTGTGTCCCCGCAGGGCTCCAGGAGCCATCCCACGCTGGCAGCACCTGGGATGCTCTGGCAGGCATTTCCCTTTCCTATTCCCATTCCCTTTCCCATTTCTGTTCCCATTCCCTTTCCCTTTCCTGTTCCCATTCCCTTTCCCATTTCCGTTCCCATTCCCTTTCCCGTTCCCCTTCCCGTCCCCTCGGCAGCAGAGCCGCGGTTTTTCCCCCCAGCAGGAGCCCGCAGCCCATTAGACAAGGCCTGATTGCTCCTCCTCACCTCCCCCGTGACACAATCGAGTGCGCATACAAGGCAGAACAAAACAGTGACAATTGGTGACAAATGGACTGCACAGCATCCCGTGGCCCCGTCGCCAGGGAGACCCTGGCCAAGCATGGGCGGCCGCGCTCCCGGATGGCAGAGGGGACACAGGTGCTGGGAAAAGCGGGACGGACCCATCTGCCGATGGGAGCCCCGGGGGTGACAGCACCGAGCTGCCCCAGCCCCGGGGTGGGACCGAGGACTGCAACCCATCAGGCCCAGCCAGCTCTGCCTCGCCCCTGCCGTCCCCCTTTAATAGGGGTAATTTTCCAGAAGTATTTTCCCAGGTCGCAGCAGCGGTTTGACAACAAACAGAAAGGGGAAAGGGTTTAACTGTTGCGAGCCCCATCCCGAGCGCAGCCGGGCTCTGAGCTCAGCTCCGGGCCGGACAGGGGAGCACAGGCCTGGCTTTGCCAGGCCAGGAACCGAGGCCAACGGAGCAGAATGACGTTGGCTCCCAAGCTCTGTGCTGGCAGAGGCACGAGGCTCTTCCGGGAACATCTTGGAATGACTCAATGCCTTTTACTTTCAATGCGAGTGATGTCAATGCCCCGCAGCCGCCGTGGAAGCGCTCCGCGTCCAGCCGGGGCTGCGGGCGGCCTCCGACACTGCACAGGCAGTGACCAAAACTCGGCCTCCCTCCTCCACAGCAGCGCCAAAGGCTGGGCTGATTGGAGCTGATTCCCAAGGGATACCTGCAGCAGACACCCCTGCACTTCACTGGCTTACTGGCCATGGTGGGATTCGCTCCAAGTCTGGACTTGATCTTGGAGGTTTTTCCAACCTTAACGAGTCTGAAAAGAGCCACAGAGCCGCGACGGCCCCTGGGAAACTTTACTGCAAACAGACAGAGCTGTACCCTACAACTTTTTGTTCTCCATCCCCTCGGGAGAGGTGCCCGAGGTGCGCCGAGCATCCCTGCACGGGCTCCGGGCACTCGGGCTCTGCCTCCTGCCGGGACCCCGCCATCCCCACCCCACTGCGCGGCGCAGGTGGGCAAGAAGGAGTTAACGCTGCAGCTGCCAGCCCGGCGGTGCGGAGTTATGCTCAAACTGTTCCCACTGCTGCATGAAGTCAGCTGTCATTAGGGAACAAAGGCGCCCCGGAGCAGCTCAAGTTGTGTCACACTCGGGAGGCGCAGAGACTGCTCCCTGATTAGGATTTCTAAATCAGTCCCATCGAGGCCACCGCATAAAGCCGCGGAACAATGAGCGGGGGCACATTCACACAAGCGGCAGCCCCTGCGTCCCCCCCGCCGCCCTCCCCACCCCCTCGCACGCTTCTCCTCCCGCCCGAGCCTGCGGCACTTCAGCTCCACATCCCGCAGGAGAGCACAGCCGGTAGCACAGCCCCTGCTGCTCCAGAGCCCGGCCCCGCATCCCCATCAGCTCCACATCCCGCTGGGCACAGCTCCTGCTGCTCCAGAGCCTGGCCCTCCATCCCCATCCCATCAGCTCCACATCCCGCTGGGCACAGCTCCTGCTGCTCCAGAGCCCGGCCCTCCATCCCCATCCCCATCAGATCCACATCCTGCTGGGCACAGCTCCTGCTGCTCTAGAGCCCAGCCCTGCATCCCCATCAGCTCCACATCCTGCTGGGCACAGCCCCTGATGCTCCAGAGCCCGGCTCTGCATCCCCATCCCCATCCCGATGGGCACAGCCCCTGCTCCTCCAGAACCCGGCCCTGCATCCCCATCCCTTCAGCTCCACATCCTGCTGGGCACAGCCCCTGCTGCTCCAGAGCCCGGCCCTGCATCCCCATCCCTTCAGCTCCACATCCCACTGGGCACAGCTCCTGATGCTCCAGAGCCCGGCCCTCCACCCCCATCTCCTCCACAACCCACAGGGCACAGCTCCATCTGCTCCTGGGCCTGGCTCCCCTTCCCCATCGCCCCTCATTTGGGGCATTTTAGAGTCATCAGAATGGGGCATCTCCTCAGTGGGGACCTCTCTAGCCCCAGGAGGCAGCAGCCCTGCTCGAGGTGCCCACTTTCCGCTTTATCCCAGGGATAACCTGCCAACGTTCCCACCACCATCCTCAGGGACACCCAGCGTGCCCCAGCCCTGCCAGCCAGGCTGGGCATGGCCCAGCTGAGTGGCTGCTGCTGCCGAGATGGATTTTCCTGTAGAAATGAGGGGCTTTCAATACAGCAAACTCATGGACACAGAGAGCAAACCTCAGTTGCAGCAAGGATGGGTCACCTCCCTCAGGCCTGGGCAGGTGCACAACTGCCTCTTCTTTAGGGGGTGCTGGGCTCCCCCACACTGACCCCAAACATCGTCCACACCTTCATCCCTGTCTGGGGTCTTTCTTCCTGCTAAGCAAGACTTTGTGCGCCCAGAACTCATCTCAGTTCCCTCCCTGAACGCTCAGGTTCTCAGGCTCTGAGCAGGAGGAGGATGTTGGTTTGGCTGCTGGGGGTTACAAAAACCCTTTTCTTGGAAAAAAGCAGCAATTCCAACACAAAATGACGCAGTACGAGTCGAAAAACCTTCAGGGAAACCCAGCCGGTCGTGAGTTTGGGACATTAAAAACCCCAGGGGCAGGAATTAAGTGGTGATGGCTGCTATTCTTGGCTCCGAACGAGACTTTGCTCCTGACAGGGGCTGTGCCGATTAAGAGCTCTCATCCTCGGTTCTCCCCATGCGGAAAGGAGGAGGAGGTGACCCTCTCTAAGTGGTCACTTCCCACGAGCACAAATCCTCACCATCAGGGTTCCCACAAGGCATGACAAACGGGATGGGACTGGGACTGTCCTTGCAGAGCTGCCACCGACTGGGGGTGTGCACTGAGGCTGATCCTGGCCCTGCGGAGCACCCCAAACCCACACCTGTGCCATCACCCCAAACTCCTGACAGCTTCCTTAGCAAGCTCCCATCTCCCTCACGCCGAGATCCCTCCAGAGCCAAAACGACGGCGCCTTTCTCCCACCCCGCTCCGGTTTTGGGAAAACACAGCCAAGACGGGGGAAAAAGTCGGGAATTCACCGCTCTCCCCTCGCCCCAAGGTCGCATCTTCACGCCGGCAGCGGGAGGCCGGCAGCCAGCAGGTGCAATGAATAAATATCCCGGGAGAAATCCCTCTGGAGAGGGGGGGAAGGGCAGGAATATAGATATCGGGATCCCCCCGCCCGCAGCCCCCGCGGGACACGCAGCAGACACACACACACTAATCCCGGGGATTTGGCCGTCATATGACATGCCCGGCCCGGCCGAGGGAGGGGATTTAAGGCACGCCTCTCCTTTCACGCCAGGAAAGGATTTTCATCTCTCAAGAGCACAATGAGAGGGGGAAGGAAGGAGGAAAGAAAAATAAAATCGAGAGAGAGAGGAGAGAGAGGAGAAAAAAAAAAAAAAAAAAAAAAAAAAAAAAAAAAAAAAGCCAATCAAGCCGGGATCAGCTGTGGGCTGGGCTGCTGCAGGTCTGCTTGTCGCAGAGGGGGGTGTGGGGACACATATTGGGCCGTGTGGGAAACCCACAGGCTCAGCTTCTCACACATTGTTCTCCTGCCCGGCTCCCCCCAGCCCCCAGCCAAAGCCGTTAATGCCACAAAAGATACTTTGCCCATTGTGCCGGGGACAGCTGAGAGGATAGAGTTAGCCTTCCCCAGCTTTCCTGCCTCCCTCTCCCGCTGGAGAGGGGAAGAGGGGACAGGGCAATCAAAACGGAGAGTTTGATGCTCACCATACAAAAGAATTAAATCCACTTAGGCCCCTTTCTCGCTAATCTCGGACTGTGGGGGGTTAAATATGGTTACATTTTCATTAGGTACTAATAGCAAAAGGGCAGCTAATGGTAGCACAGCTCGCCGCATTGTCATGCAGATGGTCCCCGAAGGGCTCCCCGGCCCGGCTGCGAGGCGATGGCATGCTCGGAGGGGGAAATTGTGTCACTCGCCATTGTCGCCGCTGAATTCCATCAATGGGAAAAGTCATGTTTCCTTGCGGCGGAGGAAACAAGTTAAAGCGCCCGCCGAGGGGTGGAGGTGGCGGGGAGGCACCTGGGCTCCGCGGGGACACGCAGGGACACACCGAGCGGTGCCCGGGGCGAGGGGCTGCCGGCTCAGGTGGCCACTCGCAGCCAGTGCAGGTCCCCTGCCCCGGGAGGATGCCACGAATGTCCTTTATCTCGGAGCCGGGGTGTCTCTGCTCCAGGGACACCCACCCGCCACGCTCGCCGTGAGTTTGGCCAAGGCGACAAGGGACCAAAAAGCGATTTCCACCTTTGATCTCTTGAAGAACTGTGTTTGCAGCCAGCTCAGCCTCGCCGCGGCTTCGCTCTGCCCCCACCTGCAGCGGGGCAGTTCCAACGGGGCTGGAGCAGGGAGCAGCTCCCTGCGGGGCCGTGTCCCTGCCCGAGCCACCCTGCTGTGACCCTGCTGCAGCTCTGCCCTCTCATCCTCCCCACAGCATCCCGGCAGCGCCAGCTGCTGCTTTCCCTTCGTTCCCCCACTCCAGGAGTGGCTCCGGGAGCCTGCACCTGGACATGCCGTTTGCAGGAATGGCTCTGGAGCAATCAGCATTCCCAAAAAAGCACAGGTGTCACCCCCTCAGGAACCCCATACCAGCACCGGCATCCCTGGGCACACAGCCTTCCAAAATTCTCCTCGCTGGAAAACCGACCCCGACCACCCCTCACAGCTTCAGGGGCTTAACGACAGTGCCTCAGCTGAAGGAAAATCATCCCTCGGGGAGCAGCAGCTCCAAAGGGATCCCAGACCACTCAGGACTTCAATGCCTTGGAAGTACCACCAGCAAAAAGGAAAATCACTTGTGTGGGTGCCTTGGCCAAACGCTGCCATTAAGAAAGAGCAGACAGAGAGTCTCTGCCAGGGTGTATTTTATAAGGTGAGAGCACTCTGGGATATTTTTGCTTGGGGTGTTAGGAGACCCACAACCCAAACAAGTCAGGGAAGTTATGTCCTTTCCCCCAAAGCAACTGGCACGAAGGTAAAAAATCCATCCCTGGGAACAGGCAGCAGCCGCAGCCAAAGCCAAGTTAAACAAGAGCAAGGTCAGCGTGCAGCTGGAGCAGCCAATAACTGCAAGGAGGAGGAAATTGGTGCCACAGCCAGAGTTCAGGCACCTACAGCCCCAAGCCCTCGGAGACCTGGATCCTCCTCCCAGCTCTGCCCCGGAGCAGCAGCGTGACGGCAAACGTGTCCCTTCACCCCTGGCTGTCTCTCTTTCCCTTCCTCTGGGCTCCGTGGGGCAGGCACCACCATCTCTGGGTTTATTTCTTGGGGAAGGCGCTGGAGGAGCCTCAGCTTCCCTGCCAGGAGCTCCAAAGCTCACTCAGAACAGGCCCATTTCAATGAGCAGGATCATTTCCCCCTCCCTGTGCAGCCCCAGCAGAAGCCCCTGGCCTGACGCCACTCATTTCACACAGTGCCCATCCTGTCCCAAGCTCCTCTACACCAAGGACACCCAAAGTGTCCCTCTGCACCAAGGACACCCAAAGTGTCCCTCTGCACAGCACCCAAGTGCAGAATTCCTGACAGGCTGTCCTGCCCGACTGCAGAGCCAGCCCTGAGCCAAACCTCCTGCAAGCCTCGCTGAGTTTTGCAAGCGTCGAGTCCTCAGAGAGTGGCGTTTTCTGCTTCCCTCTGCAACCTCCAGAGCCACAGCTGGGCTTTGGATGAAAGCTGAGATTCCCCACGCTCTGGAGGCAGAGCTTGCAGGGAGAAAGGGAGAGAAGGGGAACGCGAGATTGGCTTTCGGAGTGTGGCACTTCACACTCGGGTTCTGTGCTGTCCAATAGGTCTGAGCTGAAATTGGGTTCGGCAAGAGTTTAAATAGGAGCTGCTCCTCTCCCTCCATCCCTCCACACGCACCTGGCTGGAATTGGATGGGGTTTATCCCTCTGACACACTGGTACATTTCCCTGACACTGCCCAAAAAGATTTTCAAGGTTCCTGGTGGGGACACAGCTGAGGGGATGGACGGATGGATGGACAGACAGATGGACAGCACGTCCCAAACCCCGCGTCCCCAGGAAAGCCCCCATGGACTAGCTCGTTGTGCAACAGCCTCGATAACATCTCACAGCTTGCTCCGAGCCTTCCCTGGTTTTGGGGAGAGCTGTGGTGTTGCAATCCAGGCTCAGGGTTAAGAGCTGGAGTTTTGGAAAGCTCATCCCTGCAAGGAGAGCCATGGAGAGGCGGCGGCGTGTCCTGCAGGCACCCAGGAGGGGCAGGAGCACACTGGAGCTGCTCCAGGGGCTGACGCAGTTGCTGCTGTGTTCTGGCCCCAAATGGTGATTGTTTCCCAGCAAAGTCGGACGAAAAACACAACAAAATCAAATACAACCCTCAAAGGTTAACATGTGTTATTTTTCACCCCTGTGCCTCAGGACTTTCCGGCACTAACGTGAGCCAGGGCGGCTCCTTTGCTTCCTTCAACCTGAGACACCAAAAAAAAAAAAAAAACCCAACAAACCAAATACAGGGAGAGGGCAGAAATCAGAAATCACAAATCAGAAATCGCAAATCTGCCTGCAATGGGAAGCACTTTCAAGGGGAAGCTGTTTTCGGCAAGACAGCCACGTCCCAAAATTACACACGGTCTCGGCAATTACGAGAAGTAAAATATTAAAAAGCAGAAGGCAAAGTGCATTTGCATCTAAAAGCTGCCTTCGGTGGGGCTGGGAGGCTCAATCTGACAACAAAGCTGAAAAATTCCCTCTCCAAGAATATGTCCACCCTGCTGGCACAGCCCCTTCACAGCCTGCGCCCCAAAGGCTGTGGGGTGCAGAGGTGCAGCCGCAGCACCTTGGGCACAGCTGGATCCCCCAAATTCGCTGGGCAGGCAAAGCTGGAAGGGTTAATCCATGCTCAGCCATCCCCATCCCAGCACAGCCCCCAGGGCTTGGCGGGAGGGGGCACTGGGAGGTTTCCATGAAGGATTTGCTGGAAAGTTGCTCCCACAAACCCAGCCCAGTTCCGCACAACTTTTTTCTTTTTCTTTTTCTTTTTTTTTTTTTTTTTCTGCTGCTGCTGCAAAAACAGGTTTGGGTTTAACTCCGGGGCCGCAGGTGGGTGAGTTACCTGAAGGCCAGGAGGAGGAAACTCCCACATCCGCTCCCAAAGCGCCAGCCCTGGGCTGGCCAAGGAGGGAGGGGAGCCGGGGAGGCTCCCGGGGTAGGGTTTCACCTGCAAACACAGCTTTGTGCTCAAAAACAGGAGCTGCAGGAGGCTCCGAGCCAAAACCTGGGAGAGGCAAACTGAAAATCCCAGGTAGGGATCTCTGGGAGATCTCAGGGAGAGAGCAGGGCTGTCCTTGGGGACTCTGAGCTGCTCTTCCTCTCCGTTCCTCTCCCCACATGCAGCAGAGTCACCCCCAGGTTTTATTGGGAAGTCATCCAGGTCCCAGCAGCACTGCAGGGCTGAGGGACATCGCTGATAAAGCCTTGGCTTGCACAGGGATGGAGCCCAGGACTGGAGCTGAGGGGGCAAAGGAGCCCCTCAGAAATATCCCAAAGCACCCTGAGCTCCGGGAGCATCTGAGAGCGAGGGGGGATATGAAAATAAAGGGGGATACGAAAATAAGGGGGATGTAAAAATAAGGGGGGATATAAAAATAAGGGGGGATATAAAAATAAAGGGGCATATAAAAATAAGGGGGGATACAAAAATAAGGGGGCATTTAAAAATAAGGCAGCAATATAAAAATAAAGGGGCATATAAAAATAAGGGGGGATACAAAAATAAGGGGGGATATAAAAATAAGGGGGGATACAAAAATAAGGGGCACATCAAGGGCTCGTTACACTCAAATCCTCCCCGATTTCTGTGGAAGTCAGTGGGAAAGACTTGGAGGAGAAAGGGAGCTCTTTGTGCTGGAGAAGGTCACCAGGTGCAGGACAGGGCCCCTGGACATCACCCCTGGCTCTGGGCACTGCAGGGCAGCCAAGAGGAAATGCACAGAACCCCCAACAGCTCATGTCCCAAAGGGATCCAAACTCGGCTCTCATGGCAAAAAAAACACAGGATTCATCTATAAGTCACCAGAGGTGCCACCAGCCTTCCTCCAGGCCCAGGAAGAGGAATTACACCCCACAGTGATCCCCAAAACGGGACAACTCTGCAAATGACCCCTGCAGAAAACTCTCAGCACAGAGATTCCCTCTAAGTTTAGAACCTCTATTTCAGCTGTAAAATCATTTTCTGTTGAAGAAGGGTGGACAGGAGCAGGTTGGGAATGAAGAGGGCAGAGAAGCCAAAAAAAATCAAGGTGGAAAACCACCACCATCCCTACAGCTGGTGTTGGAGTGGGCAGGAACGCCAGGGCAATGTATAACATGCTGCAAACACAACCAGATTTTTATCGAGCAAGGGCTTTTCTGGCTGCAGTGCCAGAGCAGGGATTTCCTAGAGGAAAGCTCATTAGGAATCCTCCCCAGCCCAGTACCTTTCCCCTCGATAATAACAATAAACACCGCCCCCCCCCCAAAAAAAAAAAAAAATTAAAAAAAAAAGCAGGGCATGTTCTTTTGAAGGCTTTTTGCTTTCATCCCCTGCACCCCCTGGATCTGCTGGGCTGTTCCCTGCGGCTCGGGGAGCAGGCTGGGAGCCAGCAGCTCCTGCCACGGCCCCCAGAGCATCCCAGCCCTGCTCCGGCACCTCGGGGACGTCGGCACCCCTGCCAAGCCACAGGGCCTGGGAAATCAGGGCCACCCCAGTTAGAGCTCCAAGTGCCCTGCGGGGCTGGGATGGCTTCCCCCAGGACAGGGATGGGGGTTTCTGTCCAGGGAGCACAAAGGAGAGGGGCTGGGGGGGTTAGGTGGCTCTTTTGAGGGGTTTTCTGTTGGGTTTTTCCTTTTTTCCCTCCCCAGGCGGTAGTTGTTGGTTCCCTACAAAACAGAGGGTGCCCCATCCCACCCCAAACTCTCTCAGAGAATCGAACTGGGCTGCGTGTTAAGCACCAGCAAGGCTGGGGATCCCCAGGGAGGATCTGGAAAACGCACAGGGACTAAATCCTGCTCTGCCTCAGTTTCCCCCAGGAGCGGGCAAAGCTCCTGCTCCAAACTCTTCGTGTTCCTCACGGATTTCACTGCTCTGAGCGCTGGGGCACAGCAGAAAGCAGCCCAGGACAAGAGGGAACGCCAATCCCTGCCCCCAGAGCGCTTCCAAACGCAGCAGACAAGATGTAACACGAGGAGGAAACGGGCTGCAGGCCAGAGGGGATGCCATAAAAATGGGATGTTTTGGAACCTCTGTGCCGTGGCCATAAATCACCACCCACCTCTGCACCCCACGGCCCCAGCCAGGGCCAAAAGGGACCCAAAATGTGTCTCAGAGTGCTGGTACCCAGTGGGGCTGCAGCCACAGGGGTTTGGCTGGGCATGGTCCGGTGGCAGAGCCAGGAATGGGCTCCTGCCTTCCCAAAGCTTCCATGGAAAGACCTTTCCTCTCCTCTGCCCTCCTGCCAAGGATGGCCAAATCCTCAAGGCTTAAAAATAAACCAAACCGCTCCCCACGACACTTCTGTCACCTCTCCTTCCTCTCTCTCCATCCCACCTTCCTCACTCCACTCACAAGCCAGGGATGGCAAAGAAGAGATTTCTTATTCTCCACTCCCAAACCAATGATGCCAAAGCAAGGATTTTTTTCTCCACACACACACCAGTGATGGCAAAGAAAGGATTTTTTTTTCTCCACTCCTAAACCAGTGATGGCAAAGAAGCAATTTCTTATTCTCCCCTAACAAACCAGTGATGGCAAAGAAGAGATTTTTTTTCTCCACTCCCAAACCAGTGATGGCAAAGAAAGGATTTTTTTTTCTCCACTCCTAAACCAGTGATGGCAAAGAAGCAATTTCTTATTCTCCCCTAACAAACCAGTGATGGCAAAGAAGAGATTTTTTTTCTCCACTCCCAAACCAGTGATGGCAAAGAAGGGATTTTTTTTTCTCCTCAAGAAAGAGAAGGGGGGGGGGGGGGGGAGTGGCATCTTATTTCAAATAAACAACCCAAATTTCCTGCCGGCCACAGCCCCAGCTCCTCAGCCCGGGCTGGCCAATGCAGTTGGGTGTAAGGAGCACATAAATAAAGTTCGCAGCCGCAGCCCTGACCCGGCAGTGCCCCGAGGGGCAGAGCAGTATCTTGTCATTAGCATGCACAGCACATCCCCGCGGTGTCTGCGCGTTTGTTCCCAGCCCACTCGGCTCTATAAATCTCCACAAAAGGCCGGGGCAGGGCTGGGGGGAGCGGGGCCAGGGGGATGGGAATGGGAATATGGGAATCTGGGAATCCTGGCCCGGCCAGCCCCAGCTCCGCAGGAATTTCTCTTGCCGGTGGAGGGGAAGGATGGGCAGCTGGGAAGTGCCTGTGCTTGCCTGCCGCGGGGAATGGGATGTGGGATGGGATGGAAGCAGGATTTGTGTGTCAGCGCAGGTCCAGGGCTCCCGGCAGGGCAGAACCTCCCTGGCTCTGGCACAGGCTCGGCGGGGATGGACAGAACAGCTTGGAAAAGGAGCTCAGTTCTATTTCCCCTTTTTAATGCATTGCTGTAAATCACTGCTCGCCCTTTCAGAGCCTCTCACGGGCTGTAGGGTACCCCATTGGTACCCCAATCCCAAAATTCCCAAAATAACAGCACTGCGTTGGTGCTTCACTAAAGCACTGCCCAGGCTCTGGGCTGGCACAGAGGGGTACAAGGAGGGCACGGACTGGGGGAAATTCCTGCCTGGAAAGAGCATCAGGATCAGCACCAAGAGCCTCTCCCTCCCGTCCTGCACCCTGATCCAAAGGGAGATGTGATCTCCCTCGCATACGGCAGCAAGAGCATCACAAAATCATGGAAGGCTTTGGGTTGGAAGGGGCCCTAAAGCTCATCCTGTTCCAACCCCAGCCCTGTCTGGTTTTCCCCAGCCTGAGCAAACCCAGGTGAGTTATTGCAGGTACGGAAAAAGGCAAAGCCAAACCCATCGCCAGGGATTTTTCTGCATTAAATACATCCCTATAAAACCCCGACCTTCAGAATTCACAGTTTTCATGGGATGCATCGAGAAAGTCAGAGCCGTGTGCCCTTTTGGTTCTAAACACTTTCATTTTGCCTTATTTCTTAAATAAAGAAGTTTGCAGATACACTAAATTCCCATCTTTTGGAATTCTCTCATTCACCCACCCGAGGTGCGGGTGCAAATAAGGGAGAAATACGTCCTGTCTGGAAAAGGAGATTTAAGGGCAGAGACCAAACACGGAACTGAAGAATCAGACTCAAAGCTGATTTGCAAATCCCAGCCCAGGTGTTG
The DNA here is from genome assembly GCA_036785705.1 of Acanthornis magna. Classification (NCBI taxonomy): domain Eukaryota; kingdom Metazoa; phylum Chordata; class Aves; order Passeriformes; family Acanthizidae; genus Acanthornis; species Acanthornis magna. Next base: position 3,718,544 of record JAWUZG010000150.1, read on the forward strand.
TAACCCTGATGCCCAGGGTGCCTTGAAATTCCCCTTTTCAGCAGCTGAATCAGCAAATCCCAGCCGTTCCCAGAGCTTCCCTTCGGGCTGGCAGCGAGGAGCCGGAATGCAGCACCACCTTTGCACATTTGTGTGCGCCAGGGTGAGCCTGGGAACGTCTCAGGCGGCAGAAGCAATCAGGAGGTGCTGGAAGGTTCCACAGAGACCAAAATAATGATGAAACCACCAGAGATTCACATCTCCTCACACCGCAGGGTTCGCTTCACAACCTGGGAGCCCGGGGGTGCCAAAAACACTCCTGAACGACAGCAAAATTCTATTTAAAGTGGGCAAGACCCTTTGAATCGCCACGGGTGGAAAGGCAGGTGAGCTCCCTCCCCTCAGGTGGGATCCCGGCACATCCGGCCGCTGATGCATCCCTCAGATATCGCAGTGCTTGGGCGATAAGTGACAGGCAATAAAGCCGGGCTTTAACTCTCTTAATTACCAGGATTGCAGCCGTGAGTAATCCCAGAGCTTGAAGGTGGGGCGCGTTTTCCATTACAGAGCCCGGGCCGCAGGAATCCCATGGGAAGGGTTTGCTGCTGGATGAGGCTGGCACAGGGCAGAGCCGAGCTCCAGACAGAGCTTCCTGACCCCAAAGCACTTCTCTAAACCCCAAACAGCCTCAGACAGAGCTTCCTGACCCCAAAACACCCTCCAGACCCCAAACAGATCTTCCTGACCCTAAAGCACCCTCCAAACCCCAAACAGAGCTTCCTGACCCCAAAGCACCCTCCAGACCCCAAACAGAGCTTCCTGACCCCAAAGCACCCTCCAGACCCCAAACAGAGCTTCCTGACCCCAAAGCGCCCTCCAGACCCCAAACCCTTCAGCAGAGGAGCTGCTGCTCCAGGGGACACCCCGAGTCACCTCCGCCAGCAGCACAGAATTGACCTTGGATTAATTCCCTATTTTTCCAAGCCTTCCCTTCCTACAGCACTGTGCCGCTTGCACCAACAGCGTTGGCAGCTCCTCATGGATTGGGGGTGCTGTGCCTAAAGAAATAAGGAAGGCAATCACGGGGGGCAGCCAAAAGGAGGATTCAGTTCGAGGAACAGAGTTGGAATCGCTCGGCAGGTTCGGTTCAATTCCATGGAGCAGCAGCACTGGAGGTTCTGGGACAGGGAAATCAGAGCCCCGAGAGCAGGGGAGTGTCCAGGAGTGAGGACAGCGCAGTTTGTGGGAACAGCTCTCTCCCTCTAACCCCAAACTCGCACAAGATGGGATTTCCAGCAGAGCAGAACCCATGGAATCAAAGCTGGTTCCCATTCCAGAGGCTGCTCTTCCAAATTATCCTTTGCTTTTCCAAACAATCCCTGTGCAGGTGTGTCTGGTGGGACTAGCGTCATTCCAGAGGCTGCTCTTCCAAATTATCTTTTTCCAAACGATCCCTTTTTGCAGGTGGGTTTGGTGGGACCGGCGCCAAGGCTCAGGACAGGGAAAATTTCCTCAACACCGAACTAGAGGAGAACATCGTACAGTTCCCAAAGTATCCGTGAAGGATTCTGCACACGGATACGTGGCCAGCACGACGAACAACAGGGAAATCCCCCAGCCCTGGACATGGACACTCGAGGCTGCTCATGGGATACCCTGGGGTGGAAGGGACTCACAGGGATCATCTCTTGGGATGATCTTTAAGGTCCCTTTGAAGCCAAACCATTCCATCTTCCAACTCCTGGCCCTGCACAGACACCCCCAGGGAGCTCCTGGATCCACACAAGGTCCAGGGAAAGGATCAGCCCTGGTTTTTGGAAAGGCAGCAGCAGCCTGGAAGTCCAGGAGTGACCCAGGCAGGGTCAGAGCTGCTGTCCCACCAGAGTCTGCAAGGCTCAGCCACTCCCAACACAGCCCAAAATACCCAAAACCCATTTCCAGCCCAACAGGGAAATATTTGGGAATTGTTGGGCGCTCCCCAGGTAGAAACCCACCCCAATCAGCAGATTTTGTGGAGGTGAAGTGTTTCACTCCTCACACTGGAGCCCTTCCAGGACAGCAGATTTAGCCTCGGCTGCCTAAACCTCTTCCCAACTCTCCCACCAAGAGGGATCCAACCCCAACCTCCTCCTCGCCTCCCCTGCCTTCCAGCTGGCAGCGTTCAGTCCCAAAAAAGACAGGAGATGGAGCGGAAAGAAAATCAAAACAAATCCCTTCAGATTCTCATCCTCCTCCTGTCGTCTCCTCGAGTCATTTTTTGGCAGGACAAGAATTTCAGCTCTGGCTGTGCGGGGAGCAGGATTAGACAGGTCACCGGGGGATCAGGTTTCAGACTTTTACCTTTTTGACTCCCCTGCTCAGCACGTAGGCTGGGAACTGGGAGCACACAGGGGACAGGAGGGGTGGAGGTGGCACAGACTCCGTGATTCACCCAGAGCTGCCAGGCACGGGGAGTTCTCACGGCTCCGGGGCCGCCGAGGAGCAAAACTAAATGGGGCAGGAGGGAAGGATTCACCCCACGAAGAGGAAAAAGAACAAAAAGGGTCCTGCTGGAATTTTGCCCAAAAGGGCTTTGTTTTCCCTGAAATTCAGAATTGCGTTTTCCCCTCCGAGCAGGGCTCCACAGAGCCCTCGGTACCCTGAGCGTGTGGATTTGTGAGGATGCAATGTCTGGGGATTTGGAAAGCTCTGGCACCTTCCAGGGCATTTTCGTGGCCACAGACTCCGGGTCATGAGCAAGCCCTGTGGTTTCAGCAGTAAAAACCTCATTTCCACGTGGTTTTCCCTCAGGCAGGGAGTGCACTTGTCCTGTCTTTAGCATCTCCTTTAATTCCTTCAAGGTCAGCATCCCTCAAGGAGCCCAACAACCAGATCTGAACCCAAAGAGGGTCCCGGGCTGGGTGGGGAGACTTCAAAAAAATGGGAAAGACAAAGATTCCGTTCCTCAGGATAATAATTCTGATACAAACGAGTTGAACTTGTTGTGAGCGTTTATAAATTCGAGCTGTTGATTCTCATTAGGATCTTTTCGAGGGTTTGTGTTCCCAGCCTGTCCCTCTCCACCTGCACAGGAGCATCGCAAATCACTTAATTCAGGCTGGAAGTGTCTCAAACACCCATTTAAACAGAATCTTTTGTGTCACTTCCAACACAGGGTATTCTGTAATTCCATGATTTCCCTGTAGCCAGCATTATTCCTGCTCCATATTGGCTCCTAATATGATCAATATTCACCTTGGATTATAACAAGGTATTTTCTTCCCCATGACACTCTCCAGTTACTGCATTTATTATAATTACATCATTATAATTTATTATAATTAGCCTCCAAACACCAGGAGCATAAAGAGATGAAATTACTTTCCCAGATTTATCCAAGCTAGGGAACAACCCAAGCTCCTTTTCCAGAGCAGTGCCCCAATCAATGACCCATTCTTCCTCCCTTAACGCCTCAAACGACAGGGGAAAAATAATTAATTACCAGATAAATTATTTAACCAGCCTGGCTTTTTTTTTCCTCCTTCACCAATTACCTTTACATTTATTAACCTGGTCACCACCTCCTCGTTCCAAGGTTTAGGATGCCCAGGTGTTCACAGGACACCTGAAGTCACCCATGGGTGACACGTGGGACATCAGTTGGACCTCGAGGGAAATTCTCACCTCATCCTACAGCTAATTCCTGTATCCAACCTGAATTTCACCTCATTTACAGCTGAATCCTGCATCCAACCTGAATTTCACCTCATTTACACCTAAATCCTGCATCCAACCTGAATTCTCACCTCATCCTGCACCTGAATCCTGCATCCAACCTGAATTTCACTGCATTGACACCTAAATCCTGCATCCAACCTGAATTTCACCTCATTTCCAGCCGAATCCTGCATCCAACCTGAATTTCACCTCATTTACAGCCGAATCCTACATCCAACCTGAATTCTCACCTCATCCTGCACCTGAATCCTGCATCCAACCCAAATTCTCACCTCATCCTGAACCTCAATCCTGCATCCAACCTGAATTTCACCTCATTTACAGCTGAATCCTGCATCCAACCTGAATTTCACTGCATTGACACCTAAATCCTGCATCCAACCTGAATTTCACCTCATTTACAGCCAAATCCTGCATCCAACCTGAATTTCACCTCATTTACAGCTGAATCCTGCATCCAACCTGAATTTCACCTCATTTCCAGCTGAATCCTGCATCCAACCTGAATTTCACCTCATCCTGCACCTGAATCCTATATCCAGCCTGAATTCTCACCTCATTTACAGCTGAATCCTGCATCCAACCTGAATTCTGACCTCATCCTACAGCTGAATCCTGCATCCAACCTGAATTTCACTGCATTGACACCTAAATCCTGCATCCAACCCAAATTCTCACCTCATCCTGTACCTGAATCCTGCATCCAACCTGAATTTCACCTCATCCAACACCTAAATCCTGCAGCCAACCTGAATTTCACCTCATTTACAGCTGAATCCTGCATCCAACCTGAATTTCACCTCATTTACAGCTGAATCCTGCATCCAACCCGAATTCTCACCTCATCCTGTACCTGAATCCTGCATCCAACCCGAATTCTCACCTCATCCTGCACCTGGATCCTGCATCCAACCTGAATTTCACTGCATTTACACCTGAATTCTGCATCCAGCCCAAATTCTCACCTCATCCTGTACCTGAATTCTGCATCCAACCTGAATTTCACCTCTTCCTACACTTGAATCCTGCATCCAACCTGAATTTCACCTCATCCAACACCTAAATCCTGCACCCAACCTGAATTCTCACCTCATTTACAGCTGAGTCCTGCATCCAACCCGAATTCTCACCTCATCCTGAACCTGAATCCTGCATCCAACCTGAATTTCACTGCATTGACACCTAAATTCTGCATCCAGCCTGAATTCTCACCTCATTTCCAGCTGAATCCTGCATCCAGCCTGCCCAGGAGCCCCGAAGAGCAGCTGCTGCTGCAGCACAAACCCCCAAAAAGTCCTGGACTCCAAGGCAGGCTAGGATGTGGATAAAATACAATATCCCAATGATATCCTGGTTCTGATCCAGAGCTCCCAACAGCCTCTTCCTGCACCCGGCAGGATCCAGAACCACTTCAGACATTTCAACACATCCCAAAACGGTCCAGAACCTCTTGGTTAATGAAGTTATAAAGATAAAGATAAGCACAATCCTTCTCCCAGGGTAATTACAAGCCTATCACTCCCCAGTTAATTACACACAGCTAAAGATGTTATTAGGTGTAGATGGAAAAATCCGTGGCACTGGGAACAAATCTGTCTGTCCTTAGCTGGCTGAGAGCTAAATATTCCCAGGGAAAAGGTGGGGATTCTCAATTTAAGCAGTGAATGTGTTGGGAAAGGCTTCCATGATCGCTGCTTCTAGCCTTGGAGCCATCCCCACCTTGGCACCAGCCCAAAGTGACAAATCCTGACATTCCTTGGACATCTCCAGGGACAGGGACCCCAAACCTCCCCAAGCAGCCCCTGCCAATGTTTGAAAGCAGAATTTCTTCTTTCCATGAAGAAATTCCTGCTGATGTCCAACCTGAACCCACCCTGGGGTAGTTTGAGGCTCATTTTCAGCTGATAAATAATGACAAAAATCCATCGTCACACAAATCACACCTGCAGCCCTGCAGATAGAGATTCCCAAAAAATGTGCACCGAGGAAGTCCCCACAAGGGCACGAAGACCATCATTCCCCCACTCATTTCTCTGTTATTTTAAGCAGATAATTTTGGAAAAGCAAACAGGGGAAGCAGGAGGAAGCTCTGTCAAGCCGCAACGATTCCTGAATGCCAAACAGATGCACACACCATCCTCTGGGCTGATGTGTGGGACAGGCCGGGGCAAACCCCAGCAAATGCATTTCCGAGCTCAGTGCCTGGGGGCTGGAACAGGTAACAACAGCCAGCGAGGGAAGGGAGGGAAAAAAATCCCAATTATAAAAAGCAACTGTCGGAGAAAACACTTGGAAAGGAGAGGGCGAGAAAAGTGACAGTGGTTCAAGCACGGGGGTGGGGAAAGGAGCGGAGTGCTGGGCCCAGCCTGTTCCTGGAGAGCCTGCCCCAGGGGACAGCCCAGCTTGGGGGGATTTGTCCCCAGAATGGACCCCCAGCCCTCCAGGAGCTGCTTTTCCAGGAATTGCTGTGGCCAGGAGGGTTGGGCTCAGTGGGCTCAGCTCCCCCAGCAGTGATTCCAGGAGGTGGCTGCTCTCACTGAAGGCTCCAAGGGATGGAGAATTCACTCTCTAGAATTTACTCTCTCCCCGTTCCCAGCGTTTAAAGCCCAAATTAAACCCCCACGTTTTCCTTCCCAGTGGGAATTTGGCCGCTGCCAGCCCCAGGTGTCTCTGGGAGTGTTCGTGTCCCCAACACCTTCTTGGGAAGGGCATCGCCTCATCCCTGAGCCCTCACCCTGCTCAGCTCAGTCAGTCCTTCAAATATCTGCTAGCCCTGCAGCAGGGATGGAAATTAGGGTTTAAGCCCTGATGCCTTGTGCCCAATTAGAGACTCGATCTCCAGGGAGGAGCCGCTCCCAGGCCAGGGAAATTCACCTTTTTTTCATAATTCCTGCTGGAAATCAGAGCCATTCCCTAGGTGCAGCCAGAGGCAAAGCCCAGCTGGGTCTCTGTGTGGCCCTGAAGGATGGCAGCTTCCCCAGCTGGAGCTGCGGAGGGGACAGGAATCTCCATCCCAGCACCTGTCTGGGTAGGACAGAGCTCCTGGAGCAGCTTGGGGACAGTTTCACCTTTGGGAACCCCCTCTGCCACCCCCCAGCTGCAGGAATGTGGCAGGGGCAGTCCTGGCTGCCCACGGAAACCTCTGGCTCCGCACCAAACGCCAAACTGAAAGCATTCCCTGGCCCCTCTCTGCCCCTCCACGCCCACTCCACACCATGGGAGGTCAATAATTATTTACCCAGTGTTCTATTAAATAAAGAGACCGAAAAAAAGCAGCGTTTTAGGACAGGCAGAGTTGCTTATCGTTTCCTCCAATCTAGGGCTGGGTTTTGGAGAGTCATTCGCCCACAGGTGACTGACAGCAGGGCTTGTGATGAAATCCCTGCTGCAAAAACATCTCGCCTCAAAATGGGTCCGGCAGAGCCAACAAATCCCATCAGCTGACCTGGCATTGCCACACCAGCCCATTGCTCATGGATGCAGCTGGACAAACCCGCGGTGGGGAGCTGATTTCCAAAATCCTGCCTCTTCGCAATGAGGAAAATCTGATTTGAACGCAAGCTGTCCCTGGAGAGGCAGGAATCTCGCCAGGAATGGCAAGGCACGGCAAGCCCTGGTCCATCCCTGCGTGCCCAGGCCAGCAGCCCCGGGGTGTCCGGTGGCCCTGGGCACGCTGTCCCCTCCCAGGAGCGGCACAGGGAGCAAACACCGTGCAGGGACAAGACTGGACACGCTGTTCCCTCTTTGTGACGGCTCCGGATGCTGCCAAGCAGCTCCTGGGAAAAAGCTGCGTTCCAAGTGCCCCAGACAGCAGCAAGGCAAAGGCACAGGGGGATGGATCCACTGCTTGCCCAGATCCACTCTTTTCCCCGATTCCCTCCTTTCCCAGATCCACACTTTTCCCAGATCCTCTCCTTTCCCAGATCCACTCCTTTCCCAGATCCAGTTCTTGCCCAGATCCAGTTCTTGCCCAGATCCCCTCTTTTCCCAGATCCCCTCCTTGCCCAGATCCCCTCCTTGCCCAGATCCCCTCCTTTCATTTCACTTTGCAATATGCTGGCAGGAGGAAGGCAAAATTTCAGTTCTGCCCACAGAAAATAGGGATGCAGGGAAGGAAAGGGATGAGCCCAGGGGGTCTGGAGACCACCAAAATCAAACCAAAACTCAGGGGTCTCTGCATTTCAGGACAGAGCATCGTTATTTTTAAAGACAGAAGCCTGAAAATGTTTCAAAACTGAGATTCACCTCAGAAAGCAGCACACAAGGACACCCTTGAAGTTCATCATTCCATCATCACGCTTTGATAAGTTGAAGGAAATTACTTGAGAATTCCCACACAAGAGGAGGTCAGTGAAACAGCCTTTTTAGCCCTACTGAGTGGCCCTTGCCACACCCACCCTCTGCAAGGTCTGATACCACAGAATCCCAGACTGGTTTGGTTTTGAAAGGACTTTCAAGCCCCTTTAAAGGACTTTAAAGTTCCCCCCAGCCATGGGCAGGGACACCTCCGACAATCCCAGGTTGCTCCAAGTCTCATCCAACCTGGGCTTGAAATGCTCCTTTAAAAAAGGGTCTTTAAAAGAGGCTTTTGAAGCCTATTCCTAATGTGGCTTTGCTCTTTAAAAGCCTCCTGAATATCCAGAAAGCCTCATCAAAAATGAGGATACGAGCAGAGACACAAAAACCACCCCTTCATCCCCGTGTGCCGAGGATTGTCACAGCTGCTCCGAGAGGAAAATGTCCCCAGGCAGGAGAGTCACCTCTCGTGCTTCCCTTGGGAGTCCGAGGAGAGCCTGGCAGCCACATCCAGCCTAAAATAAAGGTCCGAGGCTGGTGGCTTGACTTATCCACTCAGCTCAGCTCCTTCACTCGTCCCTGGCTAAATGAGTTGTGACAAGTTTGGCCCCGGCCGCATTCAGGCAGCTCTGCACTGCTGCCGGATTAACCCCTCTGGTGCACTCCCTAAATCCCAGGCCACCCATCCTGGTGGCTTGGAGTCAACCCAAGCCGGGTCCACCCTGCTCACACCCCTGGGAGACCTCGGAGATCTGCAGCACAGCTTGGAACCGAGAGAATTTTTTAAAATATAAATAATAAATATTAAATATATATTTAAATATAAATATATATATTATATATTTATATTTATATATTTTATATTTTAATATATAAATATATAAATATAAATATTTAAATATAAATATGAATATAAATATAAATATAAATATTTTTTTAAAGGGAAATAATTTAGAAAGGAACCTGCACGAGGTTGGGATTTTGAGGGAGGGAAGGTGATTAAGGCAGGCCGGGGGTTCCCTGCACCTCGGGCTAACGTGGGGAATGCGAGGAGGAAAGGGAGCAGCCCATAATATGCAGCCGGTGCTTTTCAGAGGTTTTTACCTAAATGTTGCCAGGGTGATGTGTACACAAGGCTGGCCTGGCAGGAACGGCAGGCTGGGATCCCGGCAATGGGAATGGTCAGGGAAGCACAGCGAGGTTGGGGAGTTGGAACCGGAGAGATCCCGGGGGCTGCACGGATCTTCCTGCTCCCCCTCATCCCACCAGGAATGCTGAAAACACGGGGAAAACGAGCTCGGGGGACTGCCGGACCAGCAGAGCCCAAAGCCTCCCAGTCCGGGAGGAGCCGGGCACTGGGAGCACTGGGAATGGGCAGATGTGGGGAAGGAACCTTGGGGGATTAAAGGTTTTCCTAAAAGGTGATCGCCAACATCCGAGAAACTCTGGGAGGTGGGGAGGGCTCTCCAGTTGGGACCTGCCCTGCAGGGAGGGAACTTTGAGGGGAGTCACCCTCAGAGAGCCCCCCCAGCTCTGGGGGATGAGTTTGGGACAGCGTTCCGAGGAATCCTGAGGATTCCAAGGACTCCAGCAGATGCTCAGATGGACAGCAGTGACCCACTGAGCTCCCTGCTCCTGCACCAGCCTCCCCACAGCTCAGCACCCGAGCAAGGACAAGCCCCAGCGAAAAACTGGGAAAAGCACCAGGGCAGAACCAGACCTGCGCCATTCCAGGTGCCAAAAACTCCTTAATACCTCCCTGGCACAAAACTGCACTTCCAGGACTCAGCTCCTGTGGATAACCTCCCTCTCAAGCTCTAAACAGCCAGCAAATCACCAAAGCCACCAATATTCCTCATTTTCCTGCAACATTCCTCATTTTCCTACAATTCCCAGGAGCTGTGAAACATTTGGGTCCCACTGCCCCTTTAGGATGTTCCGTGTGGCAGGGAAGGACAGGGCATGGAAGAGGTCCCTTTGGAGAAGGATTTTCCTGCTCTCCTGGTTCCCCATCAGCCTGGGATCCCATGGATCTGAAGCAGTTTTGTTGAAACTGGCAATTTAATTAGCGAGGGGGGAAAAAAAATTCCAGTATAACTCAGGAAGAAACATAACTTCCAAGTTAATGAGAGAAATATTTTAATTACAGCACTTAACAAGTTACGACTTTGCCAAGATGTTCTCTTGGGGAGGCTGCACATTTTTTCCCTGAATTTCAAGCAAGGGAGAGTGGGAGAGGAGAGGGGAGAAAGCAGAGGAGGAAAACCACGGAAAGGAAGACAAGCAGCAGGAAAGGATTTGGGAAAAGCAACAGGAGACTTTTCGAAATGAAGAGAGACCAGGGAACATCATCTCAGGGGCTCCCTGGGGATACAGGCTGAGGATTTGGGTTGGATTCAGATGGGATATTGGGAAGGAATTCCTCCCTGGCACAGGTGCCCAGCGAAGCTGTGGCTGCCCCTGGATCCCTGGCAGTGTCCCAGGCCAGGCTGGACAGGGCTTGGAGCAGCCTGGGACAGTGGAAGGCAGAACTGGATGTGCTTTGAGGTCTCTTCCCACCTAAACCATTCCCTGATTCCCTCCAGGCTCTCCCCAGCCCCGTCGGTGCCACGTTCACTGCCAAGCCCTTGGCAGCTCCCAGGACAGGAAGTTTTTCCCTTTGAAGGTGGCTCCTGGGGGTGAGATTTGTTTTCTCTGCACGGCTCAACAGAAATATCAATTTCCTCCTCTAAGCTGCAGCCCTGGCTCCTGTCAGCTCAGGTTTCCTTCCCGGTGCAGTCCCTCCACAGCAGCCAGAGCTCTGTTCCTCCTGGGGACACCTGGGACTCGTTCAGTGTCCCCAAGCCCCAGTGCCACCAGACACCACCGCAATCCAGCATTGGTTGCAGCTCGATAAATCCACGGGATCTGGCAGATGATTCATTGATCCCCGTGACCTCCTGACAGCTTCTCAGGTCTTTATTAGCCCTGAATCACATCTGCTCATAAATACCAGAGGGCTTTTTCACACCTTGGATTATTATTAAAGGAGGACTCGTTTCGGCTGCCTTAGAAAAATATTTCCTGCTCTTTTCAGCTCCTGCAGGATTCCAGGAAGAGCCCGGCAGCAGAGCCTCCCCCAAACACATCCTCATGTCTGCTGGGGCTCCTGGCTTCAGCCACAGCTGGAGTCACTGAGAAGTGAAATAACAGGAGAAAGAGAAAGGACTAAACCCCAACCAGAGTCATTGTTTGCCTCCCGTGTTGGTTTTGAGATGGTATCGAGCTCCAGAGCAGGAACTCAAACAGCAGGGCCTGACTTTGATAAAACACATCCTTCCTCCCTCCTGCATCTGGGGAGGAGCTCTGCAGCCCGGGATCCCCTGGAGCGAGGGAGATTGGGATTTCCAGCCCAGCAGAGGTGCCAAACATCGCCCTCTCCCCGGGCTGGCACATCCCAGGGAATGCCAGCAGGGCTGGGGAGCCAAGACTGTTCCCTGCTCTCCTTGGGAACCCAAAAGCACCAGAGCTGGAATAAAAGAGGAGCTGGGATCAGAATGAAGGCAGGAGAGCCTTCTGGGCTGCTTCCAGAGGGGCAACCAGAGCCTGGAGTTTTCCAGAAAAACATGGAAGTCTAAGTTCCAGCACAGAAAGTGTTCCCTCAACCCTTCCCTAATGGTACAGAACTGGGAACAGCCCAGAAAAACTTCTCCCTGCATTCCTTTTCGGGAGGCAATGGAGTGATTTCTGCTCTGCCCGGGGCAATAACTGAGCCATGGGAGGAAACAGAATTCCATGGAGCCAGCATGGGGAGTTCACTCACCAGCAGGGCTGCGAGTCCAGGAGCCCAAAAAGCTCCAAATCGCTGCCCTGCCAGCCTGACCCCACCTTGAGCAATCCCGCAGCACAACCTGCCCGGCTGAGTGACAGCAGCAGCCGGGGCTGGCCGCGGCTGCAGCGTGTCACCTGTGCCACCCGGCACTGCCAAACCGCAGCTCCCCATTTCCTGAAACTGGAGAGGATTGTTGGCTTTGGCCCGGCCCTGCGGGATTTCGCAGGAGCCCCAAAATCCTGACTCCAGCCGCGCTGCAGGCTGCGAGGAGGCTCCACCAGCCTTCCCCAGCTGCATTATTGCCTTGGAATGCTGCTCCCTCCCACCCCAAACCAGCAGCCAAAGCTCCAGGCACGAACTGGGAGCTGGGACAAAGCCACTGGTGCTGCTGGTGCAGTCCCACATCTCTGGGGGGTGTGTCCAGCCCTGCCTGGCTTTTTCCAGCTCTCCCCCATCCCAGAAAAACCCTGAGTTGTAGAAAGCAAAGGAAAACCTCAGGAACACGTCCAGGATGAGCTTCAACACTGCATTTGGGAAAACCTCCCTGTAAAACCTCCCAGACAGAACCCAGAGGCCTCAAGGACGGGCACTGGGCTGCTCAAATTTGGGGGGTTTCCCCCTCCAAGTGGATATGGAGAAAATTTTCCTGATTTTAGAAGTCCCAAAGCTCCAGCAATGGTGTGGGCAGCTCCAAGCTGGATGCACACAAGGATTTAAGGAGGGGGTTCCCAAAACTGCCCCCAGAAAACAGCTCTGAGCTGGAGCCAGGCCTGATGAAAGCCCAGCCCTGGCCTGGGTATTTATTTATTTATTTGGAATTCCCCAGGGAACGTTTTTCAGGCTGGGCAGGCCCAGCTCCTTGGGAAGCTGGACACGGACGGGCTGGGATGAAGCAAGGAGAAAAGAAATCCTCCCTTTGCCCAGAGCTTCCCCACAGGACACTGTTCCACTCCTGAGCAGAGCAGTGACCCCAAGCTCCCTCTGTTCCTGCAGGGATGCTCCTCCCTTCATCCTGAGCCACATCCCAAGGAAATGTTGGGATGGTGCTTTCCCTGGCCAGGCTGTGCTTCCCAGGACACTCCACCTGACACTGGGGGACTCAGACACTGTCCCTGCCATGGCTTTGGCTGACCCAGCCCTGGGTCAGAGTGTCCCCCCCAGGCAGGATTCGGCCCCAGGAGCTCCCTGAAAAAACCCAGAGCAGGAAGGAGTTAAAACCCCCTCATTGCTGAGGGATTTCTCCCTAATCTGCGCACATGTCATGGGGATCAGGACTGTGGGTGGTAGTGCAAGCCTGTGGCAGTCGTTCAGGCCCATGGCCCAGCACCTGACTGGCTCAGCAAACCCTCTTAGCCCAGCACTTTTCAAATTTAATTAAGAGGGTCCTCTGACAGGCTTAAGGCTGCTGCTGTGCCAGCCCCAAAGCTCTCCCGGGAGCCTGACAAAGGCAGGAGGGAGCAGGGACACTCGGCCAGCACAGGAAGGGTTTGCGGAGTTTCACCCAAATCACAAAGCAACAGCAGGGAGGGGGGGAAAAATTGGAAAAAAAAAAAAAAAACCAAGCCCCTGAAGGTGATGCTGAGAGCTCGGGGTCAGATTCTTTTCTGCAGAGGTAATGGGGGAAGCAGAAGGAAATTCAGGTTAATAAAAAACGGGCTCTGGTGGTTAAAGTTTGCCAGCCCAGAGGATCTGCTCAGCCTGGGATGCGGCCAGAGCTCCTGATCCATGGGGATCACAGGGCAGAGCTGCTGCTGGCACTGCCAGGGCACTCAGGGAGCCCTTTGGGTGGGAAAACTGCTCCTCAGGGGGCAGGTTCATCCCTCTTCACCTATTCTGGGAAAAGGCAACCCCAGGGCACATCAACAGCACTATTTTAATGTCTCCCCGGGAGAATTTATCCTGGGAAAATCAGCTCCATCCAGGCAGGGACCCCCAGTCTGGCAGGGTAAAGGGGAGAACCTCAGAGCACTATCCAGGAGGAAGATCCCAGCAACCACAAACAGCCTAAAGACACTCAGATCCCAAAATTATTCCTCAGCCAAGCTCCCACCTGGAAGTTACAACAGGACCTGCAAATTCAATTACCTGGATGACAGCAGCTCCATGCCCTGACTTGAAATTGGAAGTTTTGGGTTGAGGAGTTTGGGTTCACACCCCCCAAAACCCATTTTTGGCTACTTGGCAAAGTGCCCCCAGCAGGAAATTCGGAAGAGAAACAGTCTCAGTGTCAATAGCGCCCCGAGTCTATTTACCCAGGGCTATTTGCACGAGATAATCGCTCGCAAGTGTCTCACCTCCTCCACTCTGCCACAGCCAAGTGATGTCATGGAAGTGGCATCCAGAGCAGGAGCCAAAGTGAACCAACATAACCCAGGCCCAGCAGGAAATCGCTCGGGAGCCTCTACATGTGCAGGGAATTGAGCTCCCCTTCTCCCCAGGGCTGTTCATGGCACAGAATCAGCTCCCCTTTTCCTCTAGGCTGTCCATCTCCAGCACAGAGGGAAAATCTGTCTCCTAACCCCCCTCAAAGAGCCTGGAAAGCATCCCTGGGGATTGAATGCCTCCAGAAAAGCATCTGAACAAGTCTGCAAACCCAACTGCACACAGGCAATTCCAGGAGTTTCGTCCTTTGCCTTCCAGTGAGCCCAATTAGAGTCATTAATCAGGAAGGGAACTGAAGTTTCTTTACAGAGGACCGTTCCACCAGGTGAGGCCTGGTGAACTTCACACCTCAGCACAAAAAATAACAGCCATTAATGACCATTAACGAACTTCAGCTCCAAACATCACCCCTGGCATGGTCAGGGGCACAAGGTCTGGGAAATGAGAGATAAGAGTGAGGACATAATTGGCATTGGAGGTGAAGAAATCCCTATCCAATAGGAAACCAAATACTAAGAACTGCGCAACTTGGAACCAATGAGCATTGAACCGATGGATTTCTATGGGTTCTGACTGTATAAAGCCTGGGGAAAATGGAGTAAAATCCATGTGTGATGGAATGGTTTTCTCTGCACACCCCGGGCTATGTGTGGATGAAATTATTTCTGCTGCACAGCCTCACCAGAATAAAGTAATGCCTTGATTCTCTAACACTAAAAACATTGTTGGAGACTTTTTTTGTTTTCCCGCCATTTCAGTGACAATTCTGGCGACCCAGATGGGACAGGGCTTTCAACGCTCTATGAATTCTGGAATCATGAGGCAACTCCAAGTGCACACAGAAAATATTGACAGGGGAGACTTTGCGTTCCCACAGTCTGGTGAGTTCAAATCAAGATCCCCGTGGGTTTTTTATAAAGGCTTTACTTTGGGGTTAATATAACGTTGATACAATTGGCTAATGAAAAGCAATCACTAGTGATCACTAGAGCTGTGCCCTCCAGCACCACAGCAAATCCCAGCGCTGTGACCAAAACCCAACGAGGTCTTCAACCCTGCAAAAGAGCTCACGGCAAAATGGGAAAAACACAAAGGGGAGGAAGGAGAGGAGCAGCAGTCAGACCACGGAGAGGATCTGCGGTTGCAGAGCACTGGTTTGTATACAGCTGAATAAAGCTTTTGTAGAAGAAAAAAATAAAAAATTAAACTTTGTATCATTTCCAACAAGCACAGCCAGGAGGGTCCTGCTTGGAGGGGACCCTGCACCTGGATGGATTTCCAGGCCTCATTAAAACAAGGACAACTGGGAAGCTGACATTCCCTCCAGCTCCTTTCAGCTCTCCATGTTCCCAAAAGCTCAGGGACCACAGGGACAGCCCGTCTTGGCAGCCCTCAAAAAGAAACCTCTTGCCATTTTATCCCATTCTTTAAAAAACTAAAAGCCAAGAGGGAGGTGGAGTCTGGGGGGGTATCAGACGATTAAATATCCCCGGCAGCCCAGAGAAAGAGGAGCACAAGAACAAAGGGGAGGGAAAAAAAAAATCTGCTTTTTATTATTAAACCATTCTCTCAAATTTCTAATAAGCAGGTTGAAGTTTAAATTACCAGATCTCTGACAAAGTCAGGATCCAAACAGTTCAGGAGCCTGCAGATAACAATCGCCTTCCCCCAGATCGCTTTCAAGGCCTTTTCTGCAGAGACAAAGCTTCCATTCAGAGGGGCACAGGCACCTCGGGGCTTTGATTTCCCTCAGCTCTGGAGCCCCAAAGGCTCCAGCAGGGAGAGAAGCAGGTCCTGCACCTGCAGCAGGACGGCACAGAAAGGATCAGGAGCGCTGGAAAACCGAGGATCCACAGCAGCCTAACCCCTGGAAGTGCAACCGGAGCCCCCGCTCAGCACAGCCTTACAAATCTCCCAGATTTGGGGGGAAAATGAGGGAATGAGGACCCCTGAGTGCACACAGAGCTGGCTGCACCAGGTGGGAAGTGCTGGAGAGACCAGCTGTGATCCCACAGTTTGGGTGCTGTGGCGGATAAAGGCAGAGCCAAAGGATGTGCCACAGCTTGTCCAAGGTGGGATTACAGCTGGAAACATTCCTGGCCCAGGAATCTGGCAGGAAGGATGTACCAAATCCCTGATAATAAAAGTTCTAATGAAATTTAAGGGGAAGAGACATTCGATAGTGGATTGGGAAGGTGAGACCGGGCTGGGAGAGCCAGCAGGTGATAAACAGAGAGAACCTGGGGCAAACAGCAGTGAAACCTCCATTTCCAGCACCCCAGATTTGGGCTCCAGATCCCAAATGGATCGAAGGATCTGCAGGCTGATCTCTTCTAATTCCTGCATCACAGTCCCTCTGGTACCTGCACACAGCTGACAGACACAGACACCCAACCCCACTGCCAGCCGCGGGTTTGGATGTGCCAAACCCATGGCTTGTGTCACCACAGGAGCCTCGAGGAGCTCCTGGTGCCACCAGCTGCTGGGGAGGGCTGTGCCCCAGCTCCCCCCAACCTGTGCCCCCGCAGGCACCAGCACCGGGGCTAATTGGGGTTAATTAAGCAGGTGCAATAGCGCATCGCAGCACTGCGGCCAGCAGCTCGGCAGGAGCCAGCTGGGGACCCTGACTGCAAGGCACAGGCTCGGCACTCATCCCTCGGGATCAGCTGGCCGGCAGGAGAGTGCAGACACAGCCTCCCCTTCATCCCCACATGGGAGTTGAGGATTCGCCTGGAAATGTCATCCCTTCCATCCCTGCCCTCGCCCCCAGCCTGCTCCCTTTCCGTGGTGAGCGAGGAGGAGGAGGAGGAATCTGCTTTCCCCGTGGGTTTTCCCCTGGCTCCAGCTGCCCCCTGCTCCCCCTGCTCGCCATTGAGGCCGATAATTACCGCTGAAAAGCCTCCGCATTCCCATGCTGTCAGCCTGCCCTCCCTTCCCACCGCCCCGGAGTGGGAGGAAGGAGCAGGAACCGAGCCAGGGGCAGGCAGAGCCCAAGCCCCGGCTCACCTCGGCAGGTGAGCTCCAGAGGGATGCTGCACAGCCAGGAGCCAGCACGGACACTGCCAAAACCAGCAGGAATTTTCCTCATCTTTCCCGGGAATGTTCTGTCCCAGCTGCCCAGCAGCTGGTGGAGATGCCAGCGAGGTGAAGGACAAGAACAAACCGACATCCCCTCAATCCTCTTCTCTCCTGGAGCCTGGAATTGAGGCAGGATTTCCTCCCCCACATGGTGAGGAGCCCTGGAGGTGACAGAGCCCAGCATTGCTCAGTCTCAGAGTTGTGTACCCCACCTGCTCCACTTCAATGCCAGCAGCACACACACCAAAAAAAAACCCAAAAAGGAGGGAAAATGCCCTGAAGCAGCATTTGGGATTTGGGACAGCCTCCCCAGGGACATGCTGTGCCCAGGAGCTTCACCCATGCCCACCCCAGTTGTGGTTGAGAGCAGCTCCAGCAAACAGCCTGGGAAAGCAGAGGAAGGAGATTTAATTCCTGCTCTGCCAACAACCCATAGATCACCCTGGAAAACTTCCCCCACACCTTCCCGGCCCAGCCTGCCTTCACAATTCCTCTAATTAATTCAGGAGAAAATTAATTACAGCGGGATTTGCGGCAGCACAGCATCTAATGACCGACTCCTCTGCTCCAAAGCAGATCATCCCAGGCTCCCGTCCGCGCTGCCAAACCTGGCTCTGCCGCCTCCCCCTTCCCAGCCCAGCACAAAGCCCTGCTCTAAATTAGGCAGGGAAAAAGTGGCTTGGCAAAAGCGAATCAGAGCACTGAGGTCAGGCCCTGAAAAACAACAGCAGCGCCTAAAGAAACCCCGGCGTTAATCCCGTCATGCTTCCGCCAAAGATTCCCCTTTTCAAGGGTTTTCTTCCTGGTAAACAAAGTTCTCTCCATTGGGCTGTGAATTTTAGGACATGGTTGCTTGGTAATGCCAGGCTGCAAACCAGGAGGTTTGTGCTCCCCTCCGTGCCCTCCCCAGCCTGCAGAGGATGGCACGGGGTTTAGTGAGGAAATTCAAAAGGGATCAGAATCGCAGGGCAGGCGGAGCTGATTTGCACTGCAATTACCCCAACCTGAAGTCAAGCTTTGCTCCTGATAATTTGGATTTATGTGAAGATGCTCTCCCCATCCCTGCCCTGGAGCCAGCTCTGCCCATCTCCCCTTGCTCTTGAGGGATTCTCTAACAAGTTGGTGATGCTGAGTGCCCAAAGGCCAGGATTTCCATCTCCCCCCAAAGCTCTGCCCCAGGATCTGCTCCCCCTCACCCAGGGGCTGGGGCAGCATCTCCCGAGTGCCACCTCCCTGCCCAGCTGCATGGATTCCCTCAGCCCTGCCTGCATTTCCAGCCCTCTGCTGTCCCTGGGGTCACTTGCACCATCCCAGCTCCCTCCCCACCCACGCTGGCACCTTCGGTCGCCCTTGCCCTGCCAGCCCCGTGCTCCCACCCGTGCCAGCCACGAAAAAACCCTTCCCATTCCAATCCCTTCCCACTCTCCTCCTCCCAGCATCCCCCCATTGCACCAGGGAGGGTGAGCCGGGGCACCAAGGCAGAGCACCAGATGGGAATGCCGGAGCCATGCCAGCGTCCCTGAGCGTCCTCCAGTGTCACCCCAAGCCAGCAGAGGGTCACCAAGGGCACTGCACCCACAGGAGCACAGGTTTGCACAAGCCTGGTACAAACAGCGAGAGAAACACTCCCTGTGCCTGCCCTAATTAAAGCCCAGGATGGTTCCGGGAGCTCAGGAGGACACAGCAATGCTTTTGGGGTCACAGCTGAGGCCCTTGCACACCGTGGGCTCCCAGCAGTGCCCACCAGGAGAGGCCAAACGCCGGCGCCGCAGCCCAAAGGGCTCCTGGCAACCTGTGAGGAGCAAACAATCCTCCTCAGGCCAGCCTGAAACGGGTCAGGAGCCTTTCAGTCCCAGGCTGGCACAGCCTCCACTCCCAAAGCCCCGATCCCACTGATCCAAAGGGAGCAGGCGCCAGAGTCCAGCTGGCCCCAACTTCAGAGCATCCCCTGAGTCTGAGCGGCTCCAGGGCTGCTCCCAGAGATCCTACAGCTGCCCCCAGGGATCCCACAGTGCTCCCAGAGATCCTACAGTGCTCCCAAAGATCCCACAGCTCCTCCCGGAGATCCCACAGCTGCCCCCAGGGATCCCACAGTGCTCCCAGGGATCCCACAGCTGCTCCCAGAGATCCCACAGCGCTCCCAGAGATCCCACAGCTGCTCCCCAGAGATCCCACAGCTGCTCCCAGAGATCCCACAGCTGCTCCCAGAGATCCCACAGCGCTCCCGGAGATCCCACAGCGCTCCCGGAGATCCCACAGTGCTCCCAGAGATCCTACAGCTGCTCCCAGAGATCCCACAGCGCTCCCGGAGATCCCACAGTGCTCCCAGAGATCCCACAGTGCTCCCAGAGATCCTACAGCTGCTCCCAGAGATCCCACAGCTGCTCCCAGAGATCCCACAGCTGCTCCCAGGGATCCCACAGCTGCCCCCAGGGATCCCACAGTGCTCCCAGAGATCCCACAGCTGCCCCCAGAGATCCCACAGTGCTCCCAGAGATCCTACAGCTGCTCCCAGAGATCCCACAGCTGCTCCCAGAGATCCCACAGCTGCTCCCAGAGATCCCACAGTGCTCCCGGAGATCCCACAGCTGCCCCCGGAGATCCCACAGCTGCCCCCGGAGATCCCACAGCTGCCCCCGGAGATCCCACAGCTGCTCCCAGAGATCCCACAGCCGCTCCCAGAGATCCCACAGCCCGGCAAGCACCACCCCAGCACCCAGTGCCCACCCTCTCTCCTGGCAGGAGCATCCCGCCTTGGCAAAGGGCTGGCGAGCTGTTCAGCCGCCTCAGGAAGCTCGGGGGAGCCTTTTGGGGCAGGGTTTGTTCCAGCTCCTGGCTGGCCCTGCCAGTCACACTCAGCCATTATATAATCCATGAGAAATGCCAATGCCCGAGTGGCAAAGAGGGCACTGCCAGCAGCCAGGGCTGGGGGGAGCAAAGCTGAGCTTCGGGGCCACAGCAGCAGCAAAAATACATTTTCAGCCCTATTTATCTCCTGACAGGTGGCACAGACAAGATTTGAGGAGATCAAAGCAGCCTCTCACTTATTGCAGCCTCTCACTTATTTCAGCCTCTTAAAACTCTGTCAAATTTTTGGTTGTGTCACTTTGCCTACGGCGAGGAGACATCTCCCTCTCCAGAGCCGGCTGGGGCAGAGGTGCTCAGAGCACCCCAATCCCACCTTTCCCCCTCCCTGGGTCCCTTTTTCCTCCAGGTTTCTGCTGCACCCCAGAGCAGAGCTCTGAGCTCACCAGGAAATTTGCATTTTATCGCTATTCCCACTCCAGGAGCTGCTCCAGGGAAATCGGCCAAGGGAGCTGAACAAAGTTCCAGAAAGGACCAGTGGATGTTACAAAGTTACCTTTAAAGTTGCTTAGACTTTTGGGAAGTGGGGGTGGTTTTCATCAAAAAAAAAAAAAAAAAAAAAAAAAAAAAAAAAAAAAAAAAGAAGAAGACAAAGCAAACCTAACTTGTGCAAAACTGAGTTTTTCACCCAAACTGTTTCTAAACCCAGATTTGAATAAAAACATGCTAAGATTTTATAGGGAAAACAGAAGAGATTATACCAGAAAAAGCCTCTTTCTCCTGAGAAAGTGAGGGCTAATGGTGCTTCCACAACATACAACCAGCACTGTCCTGCTCCAAAACCAGGGACTAAACCCCAACACCCACGAGGGAAACCCCAAACGTGGGAGGGAGATGATAAAGCCCCAGCTGTGCCTCCTGCCCAGGCCTGCAGCCCCTCCAGGCCCCCTCCAGCACCCCCAGCTCCATTGCCTGTTTGTTTTCCCAATTTCTCCGCAGCAAACCAGGCCAGTTGGAAAGAAAAGGAGTAAAAAACAGAGGGGAGGGGGAGGGAAAGAGGGAGGGAGGGAGAGAGGGGGAATTAACTCTTTGCCACCGCGTTGTCCATCTCCAGGAGATTTTAATCCTGCCACAGCAAGGTCAGAGTTGAAGCCTGGGGTAAAGGGCTTTGTTTTGTCCTTGGGAATTGCGTGTGACCAGCGGCAGGCGGGATCAGCTCGGGGCCGTGGGCTGGAGGAGGCACAGCCACAGCCCCCACTGCTTTCAACTCCCACCGGCATTTCCAACACCTCACCCTTGAAACTGCGCTTTCTTTGCTAAAATGCTTCTTTTGTAACGTTTGAAAGTTTCTTTTCAACTTTCTCCTTCCCACAAGGCAGCGGCCGGCTGCTTAATAAGTATTATTTTGGCGGCCGGGGAAAGATTAAGCCGTGCTGGAGGAGCTGAACGCAGCCTGTTTGACTCGCTAAGGACACGGAGCTTGGGAAAGGCTCGCACCGAGCCGAGCCGAGGGTGCCCGAGGGGTTCAGCTGAGCTCCCGCCCCGCTCCGGGTGTCGGCGCATCCCAAATTCCTCCCGAATCAACTTTAAGGGCCGCAGTGGATGGCGCACGGGTGACTCCGGGCGGAGTCCCCGCCGGTCCCACGCTCCCGGGGCCGTGGGCATAGCGCGCATCCCCCGTTCCCATGGCAACGCCGCATCCCGGCGGGAAGAGACGGCACGGGCGGGGATGGCGTCATCGGCCGGACAGCCAATGGGAGGCCGCCGAGGTGATGTCATGGCCGCGCCCCCGGCCCCGCCCGGCGGGAGCGACCCCCGGGGCCATCCCGGGCCCCCGCGGGTGGCACCACCCGGGGCCAGCCCCGGGGCCGCCCGGCACATCCACCCCACACACACCCACCTCATCCCACACGGATCCCACCCTGACTCTGCGCCCACAGGGCTGCCGCACCTCGAGGTTTTTGGGGTTATGGCCAAGTTTTTATTTTTCCCGTTTCCTGAGATTTTACCCCGAAGGTGGGAGCATTCCAGCATGTCCCCAGGCTGGACCCTGACACGAGGTGATGCTCTCAGGCAGCACAGCAAGGTCAGGAGCTGCCGTTTGGGACAAAACACGAAACAGGGAAAGGCCCGTGGCACCACGAGGGCAACGAGGGGAGCTGGAGACAGAGTTAATTAAAGCCTGATTGGGGCAGGGCTGCACCGAGGCCTGGCAGCTCAGTCAGCGCCGGCCAAGGCACTGCTGGAAAAGGAGAAAAAGGGGGAAAGGAGCAGGGGAGCTGAGACATTTCCAGGCAGCACTGGGAGCACACTGGGAATGAGCTCAGCCATGCCGGGAGGGCTCTGGACCACGCAGCTGGGTCACAGCAGTGTCCCCTGCCCGGTCCCCTGCCTGGCAAGGGCCCAGCGTGACTCAAAGGGTGACTCAACCCCCTCAGACCCAGCCAGCGATGAAGCACTGGGTTCATTTAGGCTTTAGATTAACCCGAGCTCCTCGGAGCCTTCCCAGGGAGGGCCCCGTGCCCCGCTCCAGGCTCGGGACCCCTCCAGCTCCGGGTGGCCCTAGCACGGTGCCAGCAGCAGTGTCACGGCTGTCCTTGCCTGGCTCACCTGCTCAAACACTCGCACGTCACTCCCCAACAGGCGCTGTTGCCAAAACTGCGGCTCGGCCGCTCCCAAGAGAGAGGAGGAAAACCCGGCCGGGCACAAGGGACGGGCGGTGCCACCTAGCCCCTTCAGCCCCCCCGGGGGACAGAGAGGTGGCACCTGAAGCCATTTCCCACCGGCATTCCACGGCCAAAAAGACGCTCAGAGGGGACACTGAGGGAGGGAGGGAGAGCCCCAGAGGCAAGGCCAGCATCACCCCACAGAAACCCCGCTAACCACAGCACCAGCAGCTCAGGAATTTTATCACCGGGGGCAGTTCCAGGCAGGTTTGCCCTCCTTAGCCCGTGTTTATCAAACACCCCGCCTGGCCGCACAGCACGGGCAGGTCCCGCTCTGCTCCGGTTTAGGGAGAGGGTTTGAATGCTGAGTTTTGTCCTCCTGGCTGAGACACAGCCAGAGCCTCTCCCTCAGCTCCTCATTCCAGGAGAGCATCGCTCCGTCTTCCCAAGCTCTGCAATTCCAGGCAATGGTGAATTGATAAGCACCAGATAACAAACGTGTCCCAAGTCAGGCATTTATTTTTGGCAGCAGAGAGGCAAATCCCTTTAGAACCAGGAGTTTGGGATGCAGCAGAAGGGGCCAGGTCATGTCCTGCTTCCAGCACAGCTCCAGGCTCTCTCTGCTCCAAGGCTGGAGCCAGAACCCCCCCGTCTGCTCCATCCTGCTCAGAGCGGCTTCTCCCCTTCTCCATCAACACAAACCCTTCCCCAAACACCGCTTCTCCTGCAAACAAAGCCTTCCCCACCATCCCCAGAGCCCCAGGACTGCCTCCAACTCCAACAGCTCCGGGTGCCAAGCAGCGGCAGCTCCTCCCTGCCTTGGCTTCCCCTCGCCTGCCATTCACAACGCCGGGGCAGGGAGAGGATTTGTCAGCTCCAGTCCTGCCCGACAGGTTTGCTCTCCTGTCCCACATGGTTCCCGTGAACGCCCCCGGGCGCACCGGGGCACGGCCGGAAGCGATTACGATCGGCTCCAAAAGCGTTCGAGCAGCTCCGGAGCTCCCCCAGGGCAGCCAAACCCCCCCTGCCCTGAGTTTTATGAATGAGGAAAGCCTCGCGTTTCCTATAAATGTCAGGATAAATCACCTGCGGCATTCCCCTCTCGGCACAAGCAGCCGCAGCTCTTTGATGGAGACATCAACCCCAATTACGGAATTACTTTCTCTTCCTGCCCTGGGGTGGGTAGCAAAGGAGGGGGCAAGGATAATGCCCGGAATTCCAAAGGTTTAGCCTTGCCCACCTCACCTGCGAATCTCCTGAAGGGGAAAAAGCCTCTGTGGCCACTCAGAGCTGCCTTGGGGTCACAGCAGCAGCACCCAGGGGTTTGGGAGAAAGGAGGGCAAAGACAGGGACAGCCCATGGCTCCATCACTCCGTGGCTTTGCATCCAGGTGGGGAATTCTGGTGGCTCCAGGGACAAGCAAGGGCTGTGACCACGAGGACAGAGAGCTCCGGGGAGCTCAGTTGGCCCTGCCCAGCCTCCAGCACCAGGCAGCTCTTCCAAGCATCCCACACCATCCTCTGCTGGATCTGCCAGGACATTGATCACTACTGCAGTGGAATCAGAGCTTGAAACTTTGGGAAAACCCTTGGAGCTGTCACCTCCTCACCACCACTATCCCAAAAAACCCCAATCCAAGGGAATTCCAAGGCTGCCCTCCCAGCACCCTGGGATGGGTCATCCCCACTGCTGCTTTCCCTGGAGCTCAGCTCTGTTTTCCAAAGCACATTTGGAAGAGAAGCAGATCCTCTCCCAGCCGTGAGTCACCTTCTCCCAGCATCGATCAGGAATAGCTAAAAATAGACGCAGATAACGATCTCGGGCTCAGGTATTGGCTCCCTGGCACGGCAGGAGAACAGGGAAAGAACCCAAGGCTGTGCTCCGTGACATGATCCCACACTTCTGACTCAGGATTTGGGTATGGAATCACAGCCCCAGACACCCTCTGGGCGTTGCCTTCAGGGATTTCAGGGAGGAGCAGGATAATGCCAAGATGCCACCAGCACCTCAAAGCCCTGCACCTGTCTGAGATGGGGTGAGGAAGAGTCAGGGCATATTCCTGTGACCTCTGGGTGCCCAAAAATCCCAGCCCATCCTGGAGTGGGGTGGCCTGGGTTTGGGTCTCCAGAGCTGCCACCACACCTCGAGATGGATCTTACAGCCACAACCCCAGCTCTGGAGGGGAAAAAAAAAAAATAAAAATCAAACAAAACCCAAGCCAACCAAGCCCCTCCAGCTCCAGGGGCTTCCTTCAGGCCCCAACTCGTCCGGCAGGATCGCTTTGGGAGCACAGCTTATCCAAACATCTTCATCTCCTTCATAAATCCAATCCCTCCTTATCAGCCATCGGGAGGAAATGCAGGAGCTGGAGGGAGTGAGGTGTGGGGAGAGCTTTGCTGAACCCACCCAGGCCTGGGGGTCACTCCCAGTTCAGCCCTTGTGGATTCACATGTTCCCAATCACGTACTGGGGAGCCAGGCTGGACAGGAGAGTTTTCCTTCGCAAGGAGGATGGAGCAGGAGCAGGGAGGCTGCAAATGTTTGTTCCAGGACTGCCAGTTCCCAGGATTAATGGGAGGCTGTTGAAAAGCAGCAGCAGCTCTCCTTAAATCCTCAGCCTCTGGAGCCATGGGAATAAAGTGAACCTCACCCTTACGCTTTTGTTCAAAAATTTAAAAATTGCGTTTGTGTAGCCACCAGGATGATTTTTTTTCCCATGACTATTGGAACACCCCTCAAAACGGCTGATATTTAATGGTAAATAAAAAAATGTCCAAAATCATCTTTAAAAAGGAAATTAATTAGGTTTTCTATGCCCATTTTATACATTTCAGAGCACATGGAGTAGGAGAATTTTTCGGGAAGCTGTGTTTGCTCCTGCACCCACCCAAACAATGACAGCTTCTGCAAAGAGCTCATTTTCACTAGGAAGCTTCCGAGGATTGGATTTCCTCCATCAAGGGAATGTTCACTCCCAGGATTTGTGTCTGGCCCCAGGTGAGGGCTCCCAGTGCCAGCCTCATTTACAGCCCCTTGTCCTGACCCAAGGGCACCTTCCCTGGGCACATCCCCTCGGCAGCAAGGGCTGAGAAATTGTGGGATGGGGATGGATCCAGCAGCTCATTCCTGCAAACAGCTCCCTGATAAACCACGGGAAGATTCCTTAGGGGAGCAAACACATCCCCTGGGGCACCTCAGGCTGTGCAGGAGGAGATCTCAGCGGGCAGCAGAGCTGGGCTGGGTGAGATGGCCAGATAGGCCTTTTCCCAGATTGAATCTCGTTAATTCCTTGTCATTCCCACAATAAGGCTCCGTGGTTTTAATTAAGCAAACCACAATATCATCCCAAGGAGAGTGGGAACAAAGCCTGGCTGCCTCTCAGCAGGGCTGACGTGTTCCCAGCTCCCACTCGGAGGGCCATGCTGGAGACAAATCCCTGGGACCCGGCAGGTAGATTTTCCAATGAGGCTTTTCCTTATTTCCCACAAACTCCTCCGAGTCAGCCTTGGGAAGCTGAGAGGAATCCATTCCATGAGGGCCACCAGCATCACCCACAACATTCCTAAATCCATAAGACGGGCACCAAAAATATCCCCATTTCCCAGCCTGGCCAGTCCCATCCCACTTGAGCTGGTCCCTCACTCTTCTTCCCCCAAAATCCATCCCCAGGCCCCAACAGTGCTGCCCATCCTCTTCACTGCTCCAACCTCCACAAATCCCTGAGGATTTGCTTTTTCCTCGTGCAGAAAAAGGCTCCCAGACCTCCCAACTGCCCAGCAAACAAAGCAGCTCTAATTTAAACTGAAACCCCAGAAGTGAAACAAAAAGAAACTCAACAAGGATTATTGGGTTATTTGGGTTGTGGTTTTTTTTCTTTAAAACATTGCGGTTTGGAGCTCCTGCTCAGATTTACACATCCCTGGGCCTGGCAGGGCTCCTCCAGCCATGGCAGGGAAATCTCTCTGGAGCTGCCCACAAATCCCTCCCAGTTTTACACTCCAGCCTGTCCCCAAAGGTGACAAAGTCACAGCAGCACAGAGGGAAATGTCCAGGGAAGAGCGGCAGAACTGGGCTGCAGGAGGTGGATATTTCTCAGGAGAGAAAGTGGAGGAAAGAGGTTTCTCCATCAGGATCCATGCAAGAGACCCAAGATCATGGAATGGCTTGGGTTGGATCACCGTAAAGCTCAGCCGGTTCCATAGGCAGAGAAAAATCCTAACTTTTTGCAATTTTTTCTAACCCTAACCCACTATCCCAGGTTGCTCCAAGCCCCTCCAGCCTCAAACACTTCCCAGGCTGTGCATTCCAGCCAAAGCTTGGATCCTGACATCTCCAGCACCCAGCGGGAAGCAAAGCCCTCCCAAAAATCTCAGTGCAGAGCTGAGGAACCCCTTCCTTTCCCCTTTCCCACCCCATTAGCCCGGGTGGGACCCCTGGGGCCAGGAATGCCCCGGGAATGCCGTGCCTGGCGCTGCCCTGATCCCGTCATGTGCAGCCCCCGCTCGTGCCAGCAGCTCCTCCCACCCTCCCAAAGCAGATTAACCCCCCCAGGCCGCGGGGTTGTGGCACTGGGATTAAATCAGATTTACTGACCCCCTCCCCTCGGCTCCCTGCCCTTTCCCAAGAGGAATTCTACTGGCTGCGCACGGGGAAGGGCTGTTCTCGTCACTGAGGGGAGAGAACTCAGGAAATGCTTAATTCCCCTCTTGGAATAATCCTCCCCAGGAGCCAAAAAAACCCTGGCTGGCTCCAGGACTTGTGGCACCGTTCACCTCCCAGTGCCAGCATTGCCAGGCTGGGGTGACCCCAGGGCCACTGCCAGCCCTGGACATCAGTGGGGCTACTTTGGGGTGCAGGGTGACCACTGAAGGAGGGTCAAAGCCAAGGCCATGTGAATCACCAGCTTTGCCCAGGGCGCTGGTTAATTAGCAGACAATAATTAACATTTCAATCCCCGCTCAGGTGTATTTTTAGCCCCAACCGAGCAGATCTGTTTGGGTTTCTAGCCGTTTTTTGAGCACCTGAGCCCAAAGCCACAGCCCAGCCCCATCACCGCAATAACCACAGGAGCATCCTCCCCTCTTCCAGGAGAGAATTCCTGCAGCATTCCCACCCCGGCAGTGGGCAGCCAGCCTCCCCATTAGCGCAATTAACAGCGGGGATATTAATAAACCAGCCTGCTTTCCCAACAGGAAAACCTGCAGGGGCTTGTTGGCAGAATAGGGAGCTCTGAGAGCTTTTGGGGCAGGTAGGGGAATATTTGGAGTTACAGGATGAGACCGTGGGGTCTCCAGAGGTCTTGGAAGCTCATCCTGGTGTGGGGGAGAGGTGGAAGGACCACGAGTGTCCTCCCCATGGCAGGCAGAGCCTGGACCCAGGAGATGAAGCTCCATTTCCAGCATGGAAACTTCCAGGAGGATTTTTGAAGCTCCGGTGTCTGCACACCCCAGAATTTATGGGCCACCCATTCCCAACACAGCCTGGATCCTGCGGGGACCAGACTCCAGTGCAGGGAGACAGGGAATATTTCTGATTATTACAACATTAATGCCTCCTCCTCCTGCCCCTGGGGCCAGAGCAGCTCCTCATCCTCTCTTTCCAGCCTGGGAAGGTTTTATCCACCTTTATGGGGTTTTTTAAGGCTGCAGGTCTAGAAGGAGCCATTTACTCCAAGCCCTGCCCTTCCTCCCCTCTTTCCCAACACCTCCCAGCCTGTTTTCCTTTCCAAGCACGAGAGAAAACCCTCGGGAGCAAGACCAGACAGAGAGAGAGGAAGCAGAGGCTTCCTTCCCCGTCCAAGGCCAATTATTCCAGGTGTTGTGCAAGCCACCCATCCCCATGGCCAAACATCGGGATCGTCCCACCTTCCCTGCGGCACAAAGAGCCCTCACAGCACAGCAGCCTCTGCCCGGCCCAGCAAATGCTCTTCAGCCTGAAAATGTCCATCCCAGCAAAGGAATTAGGGCAAAAATGTCACCCCAAAGGAGTTTTGCTGCGGTCAGGGAGTTGCCATCACTCCTTCAAGCTTCCCAGCTGGGATTCCCTGTTAATCCCTCAGGCCAGGGATCATTCTCAGCCCCAGTTCCAGCTCTTACAGCTCCCCAGAGCCCGGGCATTTACATCCCGTTTTATATGGAAAACACTAAAATGGGATCACACCTTTTAAAACAGATATTTCCACCTCACTGCCGACGCCCCCCAGCCTCTGCCTCCCCCTCCCCACCAGGCTCTGCCATCAGGCCTCAAATTTTAATTGAAAAAACGTGATTTCGGTTAATTGACAGCAGATGAGTTACGGGGCTCAAAAGCACAGGAACATTTGATCCATCAGATTTATGGCAGCAGGGAACCAACCATCCCACGTTTTGCATCCCCCTCACAGCCCCACTGCCAAAACAGCTCAGCTGGCCAAAAAAAAAAAAAAAAAAGTAATTAGTGTTTAATTTCTTAACAATTTTTTTTTTACTTTCCTTTTAATTGCTCTACATAAAACTGTCCTAGAATTTTACAGCCTGGCCCAGTCCTCTTTGCTGCTTTTAATTAGGCTGAGGCGGGGCTGGCACTTAATTTGAAGAGGGGGAGAACGTCAGACCACGCTCTGGGAAGGTTTTGCCATTCCAAGCAGCCAGAAAATGTCACCAGGAGCGGCGGGGAGCAGGACCAGTCCCATCCCAGAGGTGGAATTGGGGGTAACTCATCCTGCTCAAGGTTTGACTCCACACTCAAAAATAATAATAATAAAAGGGAGCAGAGATCTTTCCGAGCAGGAGAATTCCCTCCCCTTGGAGGGAACCAAAGCACAGAGTCTCAGAGGGAAAATTAGCTCAGAGCCTGAGCAGCTTTGGGGCTCATTCCCCTTCCTGCAGGATTGGGCTGGAGGCTGCCCAGCCCCACAGCCCTTCCTTGGAGAGGAGATTGTCACCCTACACAGCACAGCATCCCAAAGCACAGCCAGCCCCGAGAAGGAGTCAGGGAATTCCCTGCAGCACATCAGAATTCCCCAAGAGAGTCTCCATATGGAAGGAGGGAAAGAGGAGGGACAAGCAGGAGGTGGAATTTACTGAAGGAAGAGCTGGGGAATGCCTGATAGAGGGAATTCTACACCTTTCCCATTCTCTTTTCCAAGCTTGGCCCTACTTAGCAAATTCTGGGATTCTTAGAAAGGATTTTTCCAGGAAAAGACAAAGTCTGAGCCCCTTAATGGACAGACAGCAGGCTGGGCTTTGCTCAGCACAAAAACACAAATGAGCACAAAAACACAAACGAGCACAAAAACACAAACGAGCACAAAAACACAAACGAGCACAAAAACCAATAATCAACAACTCCACACCTGGAATTGAACTCAATCTCCGTGCATTGAACCCCTCAGCAACATCACAGCAAGGCACAGAACCACTCCCACAGCCAAATCCAACATGGAAAAATCAGGAAAAGAGGTCCAGCCTCCCCTACCTCCTCCAGCAGTGCCCAAACTCCTCAGCTTCCCCAGGTCCAGCTGCTGCCTCTCATGCCCAACAGCCTCCCCAGGGCTGAGCTTTTAGCTGGCACCAGAATTAGGGACACCTGGGTGGCCTTGGGAGCTCCCAGGACACCTGGGCTGGGGAATTGCCCCCAGGTGCTCAGCCTTAAAGCAGAATGAAGGAGGTGACAAAGCTGTGTCACCCAAAGTGAAGGGGGAGAGCCTTGAGGTCCCTTTGACCCCAAACCTCTCTGGGATAGGGAGGGAACATCCACAGGGTTTTAACAATTAAAAACTGACATTTTGGGAGATGCTGGATGATGGAAAAGTGGCTGAGCCCCCGAAAGAGGTCTGGAGGCTTCAGCTGAAGGCTCAACCCTTGGGTTGGGCTGGGCTGGCCTTGGCAGTGCTGGGTGAGCCTCATGATCCAAAAGGTTTTTTCCAAACTAAACCATTCTATGATTCAGAGAAGCCCAACCAGCCCTGAGTGTGTTTTCTGGAAGCTTCCAGATGTCCCTGTGGGTGTGGCATCCCAGGAGTGCATCCCTCAGGTTCCTGCAGCCATCCTGATCCCACTGAGCTGCCAAAACAAACGGGATGAGGCACAGCAGCCTCCAAACCCACCCCAAACCCAAACCCACCCCAATTCACACCAAATCCACACCAAACCCACCCCAAACCCAAACCCACCCCAGTTCACACCAAACCCACCCCAAACCCAAACCCACCCCAAACCCACACCAATTCACACCAAACCCTGCCAAACCCACACCAATCCACACCAATCCACACCAAACCCACACCAATCCACACCAATCCACACCAAACCCACCCCAATTCACACCAAACCCACACCAATTCACACCAAATCCACACCAAACCCACACCAAACCCAAACCCACGCCAAACCCACACCAATTCACACCAAACCCATGCCAAACCCATGCCAAACCCATGCCAAACCCACACCAATCCACACCAAATCCTCACCAAATTCACACCAAACCCACACCAAACCCAAACCCACACCAATTCACACCAAACCCACACCAATTCACAGCAAATCCACACCAAACCCAAACCAAACCCACACCAAACCCACACCAATCCACACCAAATCCTCACCAAATTCACACCAAACCCACACCAATCCACACCAAATCCTCACCAAATTCACACCAAACCCACACCAAACCCAAACCCACACCAATTCACACCAAACCCAAACCAATTCACACCAAACCCACACCAAACCCACACCAAACCCTCACCAAATTCACACCAAATCCACACCAAACCCACACCAAATCCACACCAAATCCACACCAATTCACACCAATCCACACCAAACCCACACCAATCCACACCAAACCCACACCAATTCACACCAAATCCACACCAAACCCACACCAAATCCACACCAAATCCACACCAATTCACACCAATCCACACCAAACCCACACCAAACCCACACCAATTTACACCAAACCCACACCAATCCACACCAAATCCACACCAATTCACACCAAACCCACAGCCACACCAATTCACACCAAACCCACACCAAACCCAAACCAATTCACACCAAACCCACACTAAATCACACCAATCCACACCAAATCCACACCAAATCCTCACCAAATTCACACCAAACTCCCACCAAACCCAAACCCACCCCAATTCACACCAAACCCACAGCAATTCACACCAAATCCACACCAAACCCACACCAATCCACACCAAATCCACACCAAACCCACCCCAATTCACACCAAACCCACCCCAATTCAACACCAAATCCACACCAAACCCAAACCCACACCAATTCACACCAAAACCCACACCAATTCACTCCAAACCGCACCAATTCACACCAAATCCACACCAAACCCACACGCCAGCGGCTTCAGAACCCAAGCAGGGCCTGAAATCCTCTCCTCACTGGCCAGCAGCTCCAGCAGATGCATTTTACAATTCCCAGAGGGAAAAGAACATCCAGACAAGCATCCCTGAGTGCCTGGGAATGCCCCCAGCTGAGGAGGGACAGATGGAACCGGGCAGAGATGGGATGGGGATGGAAAACTGAGAATGGGGGCACGGCTGGGGTTGGGCTGTGCTCCCCCCCACAGCTGCTCACTCCTCTTCCTCCTCTTCCTCCTTTTCCTCCTCCCTGCATTGGCTCCTGGCTTCCAAATTTGCTTTTAGTCAACCTGAAGGAAGCTAAATTAACCCCTCCCTGTCCCCATCCCAGCTGGACTCTGCTCCCCCCTTTTTTCCCAAGCAAGGAAGAGCCCTCTGCTCGCTGAGCCTCACATTAATAATCCCAGGAAAAAGAAATGTGGCTCCTCCAGGCCATCCCTCTCACCCCTGCCTCAAGCCATCCCCACTCCCAGCAGTGCCTGCACTTCCATCCGTGCCTGGGGCAGTCGGGGATGGCATTCCCAGGAGTTGGCTCAGGGATTATCCCGCAGGGAATTACCAGGGAATGGCTCCAGGATGAAGGAGGGAAGATTTGATGGGATATGGGAAGAAATTCTTCGCTGTGGGGGCGGTGGGGCACTGGCACAGGTGCCCAGAGAAGCTGTGGCTGCCCCTGGATCCCTGGAAGTGTCCAAGGCCAGGCTGGAGCACCCCTGGGGTAGGGGAAGGTGTCCCTGTGTGAGCTTTAAGGTCCCTTCCAACGCAGCCCATCCCAGGATTCTCTCTCAGCACGATCCTGTGCCACCTTTCCCAGGGCAAACAAACCCAGGGAGCTCTCACCTGCTCCAGGCTGTCCCTACAAACCCAAACAGCAGCTGGGAACTGTCCCAAGGGCACAGGGTGGCTCAGGACACACCAGAGGAGAACTGGAGGTGCCAGGGAGGCTCAGGACAGTGCCCAGCTCCAGGTGGGACCAGCCCTGAGGAAAAAGGACATGGAAGTTGTTCCAAAGGAACTCCTGGAGCACCGCAGGCTTCTCAGCAGCCAGAGACACAAAAGGCCAAAGGCAGCCCCGGGCCCAACCGGCGAGGGTTAATATTTGCATTTGGGAAAGCAAACTCATAAATCCCCCGGCGCTGATCCCTGCTCCCGCCGGTGTTTCCTGGGCAGAAGGACAGGCTGGCTCTCCCTGCTGCTCACCCAGGCAAACACAGCCTGTCCCGCCCTGCCTGCCCTACGGCCCCGCCATGTGTGCTCCGAGCACTCGGCGCTGGGGGACACTGAAGTGGCCTTGGAAGGAATCATTCCCTGAGAGCTCCAAAAATTCCATACCCGAGCACTGAGATCCCCAAACCATCCCTGGGTCTGTCCCTGGAGCGGCACCCACGGCTTCTGTTCAGCCCCACTGCCAAAAACCGCACCAAGCAAAACCCACAGAGATGTGCAGGTGAAAGGCAGCGCTGGTGCCCATCCGTGGATCCAGGCAGGATTCCAGGATGAGCCCCGCCAGGGATGTCCCAGTGGGAGCAGGGGCTCGGTGCTCTGCTCCAATGGACAAGGTGGGGATCAATCCCAGGTTGGACTCAATGGTCTTGGAAACCTTTTCCAACCTCAATGAGAGAAACTTCCACTCACCCTGGCTGCTCCCAAATAATTAATTTGAATCCGTGCTCGTGAGGCCACTGTGCTTATTATATGCCAGGACACTTTTTTTTGTTAAATAATGTTCTAAATATTAAAAAAAAAAAAAAAAATGAAAGGATATTTCCACTATGTAAATATCCCTTTTGTATTCCATTTCCACAGGGCACCTTCCTTACAGGGAAGGAGGGAACACAGAGCCCAGGGACAAGAAACAACAGGATTCAAGGGGAAATAATTTGCATTTCAGTGGCTTTTGGAGCGTTAGGGATGGCAGTGGTGGTTAAAGGCTAGAAAGGGAAGAGGGAAAGGACAGGAGAGAAAGTTCCTGCACAACAAAGGTGTTAAACTCCCGGGCTGGCTTTGTTAGGACAGAAGTTTCCCGAGGTTTCCTGGACAATCCAAGGCATCCCCAAAATACCCTGGAAGTGTGGCTGAGCCAAGGCAAAGGGAAAACAACATCCAGCACTCAGGGAGCCAGTGGGGTTTATTAAATGAAATTTAATTGTTTCTGAGGGTGACATTCCCCCCATTGTGACATTTAGGTTTGGCTTCCCCCTGTTCCTGCGCCTGCTTCCCAGCCCCACCTCAACTGAGATCCACTGGGATGTTCCACTGGGGCAGGGGGGCCCTCCCAAGGCCACCAAACACGGGAGGAGCCTCTGCCAGACAGTTTGAAACCCCAGCACCACCAACTCAGCTTCTGCTCTTCCAAAGGCTCCAGTTCCCACCACGGGATCCACCGCAGCTCCAAGCATCCTCAGGAAACATCCAAACACTCAAAACGCAGCAAAAAAAGAGCAGAGGGGTAAAAAAAAAAAAAAAAAAGGACCAAAAAAAATCCACAGCTGATTCCTTGTAACTGGGCAAGCGCTTGGTCCTTCTCAGAGAAATGCACCGAGCTCCTGCTGGAGCCAAGAGCTCTTCGCCATCCATCCATCCATGGCCAGGATCCAAAAGGATAATTCCCAAAACCCCGCAGAGAGCAGTGGATTAAGTCCTTCCAGTTCCATGTGGGAGGAGCTCAGCTCCTGGAGGAATCTCCCTGCCTGGGAGGGGATGTGGAGCCCAGGCAGGGTCCAGGGAGGAGCTGGAGTGGAGCTGGTTTGGGTGGTGGCACTGAGGGAAGGCCTCTCCCAGCCCTGGTGTTCCATTGCTCCCTGGGTGAGCTGCTGTCCCTGCTGTCCCCTGCTCCAGCTGGAGTGTCCGTCCTGGAGCTGCTCCTGGGTGTCCTGGTTGTCCCCTCTGTCCCTCACCTGGGGAACCTGTGAAGGAAAAACACGGCGTTAATGGAGGGGCTGGGGTGGAGCTGCCATTCTCGGGAGAAGAGGGAGATGTGCTGACAGCTCCCATGGGAGAACCAGAATTCCTCAGCTCCAGGGAGCCCAAAAGCAGTGCCAGCCCCAAGGCTAGGCTCCTGTGGGGTCAGGGTTCATCACATCGGGGTGCAGGAGGGCTCAGAACATGAGAAAATCCCAAATGGGATCGGGGAATGCAGAGAAGGGAAAGCAGCTCGTCCTGCCTGTGTGTCCATGGGATGCCTCATGAGATCCAGGGAATGTGCGAGCATGGACCGAACACCCCAGCACGGGGCTGGGACACAGAGACCACCAAGGACTCCACCGCAGGAATTCCCATCCCTGTGCCCTCCCTGCTGTCCTGGGCACAGAGGACTCCTTTCCCCCGGTGTGGGGCACAGCCCGATCTGCGCAGGGTGTGGGGCACAGCCCCCCCGGTGTGGGGCACAGTCCCCCTGGTGTGGGCACAGCCCCCCCGGTGTGGGCACAGCCCCATTCCCGCGGGGTGTGGGCACAGCCCCCCCGGTGTGGGCACAGCCCCATTCCCCAGGGTGTGGGCACAGACCCCCCGGTGTGGGCACAGACCCCCCGGTGTGGGCACAGCCCCATTCCCCAGGGTGTGGGCACAGACCCCCCGGTGTGGGCACAGCCCCATTCCCCAGGGTGTGGGCACAGCCCCATTCCCCAGGGTGTGGGCACAGCCCCATTCCCCAGGGTGTGGGGCACAGCCCCCCGGTGTGGGCACAGCCCCCCAGTGTGGGCACAGCCCCATTCCCCAGGGTGTGGGCACAGCCCCCCGGTGTGGGCACAGCCCCATTCCCCAGGGTGTGGGGCACAGCCCCCCCGGTGTGGGCACAGCCCCATTCCCCAGGGTGTGGGCACAGCCCCCCGGTGTGGGCACAGCCCCCCCGGTGTGGGCACAGCCCCATTCCCCAGGGTGTGGGGCACAGCCCCCCCGGTGTGGGCACAGCCCCATTCCCCAGGGTGTGGGGCACAGCCCCATTCCCCAGGGTGTGGGGCACAGCCCCATTCCCCAGGGTGTGGGCACAGCCCCATTCCCCAGGGTGTGGGCACAGCCCCCCCGGTGTGGGCACAGCCCCAGTCCCCAGGGTGTGGGGCACAGCCCCCCGGTGTGGGCACAGCCCCAGTCCCCAGGGTGTGGGGCACAGCCCCCCGGTGTGGGCACAGCCCCCCGGTGTGGGCACAGCCCCATTCCCCAGGGTGTAGGCACAGCCCCCCCGGTGTGGGCACAGCCCCATTCCCCAGGGTGTGGCCGCTCCGGGGCCGCGTTTGAAGGCGCCGCGCTGGGAGCGATCAGAGCCGCCCGCGGGCGATAGCGCAGCCCCGGGCGCAGGCTCTGATGTGTTATCTCGTCCCGGCCAGCGCCGCGGCTCGGGTTTGAACGCGGGGGAACACCCGCAGATCAAAGGCGCTTCCTGCTGCCTCCACCCCGGAGGAGCCTTCGGGATGCGGCCGGAGCTCCGCGGGGATGGACGCACCGCGAGCGGCAGCGATGTCCCCTGCCCGCGCTGGGGACATCAGCGCGTCCTTCCCGTGTCCATCGGGTCACGCGTTCGGTGCCATGGGGTGCCCCGGTTTGACCCTCCCGTTGTTTCCTCCCAGAGACACCCCCAGGGAAGGACCACCCAGACCCCACCGACCTAAAAAATCCCACTCCTTCCGCGCCACGGCGCAGCCCAGCACTGAACCCTCGCAGGCAGCCGATTTCAGGTGCAGTCGATTTTTTCGCGTTGCCTCCCACATTCCCCAGGAGGGATCAGCTGCTTCCCTGAGCCCCAGCCTGCTCCAGCCCGGGCAGGACAGCCAGGCCACACACTGCGAGCCACCAGCGGCTCCTCAACACCAGCCCCGGGGGTTTTGTCCTCTCCACGAGCCCCCCACAACATCCCGGGAGAGCAGGGATGGAACAAGAGCTCATCCCGGGAAGAGGAGAGCAGGGATGGAACAAGAGCTCATCCCGGGAAGGGAGAGCATCCATCCAGAGCCAACAGGGGAGGAGGAGCTGAGTCTGCAGCAGGAATGAGGATCTGCACATTCTGAGAGGGGGATCTGCCTCCTGCCCTCCTCAAACCCGCGTTCTCCAGGAGCAGAGAAATGTGCAGGAATAAAATGGGAATTTTGGCTGTGGAGGGCGGGAGCATCCACAGACACAGAGAGCATGAACTGTGTGGGCAGCAAATCCAAACAGGAAAGGGATCCAGGAGGCAGGGAAGGGATTCTGGCAGCTCCCAGCTCCCGGCTGCTCCCTCTCCCGGGTGTCCCTCCCTCAGACCCCTGGCCCTGCTCAGACATGCCCCAATTCCACTTTTACTGTCGGAACGCTTCCCATCCAAAGGGCTGGATTCACAAAAATGCAGCCAGAGCGCCACAGCCCTCTCAGATCCCTCTCTGAGATCCCTCTCTGCAGATCCCTCTCTGAGATCCCTCTCTGCAGATCCCTCTCTGCCTGTCACACGTGTCCCATCTCACAAGGGGTTCCCTCCAGCTCCTTCCTCCCTGCCCAGCCAGCCCTGCTCCCCCCCAGGCTGGGCCAGCTCACATCCCCAGCCTGACCAGGAGGTGACCTGGGCTGGGAATTTGGGATCCCTGGGGAAGAAATCCTTGCCACGCTGCCTGCTCCATCCCCAGCACTGCAGGATGCACTGCACTATGGAATCCTGGAATGGCTGGGGCTGGGAGGGACCCCAAAGCTCATCCTGTTCCACTCCCTGCAAGGACAGGGACACCTCCCACAGACCAGGTTGCTCCAAGCCTTGGACATTCCAGGGATGGGGAAGCCACAGCTTCTCTGGGCAGGGCTGGGGGCTCCTGTGTGACCCCAGTGCTGTACCAGGGTTGGAGCAGCTGCCTCACTCCAGGGGGATTAAAAGAGGTTCTGAAGGATCCCCCAGGCTCAGTGCAGCCTCTCACTGCAGCCACAGCTGCCCTGAGCCTTCTCCTTGCAGCCCCAGGCTCTGCTGCTGGGGCCAACCTAATTCCCAGAGCCTTGTCCTAGTTCCCAAACCCTGCCACAGCCTCGGCAGAGGTGTCACGAGAGCTCCTGGGCAAGAGCAAGCCAAGTGAGGGGTTTGTTCCCAGGCCACCCTCGCTGGGAAGGCGTTAATGAATAACCGTGGCCCAGACAGGCCTGGCAGCTCCGTGAGTCACCGGAACAGGCGGCTCTGAGTCACAGACACCCGGCCAGGCCACCAAACACCGCCCCAGGCCACCAAACACCGCTCCGAGCCCCATGGGAACACTGGGGATGACAGCGCTGGGCACTGGGGGTCAGGCTGAATGAGATCCCCCCAAACTCTGCCTCTTTAAGCCCAAAATAGCCCAGGGTGTTGAGAGTGCGCCCTAAGATGTGACACCCAAAAAAACTGGCAGCAGGATTTGCAGGAAGGGCCCCCAGACACCACAGCAGCATCCAGAGATGTGGAAGGGGATGGCTGTGATGGCCAACACATCCTGGCTGCATCCCAGAGGATGGTCCAGGGGACATCCAGGGATGTCACAGGGGAGTTCTGGCGGTGGCTCATTCCCAGAGGGATGCACTCGGAGCATGGCATCCGCTGCTCCCAACGCATCACTCCCAGCCCACTCTGCAGCTTCCTCCCCAAATTCCAGCCCTGACCAATACCCCAAACCTGAGCACAGGTGGAAGCCTAAAAATAGAACTTTTCAACCCCCCCACCACACCCCTGAGGACTCTCCTGTTCACACACTCCAACCTGTTCTGCCTCCTGCTCTTTCGAGCAATTTTCCCCCTCCTTCCCCGCAGGAAAGGCCACCCTGGTTCTCGAGAGCTGCGTGTGCCTGGGGCCTGACAGGCAGGGCGAGGAATGAAGAAAGTCCCATTCTCCCTCATTTTTGCAGCAGGGCGATAAGCACAGGCTGACATCAGGCTGGGCTGGCTCAGACTGCCCCAGCTCTCGGGAAGGTTCTGGCACCTGCTGGCAGCCCCAAATCCTCACATCTGGGTCAAGGTGTTCTCTGGAAAGCTTTGGATCAGGGAGTGACACCAAATAAGGGTGCAAAAGCCACCTTGGAGTCCTGCCCTGTCACCACCCCCTGCCCTTGGTGATGGGAGGGAGGGAAGGAGGAAAACCCATCCGGCTGCACATTTATTTCGCAGCTCTGAGCTGATTTCCAGCCTGGGGATTACCAATTTAAGCAGTGTTTTTTCCTGTGCTGACCCTAAGCTGATTAATTCTCTGCCCCTTCCCCCTTCTCCCCTCTCTCCCTTCCTTCTTTCCATGGAAAATGAAGGGATGAAATCCCAGTGGAACGTGCCAAGGCAGAGCTGGACGCAGTGCGAGCAGAGCAGAGGGAGATGTTCCCCCAGCCTGATGGGATCCTCAACCACCACAACCTTTATCTTCTTATCCCAAAGGATCTGATATCCCTGAGGGAAGGGAGAAATCTCCCTGTCCACAATCCCAGCGGGTCACGGTGAGACCCATCAGCACCAGCATCGCTCTCCCGCTGGAATGGGAACTGTTGGTCCTGGAGATGCTAGCGGGACTGATCCAAGAGCAGAAAACGTGCCCTGGCATGATCCAGCCCCGATTCCTGAGGGCAGGAGCCTCCTTTTCCAAGTGCCACCACTCCCCTGAGCCCCAGGACACTCTGGGGTTTGCTGTTCCTGAAGGGAGGAATCGCGGCAGCTCAGGATTGGGGGATGCAAAAAACACAGCCCTTGGAGAGCCTGAGGGCACCTCCATCCCAATTCTCGGCAAATTCCCAAAATCACAGAGCAAAGCCAGGTGTGCCAGAGCACCTCTCCCACCCAGACACAGCAGGAAAGCTGGGAACACACCCAGCCCTATAAAAAGATAATGATACAACCCAGCAGCGGGAAATTAGCACAGCAGAATTCTGCTTAATTCCCACACGGACCTCGGCTGGATCAAGAGGCAAAATTCCCTCTCACCTGCAGGGAGAAGGGCCCTGAGGTCAGGATTAGGGGCTGGGGAAGGGTGGGAAAATGAAGCGACTCAGCCGGAATTTGGTGTTTGGAGGGGAGGGAGTTTGGGGCTCTTGGTCCCTTTTGGGTGCCTGGAACTAGAGAGTGACACCAAAAACCCTTCAGGGGCATCGGCCAGGGCAGGGTTGGAGCCCCAGACTCGTTGGAGAGGCTGAAATATGGAGGATTTACAAATTACTCCTTTTAAATAAGTTCCCATTGAGTGGAAGAGAAAACTGGGATAAAGCATGGATAAAACATGGACGAAACACAGTTAAAACATGGATACAACACAGATAAAACAGGGATACAACACAGATAAAACACGGATAAAACATAGATAAAACAGGGATGGCACATGGATAAAACAGGGATTAAACATGGATGAAACATGGATAAAACACAGATAAAACATGGATAAAACACTGATAAAACATGGATAAAACATGGATGAAACATGGATAAAACCCTGATAAAACACGGATAAAACACAGATAAAACATTGATAAAACACAGATAAAACATGGATAAAACACGGATAAAACACAGATAAAACACGGATAAAACATGAATAAAACACGGATAGAACATGGATAAAACAACCAAGTGTTGCAGTGTCCAGTCCAAGGACACACAGCCGAAAGAATTAAATAAAGAGTCAAACACACAACCCAAACCCATCCTCATCGGAAAGGAATTGGGGAAAAGCTTTCATCCCACCTGGATCCCTGTTCCAAGTTCTCCTCATTCCCTCCTGATCCCAACCTAAAGCTCCCAGTGACCACGGGCATGGATTCCCCACCTCTCACCCTGCAGGGAGTCAAGGGAAAAGCAAAAAGCACAAGAAAAAGAGCTTTGTTTCCATTCCAGTTTGTCCCAAGTGGGTTACAGCAAGTTTTCCAAAAATAATTTTCACGGACTTGAGGGAAAAAAGGAGGTTTTATTCCACGCCCACTCACACTGATCCCTCTGGAAGTGAAGCTCATCCGTGCGTGGCCGTGTTTGGGCTGGCAGGGCTCGGGGACAGCACGTGCGATCCCCCATGGATCATCCCAACATCCACTGGGATGAGACAACGCGGGATTCCTGGGATAGAAATTCAGTCCTGGGATGGGGAAGGGTCGAAGCGAGGGTTTGGTGACCCCCAAAGCCCCACGGGGCTGTTCCCAGGAGGAGGGGAAGCCGTGCAGTGACCCCGGCGGAGGGCACGAAGGAATGTTCTCCCAGCCGAGCGTTTCCTAGAATTAATCAGGAATTTTTTGAAGCTGTTACTGGCTGAGAAATGCCAATGGGTTGAAACTTAAACTGGACGCAGGAATATCAAAATGTAGGTCAGGAAAAAAAGCCCCCGAGTGAAAAGCTCCTTGTTCCTCCCTGCGCCGCCTCCCGAGTGGTGACATCCCAGGGGAGAAGTTTGGGAAGGGCTGGGAGGGATGAGCACCTGGACAAGGGCTCAGACCTCGGGGGGGTTTAGGGGGCAGAGCTGCTGTTCCTGCGGCTTCCCATTGAGTGGAACGGAAAAGTGGGATAAAACATGGGTAAAACATGGATAAAACATGGGTAAAACACGGGTAATGCATGGATAAAACATGAGTAAAGCATGGATAAAACATGAGTAAAGCATGGATAAAACATGGGTAAAACATGGGTAAAGCATGGATAAAACATGGATACAACACAGATAAGACATGGGTAAAACACTGATAAAACATTGATAAAACATGAATAAAACATACAACAGGGATAAAACATGGATAAAACACTGATAAAGCACAGATAAAACATGGATAAAACACAGATAAAGCATGGATAAAACACTGATAAAGCATGGATAAAACACAGATAAAACACTAATAAAACATGGATAAAACACGGATAAAGCATGGATAAAACATGGATAAAACACAGATAAAACACTGATAAAATATGGATAAAACAACCAAGTCTTGCAGTGTCCAATCCAAGGACACACGGCCAAAAGAATAAAATAAGAGTCAAACACACAAGCCAAACTCATCCTCACTGGAAAGGAATTGGGGAAAGCTTTCATCCCACCTGGATCCCCATTCCAAGTTCTCCTCATTCCCTCCTGATCCCAGCCTAAAAGACCTTGGAG
This sequence comes from Acanthornis magna, assembly GCA_036785705.1. Classification (NCBI taxonomy): domain Eukaryota; kingdom Metazoa; phylum Chordata; class Aves; order Passeriformes; family Acanthizidae; genus Acanthornis; species Acanthornis magna. The sequence goes on from JAWUZG010000150.1 coordinate 3,760,683, forward strand.
TTCCTCCAGCCCAACCGTGACCCCAGCGCTGCCGAGGCCACCACAGAACGCTGTCCCCAGCCCCAGTGACTCCAAGCAGGACACTGCTCCCACCCTCCAACAGCATCCTGAGCTCTGATCCGAAAACCCACCAGAGCCAGGGAGTCTCAGGTCCCATTAAAGAGCCCCAAAACACCCCAGGGCCAAACAGCACGGGGATAGAGCCAAGGTCACCCAAACCCTGACAGGAAACTGCAGATCTTTGGGATAAATCCCAATCCCTTTGGTCCAACCTTCACAAGCATCATCATCGCCTCGATACCAACACAAGACCCACCCAGAGATGGATATGGGGAGAAAATCCCCGAAGAAATGGGCACTCCCAGCCCTCTCCCCTGCCGAGCTGGGGAACAGCTGATCCCTTTTCAACACTTCCACATATCCCAGCCATAATTTACAGAGCTCATTTCCCCAGCACCCCGAGCCCAGCCCTCGGCAGCACCCGCCCGCACCGGGAGTTTTGTTTGCTTTAATTGAGGGGGGAAAAAAAGCCTGGAAAGAAGCAAAACTCCTCTCCCAAGCCCCTGGTTTCATTTTTCAGCTGCCTTGATTTATTGATTGGCAGATTCCCTTTTAATGGGCTCTCCCTGCCGGAGCCAGGGGGTTTCCTGCGGGGCAGGGGTTTGAGGGGGTCCTGCCATGTCCAGAGACTTCATTCCCAACAGCATCCCTGGGATTTGAGGAGGAGGAAAGTTGGGTTCAGCTGCATCCCTGCTGGGTCCTGCTGCACCCTCCATCCCTCCATCCCCAGCCCCCTTGTCGCCCTTCCCATCACCTCCCAGTTCCCAGCATTCCCACAACAAAAGCCAGTCTACAGCAATGCAAGATTCCAAGAGAGATATTTTCACGGGATAACGAAAGGATTGCAGGCACAAAATCTGGTTTTTTCCAAGCTACACCCACTTCCCCACTCCCTCCTTCCTCCTGGCTCTGCTGTTTTATGGTTGAAGCCATAAAACTTCAATGAGAAGTGGGATTTGGGATTTGGGATTTGGGAGTGGAATCCCAAGGGCTGAACAGCTCCATCCCAGCCCCTCTTTAGGGCAGGTGAGAGGGACACCTGGCCAGTGCTGGAGCAAAGGGAAAGGAGTCCAGCAGTGCCCAGCCTTCCTCCCTCCACCCTCCTCCTCTCCCTTTGGTGCCTTGGGCAGGATCCAGGGCACGGAGCCTGCGGGGAGAACTCCCAGCAGATGAAATCTGCATCTCCCGTAATTAAATTGTTCCTTTGGGATGAAAGCAGAGGGCTCAGCCCAGCCCAGGCTGCAGCAGCAGAGCCACCAAGACCAGAGCCCTCGGGAGGGGTTGGAGGGTTGGAGCTGGAGGAGAGGCTGGCCCCACATCCAGAGGGTGCTCAGAGGGGCTGGAGATCTTCAGATATGGACAGGGATGATGGGTGGAAACACACGATGGAGATCCTTGTGCAAACCAGTGCAAACCAGTACAGCCCAGTGAGCCATTCCCAGGGAAGGACTCTGTGGAAGGAACCCTTGGGGAACAGCCCCTGTGGTTTCCCACCTTTGCGGGCTCCTGCAGGTTGTCCCCAATTCCAAACCTGGATCATTTGGGAGAGATCCCCACCCCACCGCAGATTAAAAACAACAAAAACAAGAGGGGAAATGGCAGCTCCAGCCATTCCAGCCCGAAGCAATCCAGTGAAACCATCCCGCTGCAGATGGGGATGTCACACCCACCCTGGCTGAGGAGAGGGTGCTCCCCCAGCTCCCTCCTGCCCCCTGACCCAGCTCCACCAGCTCAGCCTGGCTAGAACTGCTGGGAGCCACCTTCTCCATGGGTTTGGCCTCTCACAATCAGGGCTTTTTGAAATCCTCTCTATCTCAGAGGAACCACGGCCCTGGCTCAGCCCCAGCTCCCAGCCCCAGGATAAACACAGCCTACCTGGCCCTGGAAGTGCCAGAGGCTTGGAGGCACGATCCCTTTGGATAAACAGCCCTGCAAAAACAGCCCTGAGCGCTGCAGGAACACTTGGAGAACGCTCCGTGCGCGGGCTGGAGTGTTTGGGAACATTGCAGCACCACGAGCTGGAGATGCTTCCCTCCCTCCCTCCCTCCTGCCCAGGGCTCGGGATCGAGAGGAGATTTAAAGGGAAAGCCCAGCATGAGGCTTGGGAGGAGGAGGAGGATGGGCTGAGCCACCTGGGGGTCCAGGACACGCAGGTGGAGACATCCCCATGTCCCTCACACCTCTGGGGGAGGCACAAACCATGCTGGGCAGGCAGGAGAGCCATGCTGGGATGCAGAGGGGGATCCAGCACTCAGAATGGGCACAAAAAGAGCTGCAGGAAAAGCCCCAAGCCAGAGGAATTCAGGATTAGGGTCTCACACACTGACCCTGTACCAGGGGCTGTGGATGGATTCAAACAGACAGAGGGCAGGGTTAGATGGGATATGAGGAAAACTTCTTCCCTGGAAAGGTGGGGAGGCCCTGGAATAGAATTCCCAAAGAAGCTGTGGCTGCCCCTGGGTCCCTGGAAGTGTCCAAGGCCAGGTTGGATGGGGTTTGGAGCACCCTGGGACAGTGGAAGGTGTCCCTGCCCACAGCAGGGGTGGCACTGGATGAGCTTTAAGGTCCCTTCAAAGCCAAACCATTCCATGATTCTGCATTTCCACGATGAATTATCCCGGCTGGATAACCCTGCTCCCCACGGGATCACTCTGTTGTGCAGAAGGAGCACAGAGAGGATTCCTGCCCACACTTCCCGAGCAGGTGCAGCAATTCCAGCTGTGCCAACCTTTCCCAAGGCATTGCCCTGCCCCATTTTCCCCACCCTTTCTCCCTCTCCTTTTGCCCTCCAGCCCTTGGTTTTCCAGCTTCCAGAGGGTTAACAAGGTGTGTTCTCCCACAGGGCTGGGCTCCTTTCCCTCCCTCCTGCCCCTCTGTTCCCGGCATGGACTTGGAGACCGGAGGCTCTCCAGATTTAATCTCCAAGACAAACACCCTGGAGCTGGAGCCTGCTCCGTGTGCACTCAGCCCACAGATATTGAGGAGCAGGGCCAGGTTCGGGGCTCTGCCCACCCCTCCCAGGGTGTCCCCCTCACCTCCATGCCAGGGAGGTGACCCCAACTCTGCAGCAGGGCGGGTTTGGAGCTGGGAGTGCAGGAATTCCCACCCTGAGAGCCCCTGGGTGGGTTTTTATGGAAAGGGAGCAGCTGGAGCTTCTGCAGGGTCTGAGGGATGTGGGGAGGAGTGGAAGATGAACATTAAAACACCAAAGGTGACCTTGAGTGCAGCCCAAGGTGCTGAGCCAGTGAAGAACAAGGTGGTTTGTCTCAAAAAGGAACCATTTGATGGCCTTTCCTCCTGAGATCCCAGGAAAAGTGCAGAGGAGGAGGTTTGGGAGCTGCCGGAAGACACCTGGCACAAGGCAGGGGTTTGTGCAGAATTCAAGGTCATTGCTGTGACAAAGGGTTAAATCTCACCTTGGGTCAGATCAGAGTGCAGCATTCCAGAGGGATCCAGGCAACACCTGGATGTTCCTGTTGGGAAGAGGGAGGAAAAGGTCTCCAGGAGCCTCCCATGAAACACCTCCACTTCCATTTCAGTGGGAGATTGGGAGATTGGGAGATTGGGTTCATTTTCCATGGGGAATGGGAGAGCAGAGTGTGCCAGCAGGGAGCTGGGCTCAGCCCTGGAGCTGTGGGCAACTCCAAAATCCACCTTCCATCCCTAAAAACTACAGGCAAAAACCTGCTGGGTGGGAATCTGATCTGCTTTTCACTCATTTCACCCTGAGAAATTGATTTTTCTGGGACATTGTGGGACTTCCAAGAGAGAAGAACTCCCCCAACCAAGCTTACAACCTCCAGCACAGCCTGGGAGTGGAATCAGCTCCAAACGGAGCTTGGATCACCTGGAACTGGAATCCCCTGGGACCACAGCTCCATGTGCTGCTGCCTGCCCCCAGTGCTAAAATCCCTCTAAAGATGGTGGCCGCATTAATCCCACCCCCACACCGATGTTTCCATGAAAAAGGCTCTTCTATAAAACCTGTGGGAGCAATAAAAGTATAAATAGTGCTGCAGGCACCACCAAACGGGGCCGTTTGGAGTGGATTTATTTTTTCCCTCACTCTGCGGGGAGGTATTTAAGGATGAAGGGAGGAGGAGGATGAATCCGAGCTGCTCTGTCCAAACACCCCACGGAGCTCTGGTGGTCTCCCAGAGCCAGCCAGGGGCTCCAGCCCCCCAAATTAATGAGCTGGCCCCACCTTTCATGTGCCACCCACGGGAATACATCAAGCGTTTCTCCCTGGCTGCAGCCGGTGGCTCCCAGCACTCCAAAATCCCAGCCCAGCTCCCTCCGCCCAAACATTTCCCAATATTTGCCTTTGAGATATCTTTTGATATCAAAAGGACAGCCCTGTCCCTGAGTTCGCTGGTGGTCCCGAAAGAAGCAACCAGAGGATCTGAGTCCAACCACGGCCAGGTCCTTGTGGGCAGCCACAAACCCTTCAAAGGAGCTCGGGAACAGGGAAGCTCCAGTTCCCTCTGACCCCAAACCCCTCGGGCTGCCCCACCCAGGGGGACACAGCTCAAAGTGAGCTCAGTGTGCCCAAAATCCGGCACAGGCAGGAGAGGGGGAAAGGAGGGAAAGCCACAGCTCCTCTGCTCTATCCAAGGCACGAGGTCAGCGAGTTCCCTGCGGCTCAGCCAGGGGAAGAGGATTTTCCCTGGATGGGGCCATTCCCTGCTCACATCCCACTCCAGGCCGAGGAGAGGGACAAAGGAGACACTGTCCCTTCACTCCCATCTCACCAGGGAAGGAGGACTGCCCAAACAGCTCTGTCACCCCACCAGGGCTGCCTTGGGGACAGAGAGGTCCCCTGCTCACTGACCAAAAACCTCCTGTGGGTTTTTTCCTCCTCTTTGGGATTGAGCTACCCACATCCCCAGGCTCCAGGAGGGATGGACTGCAGGAAATGAAGGAATTGTGTCTCCTGCAGCCACGATGATGACAAGGAACTGCCGCTGATGTGCTGGGATGTCCTGGGATCAGCTCAGCCAGGGTGGAACACCAACCAGGATGAGGGAGAGCACCTGGAAACTGCTGGAAACAGCCCAGAGAGGGCAAAACCCCTCTGTCCCCATTAATTAGTGTGGAGATGTCATCAGCAGATCCTTCTCTCTCAGCCACGGCTTTGTTTCCTTCCCAAACATTCAATCCAGCTTTTTTTAACTTTGCACTTTCCTCCAGTGCCACTGAATTCCCAGGTTTTCACTGGCACGAGGATGAAACTCCAGCTCCATTTGCTGCTTTACCTCATTGTCCAGGTCATGCAAATGGGGAAAGTGAGGTCCAGGGAAGTGCTTGATTCCAGAGGATCTTCCCTAAATCCAGAAGGGCTCCTGCTGCAGTGAGTCCCTGCTCCCGCCCACAGCTCCCCCTCCCCTCTGCACTTTCTGTCCAGCCAGTTCTTCCCTTTATCTTTGTTCCAGGCAGGAATGTCGCCCCTGACACCAACCCCAGCTGCCACCCTGGCCAGAAGCAGGATCAGGATGGTGATCCCGAGTCCCCTGTGGGATCAGCCAAGGAACAACACCTCCTCACCCAAACGGGAGGCTGCGCCGGAGCCAGGAAATTTTTGATTCCAAGATAACAACAGCCCCGAGCTGCTTTTTCCATGTGGAGTCTCAGGAGCCGCTGATCCGGGCAGGAAGTTTGGGAGCGCGGAGGGGACAGCTCTGCGGTGTGAAACATCTGCTTTGCAACACCCAGGAGCCCCTTCTGGCCCAAAGCCTCGGGGCTGGAGCTGGGGGGTCTGACAGATGCTGCAGCTGCTGGGAAGGGCCTGGCTGAGCTCCTGGCATCCCACGGCATCTCGGGAATCCCGGGAAATCGGCTCACGGAGCCCGGGATGCCATCACAGTCTGGTTACCTGCGGGCCAGGTGGCTTTTCCAGCCTGTTTACAGCCCATGGTGGCAGGTGACAGCCCCAGGTGCTGTTTGCTGGGAAGCAGCAGGGAGAGCCCCATTCCTGCTGGGAATTCCCCAGCTGAGGGCTCTGGAGATGGCTGGCAGCAGGAAAACATGGATCAGTCCATGCCAGAAACATCCATCTCTGTGCCCAGGGTGCCACATCACGGCAAAGCCTCCTCCCCATCCCTGCTGGAGCCCTCCCTGTGCCCTGAGTTGGGGATTCCAACAGGATTTGCCACCCTTGGCACTGGAATACCTTGTCACCACCGGAAATGTAGGAAAAACTCCATGTCGAGCATGGGAACAGCACCCTGAGGTGAGGCAGAACAAATCCTCCCATCCATGGGATTCCCATTTCCTGCCCTTTGCTTTCCAATGAACTTGTCCTGGCCCCACACAGGCAGGGATGAACCAGAGCCAGAGCATCACCTGCAGGGATGAATTCCATCCCAACGGCTCGGCAGTGTGGATAATTCAAGAAAAAAACCTTGGAAAGAGGAGCAGGCATGGACACAACCTTCCCTCACCGCAGGGCAGCCCCAGCTCACAGGGATTCTGGAACCATAGGAATGAGGACAAGGGTTCTGGGACAAGGCTGACTCGCTTTGCATGAGCACAGCTGATTTTCCTGGGAAAACAGCCTAGAAACCACAGGAGAAGCTGTGCAGGGATGGGAGAGGGGAGGTTTGGAGAGATGGTGGGATGGGGATGGGGATGGAGAACCCCAGGAGCTGTTCTGGGAGCTGAGCTGTGGGATCTGCTGCTGCCCAGGGCTCATCCTGCATCCCACAGCCATTCCAGCAGTGCTATCCCAGCCCTGGGCCACCCCGAGATTCCCAGAGAAAACGATCCTGTCGTTCTGTCAGGCTCTTGGCAGGCTCCCTCCCCCCGACGCATCCTGTTTGTATCCGGCTTGGGAATTCCAGGAACATCTGCAGCCTCCCTCGCCCCAGCTGCGTGTCTGTACCTGCAGCGCCCCACGGAGCCCTCCCACATCTCCCATCTATCCCACATTTCCCACATATCCCACACCCAGCACGGCTGGAAAAGGCAGCAAACCCTCCCCAGCACCGCTGCGATGCCCGCAGGAGCCGGAATGTTTTGTCCTCAGAAAGTCCCCTGGAGGAAATCCATAAATTGGGAATGAAAAAACCATCGCTCCATAAAACGCCTGGGGAGGCAGGAGAGAAGCAGCACACGTGTGTGTGCAGTGTTTTCCCATCTCCTGAGGGAAATCTTATCCTCTCCAGGAGGAAAATTAAGAAAAGTAGGAGCAGCACCGTGATCCCACCAAGGACCAGGATGCAGCTGGGAATGCAGGGCATGGGATGGTCAGCTCCAAGCGGAGCAGGGATTTGGGAAAGGGAGCCTGGAAAACACCGCTGATCCCACCCTGAGTGCTCAGCAGCCATGGCAGAAGGGCTCTGCAAGCCCTGTGGCTTTCCAGGAGAAATCTGGGAAGTGCCAGCTCCTGCTGTGCTATCCTGCTCCTCTGCTAGGTGGGAAAAGCTTTCCATGGAGAGCAGGAAAATCCCATCCAGCACCACCCATGCCACAGACAGGGACACCTTCCACTGTCCCAGGGTGCTCCAAGCCCCGTCCGGCCTGGCCTGACACATTCCAGGGATGGGATATCCACAGCCATTGGCAAAAATGAGTCTGCAGTGGCCAAGGAGCATCGGAGCTGCCCCAGGCATCATCCTCATCCTCACCCTCATCCCATGGACGTGGAGCAGTCCCAGGGATGAGCATGGGCAGCTGGATTTGGTTCCCAAGGGGGAAGGGGAGGTTGGCACGTGGCCCTCATTGCCGAGCTCGTTTGGCTGCTGCAGGGAAATCAGCGGGAATGGGGAGATAAGAGGGAGGTGCTGGGATGCACATCCCTGCTCCCTGCCTTTCCCTGCGGTCCGGGAGGCAATCCTGTTCCTGCACCTCAGGAATGAGCTGGGGAGAGGAAGACAAAAGGGACGCTTCGTGGAGAGGCTGAATGAATTCAGCTCCATGCGAGAGGAAATTTGTTCCCTCCGCCAGGAGGAAAACAAAATGGAGCAAGCGGGGAAAGGAGCGGATTGGCTCCACTCGGAATTCCAGGGGCAAATCCCCCTCTGGAGCTGCTGCAGCCCGCACTGCCCCCGAGCCCCACGCCAAGGGCACCGTGTGCTCCCCACAGCACTTCCAATTAGGATGCCAGGGGACAGGGAATGAAAGGGAAGAGAAACTCGGCTTAATTGAGAGGCTGCAGCCAGGCCCTGCTCGCCCAAGATTATCCCGAGGAATGCGAGGCTCCTTTACAGCGGATTCAGCCGCTCGAAACACAAATGAATAGAGCAGACTCCAGGCGGGAGAGGAGAAGGAAAATAAGGATTCATATGACCTGGCTTTAGGGTTGGGATGAGATCTGCTGACTGCCCGAGGAGCACAGGGCGCTCGCACGCTCCTGCCCCGCTCGGGGTCGTCCTCCAAAAGCACCAATCCCAAGCACGGATCCCACTCCTCGTGGTCCCTGGGGAATGTCACCCACGCTGCCCCTGCTCCTGCGGCAGCAGCCACCCTGCAGGGACTCGTGGCCACCCAGGAGAGAGCCGTGTCCTGTGTCCCTGTGCCGGGAGTTGGGCAGTGCCCATCCGGAGGGGCCAGCGCTCCCTGCCAGCTCCAGTGGCAGAGGGACTCGATCCTGAACATTTCCCACTGCCAAGGGAAGGGAAAAGGCATCTCCCAGTGGGTTTGTCATCCAGGGCCCATTCCAGTGGGAAAGCTGAGAGCCCTGAGCCATCCCACACCTCTCCGTGGTGCTCTGGCAGCCCAGGAGGCACTCCCTGATTCCTGTATCCATGGAATCTGTGCAGGTTTATTCCCGGGGGGAAAATCCATCCGTGCAATGGACAGAGCATTTTCAGAAGAGGCCACTACTATGGCCTCCCAAAGCTCCTGCTCCTCCTCCAGTGCCAAGGACAGCGTCCATCACTATCCACACCCCTTCTGTCCTTCCTCACATTGCAAATCCACCAGGTTTTTTTTCCTTCAGGAAAAAAATCCCCAATCTTCAGAGAGCCAGAGAGAGCAGCCCACAATAAATCAGTGGCACCAAAATTTTGCAGAACCGCATTTCACGGAATCATGAAACAGTTTGGGATGGAAAGGACCTTAAAGCCCATCCAGTTCCACCCCCTGCCATGGACAGGGACAACTTCCACTATCCCAAGTTGCTCCAAGCCCCTGGGAGTCCAGGCTCCTGGCCTGGGACACTTCCAGGGATGGGGCAGCCACAACCTGTCTTGCATGGAAGGTTAAACGCAGCTTAAGCTATCGGTCAGGGGTGCAGAAATGAGTAGGAGCTCAAGGTGGGCACACCTGGGGCCACCACAGCCTCGTGGCTCCCATCCCACAGGGCTTTCCCTGCTCCCCCCAAGGATCAGCACACGGATAAAGGATCCCAAAACCTCACCCACCCCACAGCCCCTGCCCAAAGCTCCCCCTCTTCCCCCACAGGGAGCAGCAGTGCAGGGCCCTCGAGGTGCTCCCAACAAACCTGGGGGCTCAGGATTCCCCCGCATCCAAGGAAAAGAAAGAAAAGGTTAAACAAGCAGAGAAAGCAATGGCGGCTCCGTCCAAGAGCAACATCGTTTGGCAACTTGGTTTGGAAAAATTCATAATTCTGCAAAATTTCAACAGCAGGGAAGTGGATGGGGAGAGGAGGGGGAAAAGCAGCCTGGAAATTCAGAAATCCCTTCAAATTCTATCCCCAACCCCAAGCAAGGCTGGGAAATAAGGAGCAACACAACACATTGTTGATGACTTTTCCATTAAATCCACACATCCAAACCCCCTCTTTGTATCCCAACCTTTGCTTACAGCTCAGCAGGCCCTGCTTCTTTTTCTTTTCCCCCTCCTCCTCCTCCTCTCTCTCCTTTTTAATAATAATAAAAAAAAAAAAAAGTTATATGACTTTAATTAAATGCACTTATTAAAGGGTGAGCTGTGTGCAGAGCCGGGGTTGTGCTGGAGGCACATTTTCCAGGGAGCTGCCGAGCGTCTGCATCCGCCCGCCCCGGGCCCTTTTTAATGCCCAAATAAATCCCCACCTGAGGTGCTGACAGCTTTTTATGCACTCAGGCAGCCAAGGAAGTAAACACAGGGGCAGAGCTTTAACCTCTTGCAGGCACAGAAACTCCCCCCAGCCGGGTTGGGCTCAGGTGGGAAGGACCAGCAGCAAAAGTGTCCTCCCACTGTCCCCCAGGTGTCCCCAGGGCTCAGCTGGGACAGAGCAGGTCCTGGCTGAGCCATTCCAGCCTTGCCAGCAGTAAGTAATTATGAATATTAATCAAATAATAGGGCTTGGAGATGCTTCAATGGATGGAGCAGCTCAGCTCAGCAGAGTGGGAGAGCTGGGGGTGTTCAGCTGGAGATGGGAAAGCTCCAGGGAGACTCAGAGCCTCTTCCAGGGCCTTTAGGGAGCTTGTAAAAAATAGGGATCCCTGTCCCCAGGGCCTACGAGGCTGACAGGACACAGGGAATGGGTTCCCACTGCCAGAAGGCAGGGATAGGTGGGATATTGGGAAAGGATTGTTCCCTGTGAGGGTGGGGAGGGCCTGGGATGGAATTCCCAAAGGATCTGTGGCTGCCCCTGGATCCCTGGGAGTGTCCAAGGCCAGGCTGGAGCACTGGGATAGTGGAAGGTGTCCCTGCCCTCATCAGGGGTGGAACTGGATAAGTTTTTCCAAGCCAAACCATTCCATAATTCTGGGATAACAGGAAAGCTCAGCGTGTCCCAGCTGGAATGCAGCACTGGAGAGGTGTCAAGTGATGGAAAACATCCTCTCCCTGGGGCTGCCTCCCAGCACCAGCCCCCAGGGTTGGAGTTCCTGGGACTCCACCACATCTCCACATTATCCAGGCTGGATTTGCATCCCTGTTTCAGAAACCAAGCCTGGGGGTTTGCATATTGACAGCGAGGAAGCAAAGATGGAGCAGATAATGGACAAATTCCAAACAAATTCAGGGAGGAAGGAAAGACGAGGAACCAAACGTAAAAGGTGTTGCCTTTTTCCTGGGCTAAACTGGCAGTTCCCCTTCTCCTGTGCTGGAACAGGAGTTTCACCAGAGCTGCCACACTTGAAAACAGCAACTTGGAATCCCATGGATAAACGTGCCCAATTCCCAAACCTCCCAGTGCAATTAACAGCCACTAATTAACTCCGTGTGCTCAGGCCCTGCCAAAGGCACGCTGGGCGTCCTCAGAGCTCGGCTGCCAAGAGCAGCACCTCCCAAAGCCAGGGGCTGCAGGAAGCTCCTCCTGGGGATCCAGGGATGCTGCAGCACCTCCTTTTCCAAGGAGGCAGAAGAGTCCTGGACCAGGAGCAGCATTCTGACCTCTCAGATGAGGAATTCTCTGCCAAAATGAATGATTTCCACGAGGCAGCTGGAGGCTGCTGGGCACCCCAGGCACGGAGAGCAGCTCATCCCCCTGGGCTGGGCCAGTTTGGCCGCTGGCAGCCTGTGGGGCACTGGGGCAGGGCCAGGCTCCAACAGAAACCTCCCCCTTGTCTGGAAAAATTACAGCCTCCGCTGCCGCTTCCACATCTGACAAGACGCCGCATGCTCTGCTAATCCTCGGAGCAGATTAACTGTGGATTCGGAATTCCTGCTCTGAACGTGGCAATCAGGAAGGGTGGTGGGGTGAGGGTTTTTTCCCTTCTTTCAGCTCTTGGCAAGGAGAGCACTTTCTCCAAGCTGGCTGAGAAGGGCTGGTTCAACCCCGGGAGCCTCTGGCACAGGGGAGGGGATGTCCCCTGTCCCGTCCCTCACCCCACTCCGATGCCATCCCAACATCCAAAGGTGCTGTCCATCTTTGGAGAGAGGAAAGGAGAAGCTGTCCCAATCCTGGGAGAAGATTTGGAATGGATTTGCTGCCAACAGATCCTCACCAAAAGCTGCTCCTCCTCCTCTGGCTCAGGAGCCCCCAAAGTGCCACATTTCACCCCAAAACGGCTGCAGGAAGCCTAACAGGGGATCCAACAGGGAGAGGAGAGACATCAGCTGTTCCAAGGAATCCCAAAGGCCCAAAGCTTTCAGTTACCTAACAGGAAAAATTCAACCTAAACCAAGACTTAGGTAGGATATAATTCCAAAAACATGAGGACACGATTTTTTATGGAAGCACCAGCCCGCTCCCAATGATCCCAATCCCACACTCCAGGGCAGCTGTTCCAACTCCACAGGCACACAGCGACTCCAGCAGCACTGGAGCAGCTTGTGGGAAACTCAGGAAAGGATTCCCTGAACAGAGCAGAGACAACTCCTACTGTACACTGAGGAAAAGGGAAAAAAACAGGGAAAAAAAGGGAAAAAATGTATCAAGTGCCTGGAGCTGTCAGAAAGATTTCTGCAGCTTTGGCAAGACAGACACAACTAATTTAGCGCAGCCTGGCTGAAGAATATTAAGGAATATTAAGCTGTCAGTCTGGATGATAGGAATTTAATCACCCGGAGCAGATCAAAGCTCGGCAGCACCATCAGTGGTGGGCCCGACACACAGGGATCAGAGAGCAGGGATGGGCACGGAGTGAGGAGAGCAGGAGCAGCCCCTGGGATGTCCCTGCCCACAGGGACTGTGCCCACAGGGTGCTGGATCACTCCAGGGCACTCAGGGAAAGGAGGATGAGCCCTTAGCATTCCCATGGGGAAGGCTCAGGCCCTGCATCCCGACAGAAACCTGTCCTGTGAGGGAGGCCAGGTCCTGGCACAGCTGGGGCTGTCCCTGTGTCCCTGGGAGGGTCCCGGGCCAGGCTGGATCAGGCTGATCCCAAACTCCATCTCCCTCTGCAGCTCCGGAGGGAGAGCCTCTCCCTCTGATACCAAACTCCATCTCCCTCTATCGCTCCGGAGGGCGAGCGTCTCCCTCTGATCCCAAACTCCATCTCCTTCTATAGCTCCGGAGGGAGAGCCTCTCACTCTGATCCCAAACTCCATCTCCCTCTGCAGCTCCGGAGGGCGAGCCTCTCCCTCTGATCCCAAACTCCATCTCCCTCTGCAGCTCCGGAGGGAGAGCCTCTCCCTCTGATCCCAAACTCCATCTCCCTCAGGCTCCAGAGGGAGAGCCTCTCCCTCTGATCCCAAACTCCATCTCCCTCTATAGCTCCGGAGGGCGAGCGTCTCCCTCTGATCCCAAACTCCATCTCCCTCTGCAGCTCCGGAGGGAGAGCCTCTCCCTCTGATCCCAAACTCCATCTCCCTCTATAGCTCCAGAGGGCGAGCCTCTCCCTCTGATCCCAAACTCCATCTCCCTCAGGCTCTGGAGGGAGAGCCTCTCCCTCTGATCCCAAACTCCATCTCCCTCAGGCTCTGGAGGGGGAATCTCTCCCTCTGATCCCAAATTCCTTCTCCCTCTATAGCTCCGGAGGGAGAGCCTCTCCCTCTGATCCCCCAAGCTGTCCCAGGGCCAGCAGCTCCCCTGTCACCACAAGGCCAAGGATGTCCCTTGTGCCACCTCCAGAGGAGGCAGAACGGCAGCTGGGGAGGGAAAACTCCCAACTGGAGGGAAACTCCCATTGCTGCAAGGATTTAACCTGCATTTCCCTGGGACATTTCAGCCTTTGGCTATGCCAGTCATTTTTCGTAGCGTTTATTCGGCTGGGAAAGAGCGTCTGCCATGGGATCTGCCCACACCCAGGCCCCAGGAAAACCCAGGCCTGGCTCCAGGAGGGACAAACACCTCTGGCACTGTGTCACCTCCCAGTGCTGACCCCAATTCCAGGGGGTGGGCAGAGGGTACAGCACAGCCAGGGAGCCTCAGCCTCTGCTCCAAAGGCCTCAGGAAATTCTGGGATCCTTTGGGATGCAGCACGGCCAGGGAGCCTTGGCCTCCATTCCAAAGGCCTCGGGAAATTCTGGGATCCTTTGGGATGCAGCACAGCCAGGGAGCCTGGGCCTCTGCTCCAAAGGCCTCGGGAAATTCTGGGATCCTTTGGGATGCAGCACAGCCAGGGAGCCTCGGCCTCTGCTCCAAAGGCCTCAGGAAATTCTGGGATCCTTTGGGATGCAGCACAGCCATGGAGCCTTGGCCTCCATTCCAAAGGCCTCGGGAAATTCTGGGATCCTTCGGGATGTCCTGTACAGGGCCTAGAGTCAGATGCCCCTCGTGAGTCCCTTCCAGCCCGGGATATTCTGGGATTCTCCGACCTCTCCCGTCCCAGCCACAAGTGGAAAACAGCAGGATTCTCAATCCTGCCAGGAGCCAAGCTTTGCACTGCTATTTTTAATAATTTTTTGGGGAATTTGCAGCAGTCCAGGCCAGCCTTCAGCAGCTCCAGAGGCCACCGGAGCCCCCAGCGCGCTTCCCAATTAAGCAGCGCGGCCCTCCCCGATTAGGGAGCTCGTTACATAAACCTAATTAGCAGGGCTCCACTTTCAGCACGGCCCATGGCTCTGCTAATCCGGGATTTGTTCTCCCGGCCCCGATGGGATCAGGCAGTGCCAGCCAGGCTGCTCACGTGGGCACCGAGCCCCCACAGCTCTGTGCCCCCAGGAATGAGCCAGGAGAGGTGAGCCGGGCTCGCAGGATGTTAATCCTCTCAAACAGCCCCAGACAGGATCGACTGCTGCAAAAAATACTGGGAAAAATAGCCTGAGGTTTGGGGAGAAAGGTCAGGATTAGGCTGCAGAAAAGCTGGATCCCTCTATGCTGACCCAGCTCTGACAGCAAGTTCTTGGGATGGTGATCATTACAGTCAACATTCAAAATACAATCTTAACTTCAAAAAAACACCAAAAATATTTTAAAAACCCAACCAAAAAACCACCAAAAACCCACAAAAAACCCCCAAAAAACAAAAACAAAACAAGAAAAACCAACTAAACAAAATAAACTAAACAGACAGAAAAGAAAAAAATAGTATCCCACACCAAATTATTTACAAATAACTTCATCATAGCACAGAACAAAAGAACAAATTACAGACAATCCACCCCTGGAACCTTCACTATAATTGCAACACAAATATTCCACTATCATTCTACATTAAAAACATAGCTTAGTACTTGTTTTGCCCATTATTTCTCCCAGTCTCTCTGCTGGACCCCAAAACGTGCAGCGTCTCTCTGCTGCATCCCTCAAAAGCTCTTCCCAACAACTCTGAAGCTCGTGCTGTAGGAAAGGGAAGTTCCTGTGCTGCCAACTCCAGCAGAAGCAGCTCTGAGTTAAACTAATCTTAATTAGGGATCTCCGGGCTAACCCCACATCAATTGCAGGATTCCCCAGGCACTGAAGGATGGCACCAGCTCCCGGTAATTGGATCACTCCTCAAGCTTTGAAAATAGGGATTACTTGAAGAGAAAAAAAATCCCGAGATTTGACCGCAGAGAAAATTCTGATTCTATTCCTTGTTCTTTCCTTCCTGCCTTTCCAGACTTCAGGACTGTGTTATCAAACTCGACTTCACAAACAGAGGAGCTGCAAGGTTGCTTCATAAAAAAGGAAAATGAGGTTGCAGAGCACTCAGCCGAGACGGAAATCCTAAATTTTAAGCAAAACCATGAGCCAGGTCTGGGAGAAAATCCCAGCTCTGGCTCTTCACCCCGAGCCCATCCAGAGGGAGCAGAGCAGGGCCCGGCTGGGATGGATTTCTCAGAGCACCCGCCTGGGATTTTCCTGCTCACACTCCTGTCCTTAGCCAAGGGGAGCATTTATTCCCTGGACTGTGGGGAGGTGAGGCCAGGACAGCTCCAGCCAGAGCTCTGGCAGCAGCGTTCCCTCTGCAGCAAATGGAATTTATAATGCACTCATGGCAGCTTGGAGAAAGGCAGGAATTGGGCTCCTAATCCCTGAAATTCAAGGGAATGCAGAAATCACAATTTGGGGGTTTGCTTCCTTCTGAGCTCCCCACACACAGCTCAGTGCTGCCTTGCCAAAGTTGGCTTTCCCAGCCAGCCTTAAAAAAGGATTAAATCCCACACTGACACATGGCTTCGTCAGCCCAGAGGATCCCCGAAAACCCTTCTGCAAGGGAAACTCCCTCTCCTGGAGTGCAGATCTCTGGGAATTCCAGCCCTCACTCGGATCTTTCCTCAGGATCAGGGCTCTAGAGCTGCTCCTGCTTCCAGGGTGAGGTTCAGGGGCACCTGGACAAGCCCTGGGGACAGGGAGGGGACCAGCCCCCCCCCACCTTCCCTCAGGTGAGTCCTTATCAGCCCCCACCCCCCCAGGTGAGTCCTTATCACCCGCGGCACCACAAAGGGCCATAAAGGGCCGGGAGGGGACAGCTGTGCTCCAGGTGTGCCCCAGGTGGGGCGGGGCCCTTTCATCTCACCTCAAACCTGGCAAAGGCTGGGAAAAAAACCCAACAGGATGGGCTTTTGGGTTTATGGAGACCTTGGGAATTTTTCGTTCCCTGGCATCCATCTGTTGGGAGCAGGAGGGGATTGGGCTCTGCTGGCACGCGCTGGCCCATCCCGAGGGATTTAGGATGGCTCCAGGGATGGCATTGCAGCAACGAGAGCCCCATCCCCTCTTGCTCCCAACAGATGGATGCCAGGGAACAAAAATTCCCAAGGTCTCCAGTGGGATTTTAACCACATCCCGAAGGCAGAGGTCACTCCTCACTGTTCCCTTTCAAGCTCCGGCCGCAGGTGCCAGCCGTGCCCATGGGCAGAGCCGTGCCAGCCCTGCCAGATGTCACCGCAGGTGCCACCCCAGGGCTGGGGGACCTGTCCTGCCTGGGCAGGAGCTGGCCCTGTCCTTGGGCTGGGAGCAAACGCTGCCTTATCTCCCAGCCCTTATCTCCCGGGCAAACAGTGGGGTCGCTCCGTGCCGGGCTCGGACCATGTTTGATTACCCCGATCCTCGTGGGAAGGGGCAGCCGGGGGGAGGAGGGGACTGTAGGGGAATTCCACTGGAGGAGATGAAACGGAGCGGGGAAAGCAGCAGGTAAACAGCCTGGGAATATCCCAGTGGGATATGGAGCTGCTCTGCTCACCAGCATAGAGAGCACACACCACATCCCAATTGTCACACAGGGAATATCCCAATGGGATCTATGGGATCTGCTGAGCTTCCTGCAGGTAGGGCACACACCACATCCCAAATGTCACACAGGGAATATCCCAATGGGATCTGTGGGATCTGCTGAGCTCCCTGCAGGCAGGGCACACACCACATCCCAAATGTCACACAGGGAATATCCCAATGGGATCTGCTCAGGTCCATGCAGGAAGGGCACACACCACATCCCAAATGTCACACAGGGAATATCCCAATGGGATCTATGGGATCTGCTGAGCTCCCTGCAGGCAGGGCACACACCACATCCCAAATGTCACACGGGGAATATCCCATGGGATCTGCTCAGCCAGCAGGATGGGGACACACCACATCCCAAATGTCACACAGGGAATATCCCAGTGGGATCTATGGGATCTGCTCAGCTCCCTGCAGGCAGGGCACACACCACATCCCAAATGTCACATGGGGAATATCCCAATGGGATCTGTGAGATCTGCTCAGCTCCCTGCAGGAAAGGCACACACCACATCCCAAATGTCACACGGGGAATATCCCATGGGACCTGCTCAGCTCCCTGCAGGCAGGGCACACACCACATCCCAAATGTCACAGAGGGAATATCCCATGGGATCTGCTCAGCTCCTTGAAGGAAAGGCACACACCACATCTCAAATGTCACACGGGCAATATCCCAGTGAGATCTATGGGATCTGCTCAGCCAGCAGGATGGGCACACAGCACATCCCAAATGTCACACAGGGAATATCCCATGGGATCTGCTCAGGTCCATGCAGGCAGGGCACACAGCACATCCCAAATGTCACACAGGGAATATCCCATGGGACCTGCTCAGCCAGCAGGGAGGGCACACACCACATCCCAAATGTCACACAGGGAATATCCCATGGGACCTGCTCAGCCAGCAGGCAGGGCACACACCACATCCCAAATGCCACAAGCTCCAAAGCCAGGATGGCACAGCAGCTCCGTGCCCGGGCATTCCCAGGAGTGCCGGCTCCAGGCTCCACCGCTGCATCCCAGAGACAGGAAGGCGCTGGGAAGGGCAGGGAGCACATCGGGGAAGGTGTTAAAGAGCCCGGCAGTTGTTTATAACTCGCCGGGAAGCGGCGATTACCCCTTAATCCTCCGAGAGCGCCGCTTTACGAGCCGGGGCTCCCGCGGAGCTGCACGAACACCTGGGCGAGGAGCCCCGGAGCACAAAAACCCCTCGTCCTCACCTGCCCCGAGCCACCAGCCCGGGGCTCTACCCCCAGGGGCTGCTTTGGGGTCAAGGCTGCAGATAATCAGGTAAAAAAATCAAAATAAATCCAGTCATCCCCTGGTGAGGTGGCGTCAAGGTGTTCTCGCTCCGGGCTGGATGGAGCAAGGGAGGAACCCACAGCAGCTCGTGTTCCAAGGGAGATTCCTGGTGAAATCCTTTTTCCACACTCCCGACCTGGAGATTCCCAGCACCACCAGGAATGGAACATTTGAGGTCTCCCAGCTCCTGTGGCTATGGATCTGGGATATCCCAGTGGAATATCAGAGACCAAGCCAGTCTCTCCCACCTCAGACATTGCAGCTTGGACCATTCCCATCCTCAGCGCTGCCTGGGGTACCTGGGGAGCCACGGCCACACAGCCAGGCATTCCCACATCCCAGCTGGAAAAACAGCCCTGTCCTAAAATTTAAAAAAAAAATTTAAAAAAAAAAAAATCAGGTTTACTTTGTGATGAAGTTGCACAGAGCTCTGATGCCTCGATCCAACAACTTGGGGCAGTCTGAACACAAACCAGCTGTGAAAAAACATCATACAATGGTCCTGCCAGGGAAAAGGTGCATTTTCCCATGGAAAAGCACAAGGGATACAAAAGCTGCACCCACGAAGCACAAACCTTCAGTGAGCAGAGCTGAGCAACACCTCCAACAGAGCAAGAAGCACCTGCCCTGTGCAGGTGCCCCCCAAAATCCCCCAAATGTAGAGCTGCTCCTTCCCCTCCCAGATGTGTCCCCACCCGGAGGAAGCTGCCCTCCAGCTGCTCACGGATTCCCCTGAACTTTGTTTTCCAAGATTTCCTTATCACCCCCATCCCATGGCTTCTCCCAGGTCTCTCCCACCCCATCCCAGCTCAGCCCCGGGGCAAACATCAGGAAACCCAAAATAAGATGGGAGCGGCACG
The DNA here is from genome assembly GCA_036785705.1 of Acanthornis magna. Taxonomy (NCBI): domain Eukaryota; kingdom Metazoa; phylum Chordata; class Aves; order Passeriformes; family Acanthizidae; genus Acanthornis; species Acanthornis magna. Next base: position 3,779,832 of record JAWUZG010000150.1, read on the forward strand.
AGGGAAAATTCCAGCAGGAAGGAGCTGTGCTCCAAAAATAGTGTTTTTCTCCAGGAGAGTTGGGATGCACTGGATGTCACAGATCCCGAGCTCAATATCCCACTCCAGCCAGGAATTTCACACAGCAGCTCTTGAGGAACTTAAGGACTTGCAAGTCCCATTCTCCTTAAGCAGGAGGCTTTAGGAAATCCCAGCCCTAATCCCTGTGTGCCGTGTGAGCCGCCCTTCCCTGCTGTAAAAACGGGATAATATCTTCTTATCCCAAAGGAATATTGGCCTGGAGCGGCTCAGAGCCTGCTCTGGCAAAAGCCTGGAGGCAGCAGGGCATGGAATTGCTCCCCAAAAACAGCTCCTGCAGCACCTTTGCCTCGGGATCCCTCTCCCTGCAGCTCAGCTCAGCCATTCCCAGACCCAAGGATTCAAATCCATCAGATTCTACCATACCTATATGGCTTTGGATCAGTCATTTCACCCTTCACAGCCTCAGTTTCCCCCCCGATTAACAAAAAGGACACAAACATCCCTCCACCTGCCTGGCCATGGGGGTTTCCAGCCCCAGGGGATCCCAAAATGCTTGGAAAAGAGGCAGGGAAAGCGTGAGAACAGCCAGAGACCCCATGGTTGTTTATGGGATGAAGAAATTGAGGCTGAGTCATGGAGCCAGAGCCGAGCATTCCCAGGAGAGCACCAGGCTCCCAACAAACTGGTTCCAGAGAGGATTTCAGTGATGATCCCAGAACAACAGCACCCCAAGGCCCCAGCAGCGGGGATTTGGCAGGGCTGGAGCAGCTGGAAGGGGATTTGGGGGCAGCTCTTTGCAGGGCAGGTGGGATACACGCTCCACATCCAGAACTTCCCAGAGGAGCATTCCCAAGCACCCCAAATGAGTTCTTATATCCCACAGGTGCCCTCCTGTAAAAAGAGGAAGGAAAAGCTGGGTGCATCCCTGGAAAAAGAAGAGGAAAAAGCTGAGTTCATCCCTGCAAAAAGAGGAGGGAAAAGCTGGATTCATCCCTGCAAAAAGAGGAGGGAAAAGCCAGGCTCATCCCTGCAAAAAGAGGAGGGAAAAGCTGGATTCATCCCTGCAAAAAGAGGAGGGAAAAGCCGGGCTCATCCCTGCAAAAAGAGGAGGGAAAAGCCGGGTTCATCCTGGCTAAAAGAGGAGGGAAAAGCTGAGCTCATCCCTGCCAGAAGAGTGCTGCCCATGGGAACACACCATTCCCTTGCCCTTTAAATCCCCCTTTCCCTGCTCCTGCCCACACCCCCTCATCACCCCGAGATATTTGTTATCGCTCCCGATTTCCCAATCTGCAGCACATGATGCAAGAGCAGGACTCGGCCCAACGGTGCCCATGGAAAGGCAGCCAGGAGCCAGGGATGTGGGAAAGCACCTCCTGAACCATAAAGGGGGGGCTGGGGAAAGTGGGATGGGGGCAGCAGCTCCTGTCCCTGGGCAGGAACACTGGGAGCAGGCACAAGCTCCTGGGAAGGATGTTGGAGGTGAGAAAAAGCAGTGGCTGTTTCCCCAGGGACTCGACTGAGTCACTGTCCCACGATGGAGCCCAGGGCCAGGCAGGACTCCCAGGATTCCACCCCTGCAGAGATTTCCTGGAGCCAGAGGGAGGGGAATGCTGGGGCAGGGGAAGAGATCTCCCCATGGGGGACAAACCCTGTCCCAGACCCTGCCCTTGCACCCTTTATTCCTTCAGAGCATTTCCAAATCTGATCCTGCCCTGTCCTCTCAGAAAAAGGAAATCCCTCAGCAGCCAGGCCAGGCCAGGCTCCTTCCCAGGAGCAGGGAAAAGCCTGGAAGCACAGGAACTGCAGCAGAGCAGGCCATGGAAAGCCTTGAGAGCCTCGGTGCAGCTCCTGCAAGTGCAGCAAAGATTCCAACAGAAAAACAGGACTTTCACAGAACCACGGAATGGTTTGGCTTGGAAGGGACCTTAAGGATCATCCAGTTCCAACCCCCTGCCATGCATTTGGTGGCCAAAAGCCACCATCAGCCCGGGAAGGAGGAAGGGAAACAAAGCAAAAGGAACAGGGAGGGAGGAAGAAGGTGAAGGGGGACAGAGAGGAGGGCAAGGGATGGAAAAAGAGGGAAGGATTTGCTCGGAGCCAGATCTGCAGCCTGTTCCTGAAAACTTGCAGCCCGTGTGCCAGGCACTCCCGAATACTAATCAGAGCTGAAAAAATATCAAACAATTAGGAAGGAAAGTCTCCTGGCAGGGTTTCTCCTGGAGACGCCGGGCTGGTTTTGTTTATGAGCGGGAGGAAGTGGGAACCGCTCCTGTTTGTTCTGCGGGAGAAAAGAGAAAGCTCCAGTGTTTTAATTTCTCCACTGAAAACCCTGGAGATTTGGCCTGAAACGGAGCAGAGAGGCTGATCCAGATTCACCCGCAGCCTTTTGTTACAAGAAAATATTTGAGTCGTTTTTCTCCCTCCCCTTCTGCGTGGGCAAAGAAAGGGGCAGTGGATACAAAGCCGGCATTTTTTGTTCCCAGAAAATATCAATGAAAAGAGCATTCCAGAGGCCAAGGGCGCAGCACAGCTCCCAGGGCACGGGAGATGTCCTGGCTGGGCAGATGCACCCCAGGAAGGGCAAAAACACCAACTCCAAAACTCTTTTTTGTGACAAAGGCAGGTGAGCAATACTTGGGAAGCCTAAATTCAGTTTTTCCACCAGATTTGTGCCTCCCAGTGACACCCACAGGGCTGGGGAGGGGACGAGGTCACACAAACTTCATTTGCTTGGAGGTGCAACTTGCAACTCCTGGGGTGCAAAATCCCTGGATCAATATTTTCCTTTGGCTTTCACACAGGAGGGCTTGAAGCAGCACCTCGACAAAATAAATCAGGTTTAGTGTGGGCTGTAACAGCAAGCAGGAGGAGCTGGGAAGGAGCTGGGAAGGAGCTGGGAAGGAGCTGGGAAGGAGCTGGGAAGGAGCTGGGAAGGAGCTGGGAAGGAGCTGGGAAGGAGCTGGGAAGGAGCTGGGAAGGAGCTGGGAAGGAGCTGGGTGAAGAAAAGCAGATCCCAGGACAAATCCCAGAATCCCAAGGCCAGAGGAGACTCCTGGAGTCCAGAGCAGCGTGAGAACAGAGCTCGGTCTGTCCCCGAGGCTCTCAGGGGCTTTTCAACCTCTCTGCTGGGCAGGCAGCTCTTCCCCCACAGGGAGCAGCCCGGGGATGGACAAACTGTGCCATTCCCGGCTAAAAACTTCCCAAAAACTCAGCTTTTCGGAGCAAACCCCAAATGCCTTCACCATGGAAACCCAGCCCAGGGCTGGTAGCGCCGCTGGAATTCGCCGTTGGCTGCGGCTCGGGAGGAGCCTGGACAGGGAAACCTTTCAGCGTGAGGAGTCTGGGGCTGCTCGGGAAGTGCCAACCAAGGAGTCTGGGAGTGCTCGGGAAGCACTTTCAAGGCAGCCAAAGATGCGGGATTATCCTGCAATAATTCACCCGCTCCCAGACAGGGGAAAGGAGGGGAAAGCAGGTGGTGAAGGGAGAGGAAGAGCAGGAGCTTTCCAAGGTTTTCTCTGGGAGAAGGGAGCACGTTGAGCCATCCCATCAGGAACATAGCTCTAGGAATGCTGGAGGTGGCCTGTGCTGGAGACATCCCATGGCAAACCTCACCCAGTGTCCTCCTGCCCCTCCGCACATTCCCCAAATCCTACATTCCCAGCTCACACTCATGGATCAGCAGCTTTCCAGATAGAGTTTCAGTTTTCCCAAGTGCCACACACTTTTGGCAAAACGTAGATCCATAAATGTCCCGTTTGTCACCCGGGATCTGCTCCCTCCCCAGCCTCACCCTTTATTCCCTTGGCACTCTGCTCTCGGGGTACCAAGAATCACATAGAGGTTCTCTAAAATCATGGAATATCTAGAGCTAGAAGCGACCCACAAGGATCATCGAATCCAACTCCGGAACAACTTCTGGGTCCGCACCTCCACGAGCATCCCGGAGGGTTGGGAATTGCCCTTCCCCCGGAGAGTTGGGAATTGCCCTTCCCCCGGGAGGTTGGGAATTGCCCTTCCCCCGGAGAGTTGGGAATTGCCCTTCCCCCGGGAGGTTGGGAATTGCCCTTCCCCCCGGAGAGTTGGAAATTGCCTTTCCCCCGGGAGGTTGGGAATTGCCCTTCCCCCGGCACCCACCGTCCCCCCAAGGGCTGGGAGCCACCAGCGAAGCGGAGCGCGGCGGGAGCGGGGGATGGATGCAGGGCCTGGAGCGGGAATGTCGCGGAGCTCCGCTGCCATCCAGCGGCCGCTGGGAAGCTGCTGTCACCCCCGTGCGACTTGCTCCACAGCAAACGCCACCTGGATTGGTTTTTCCCTGTATCCCACCTTGCCTGCCTGGGGCTGGAGCAGCCCCGAACTGCTCCCAAGGATATTGGTCGCTCCATGGGATTTTTTTACACTTTTTCCCCAGCTTTTTCAGCTCAGAAAGCAGAGGGCTGGAGCACCTCTGCTCTGGAGCCAGGCTGGGAAAGCTGGGAATGCTCACCCTGGGGAAGAGAAGGCTCCGGGGAAAATTTAAATCCCTTCCAGTGCCTGAAGAAGCTCCAGAGGAGCTGATGAGGGGATTTGGACAAGGGATGGAGACAGGACAAGGGGGAATGGCTTCCGACTGTTTAGGTGGGATATTGGGAAAGAATTGTTCCCTGTGAAGGTGGGGAGGCCCTGGCACAGGTGCCCAGAGCAGCTATGGCTGCCCCTGGATCCCTGGCAGTGTCTGAGACCAGGCTGGACAGGGCTTGGAGCAGCCTGGGGCAGTGGAAGGTGTCCCTGCCCATAGCAGGGGTGGCACTGGATGAGCTTTAAGGTCCCTTCAATCCTATCCCATCCCATCCCATCGAATCCCGTGCGCTCCCCGGGTCCCCGCGCGCCCCCTGCGGGCCTCGCCGGGCACTGCAGGCGCCGCCGCCGCTGCCGCCAGGGGTCAGCGCGAGCCCGGGAGAGATCCCGGATCCATCCCGGGAGAGAGCCCGGATCCATCCCGGGAGAGAGCCCGGATCCATCCCGGGAGAGAGCCCGGATCCCGCCCGGGAGAGAGCCCGGGAGAGAGCCCGAACCGAGCCCGGGAGAGAGCCCGGATCCATCCCAGGAGAGAGCCCGAACCGAGCCCGGGAGAGAGCCCGAACCGAGCCCGGGAGAGAGCCCGAACCGAGCCCGGGAGAGAGCCCGGATCCATCCCGAATCCCGCCCGGATCCCGCCCGGGAGAGAGCCCGAACCGAGCCCGGGAGAGAGCCCGAACCGAGCCCGGGAGAGAGCCCGGGTCCCGCCCGGGAGAGAGCCCGGATCCATCCCGAATCCCGCCCGGATCCCGCCCGGGAGAGAGCCCGGATCCATCCCGAATCCCGCCCGGATCCCGCTTCTCCCACCCAAGGGATGCTCCCGAGCCCCGGTGGGATCCGGGATCCAGCATCCCCTGCGCAGCGGCGAGCACCTCCTTCCCGGGAGCGAGGAGCCCTCTGGGCAGGGGCATCCCCACCCCAAGAGGCTGAGCCGTAGGAAACCACCTTTCCCAGGGGAATAGGTGGCGTTTTGGGACATGGTTTAGTGGTGGCCTTGGAAGTGTCGTGGGAACGGTTGGGCTCTGTGACCTTTGAGGGCTTTTCCAACCAAAATGATTTTGTGACTCCACGAGAAGCCGCAGGGGCTGAGCACAGTCAGCGAGTCCCTAAAACTTTTTACACGTGGGTTTCCCTGGGTCCAAACCTCACCTCACCTTCCCTGGAGCATCCCTCAGTTTTGCTGGGACAGATCATGCCCTGGGATGCGCAGGGGCACTGATCTGCACCGTGTCATTAACCGTGACAAAGTGCCCTGACAAGGAAGATTTCACAGCCACGGCTCTGAAAAGGGATTGCTAAAGATCCCGATAAAGATCTGCTGCTGCAGGTCAGGATCTCCGCAGCTGGATTCAGCTCATCCTTCCTGCAGGATTGCAAGGCCAGGTGGGACAGGAACCTATGCTGTGGAAGGTGTCCCTGATCCTGGCAGGGGTTGGAACAAGGGAAGCTTTAAGATTCCAAATCCAAACCATTCCAAGAAGTGCAGCACCAGGACAGGACTCTCAGCCATCACGAGCACCAATATCCACACCACAGACACAGAAACCACAGGACATCCCTCAGAAAAAGGGAAAACGCAAAAACCCCAAACCAGACTCCAATATCAGCCTGGCCCCACAGCACAGAAGCCAGGGCAGAGGAGCCAGGGAGAGCTGGGTTGTTTGATTCCAGGTATAAAATTCAGGGATAAAAAATCACTGCCTTAGCTCAGTCCAAAGAGCTCAGCTCGGAAATGTGGAACTACAGCAAGATCACGTGCACTATCTCATCCCTCCTCCCTGCGGTCAGGGGCACGGACAGGACAGGAAGCCAAAAGATCCTGTTGGAAAGGGATGAAGTCAAGTGCTTGGGACATCCATGGGATCGTCAAGGAAAAACCAGAATCCCGAGGGACTGGGAAGAGCCTGAGCCATAACAGCAGCGGTCAGACCCCAAGGAGGGGAGGAAGGTGAACCACCGCAGCTCTGTTCCAGCAGCTGGGTGCTGCAGTGCTGAAGGACAGAAATCAAGAGCTGTTCCAGCCCCTCAGAGCTCCAGGTTTGCATCTGCCACCTCTGGGAAGAGCAAACGGCAGACACCCCTGGATTTGGGGTCAATAGCAGCTCATTCCCCACACAAAAATCCCCTTGGTTCCTCCTCCTTCCCCCAGGCCAAACACTGCCGATCCCCAGCTGTTCGCAGCAGCACCTTGGGCGCTTGTCCCACATCGCACCCACAAGGCAAGACCAGCACAAGTCCCCTCAAAATCCAAGTCTGGCATCATTTTCTAGCAGGAAAATGGATTTTCTATCCCAAGGAGGGTCACAGCAGCCTCCCTTCCAAAGGGAGCCTTTCAGCAACTCCCCTGCATCCACCGGGATCTCCTCAGGACAAGCCACACATTGTCCCTGTCCCCCCTGCAGCCACCACTGCCTTAAAAGTGTGGAAAACCATCAGGATTCCCTTCCAGAGGGAAAGAAACAAAAACCTCCTGAGAAGCTGCAGCCTTTTAACCTTTTGCCCATTACTCAGCAATAAAACTCCAGGAAGAAAACTCCTATGAGGGATTTCAAGCTGAAATGGCACTAAAAAAAATCCTGTTAAGATTAAAGCAGCCAGGCCAGCTGTCAGAACAAACCTGGCTGCTCCCTCCTTCCCTTAGAGCAGCTCACTGCATTTGGCATCTTTTCCTCAAGAGAGGGAAATATCATTTTCCAAGAAGTCCAATAGGAAGGTGCTTTAAAAAAAAAAAAAAAAAAAAAAAATACACATTGTTGACTCACCTCAGAGCAGCAGGATTTGTCCTACACGAGAGCTTGGAAAACTTCCTGCTCCAGAGCCAGGTGCTCAGAATAGCCCAGAAAAAGAGGGAATTGTAGCCCTGGGCTGTAAGTGCTGTTTTTTCATGTCTGTCCCTGGGGAGATTCCCTGTGACGGAGCCAGTCCCAGCAGGATGACGCCCGAAGCAGTAAATCCACCGGATTTTGGGAGGAGCAGGTGCCTGCAGCCTCCTGGCCGTGCCATTCCCAGCTCCAGACAGAAGGGAGCATCCAAATCCCACACGAGGCTCAGGGCTCGAGATCCCAGCGGAGAGGAGCCATCCAGGGACAGCAAATCCTGCCTCAGGTGCCTGTCCCTGGCAGAGGGGGACAAGTCCCAACCCTGGGCATGGTCAGGCTCTGGTGTCCTCACTCCTGGCACAAATTGATTCCAACAGCTCGCGTGGCCGACGGCATCTGTCCCTTCAGGAATGCCAAAACCTGTGGAGAAACAAATGTCGGGATGAGGGACACGAGTGACCTCGGTCACTGTCCAGTCCTTATGCTCCACGGGGCACCTGAGCACACCCCATGGAGCAGGGCTGCCAGAGATTCTCAAATTCAGTCTCCCAAAGCCAGGATTGTGCCAAAATGAAGGAGCCGGCAGGATTTTCCCTGCTGCTGCTGAGCAGCGGTGGTGGCCACGCTGGTGGCCACGTCCCCAGGGAGCACTGGCCATTTCCTCGCTCAGGACTGGTCCCACTGGTTTCTGGCACGCAGGATTCCTGTTGAAATCCATCCAGAGAAAAGAGACAGGGATCGATTTCCTTACGGGAACCGCATCTCCCGTGCACAGCAGCGATGGCAAACACAGCCCTGGGGCTCCGAGGTGACCATTCCCAAGCCGAATTCCCCCCAGGAAAGCAGGACCCGAGGCCTTCCTGGGTCTGAGGATGAGCCTGAGCACAGCCCGTCCCAACCTTTGGTGCCAACCCCGGCACAGGAGCAGCAGAACCAACCCATGGAAGTCAGGGACGCGCCACCAGCGGGAGCAGCGATGCCTCTGCCCGGAAAGCAGCGGGGACAGGGGACAGCCAGCAGTTTTTTGGGGGGGTTTTGGATTCCTTGCCGTGTGCCAGGTCCCCTCAGAGCCCCTCACGTGGCCACCCCTCTCGCCGGGCTCGCCGCAGCCCCGTTAGGCCTCGTTAGGGCGCCGCAGCTCCCGGCACAAAGTCCGTATTTGTTTCCCCGCAGGGGTGGAAAGAAAGGGGGTTTTGTGTTTTCTTCCTCTGCTCTTTGCAGGCTGCGGGGAGTTTATTTGACACTCCAGCACTCTTTGTGAGCTGAGTGCCCCGGGATAAATGCTACCCTTAAGAGTTACTTGGCGTTAGACAGAGGGACCCTCTTCAGAGGAGAATGGGGGCTTGTTGGGATGGGGCGGGAGGGGGCGCGGGGAGGGGGGCGCGAGGAGAGCCCTCATAGAAGGGTCTCTGTCCTGGCCTCACAATGGAGCGAATTCTTCAAGATACCGGGAGCTGAAAGGAAGGAAGGAACTTTCCTCCTTTTAAAAAGGATTTTCAGGAACAATTGAAGAAGCCATAAAAAGGGGAGCATTATTCCCCATCCAGGCCGCTGGGCTGGGAAGCCTCTCCCTCCCCCTCCGAGGCCTGGGCTGGGCAGATCTGACAGATCCCATCGGGACCAGCGGAGAGGTGGGATGAGGGTCACGGGCAGTTTATGGAGATGTCCTGGTCCTTGTCCTCCCTCCCACAGCCAGGCTCCACTTCCAGGAGCCACCTGCTCCTCCTGCCTCCCGAGGATGAGGGGATTATCCCAGGAACGTGGATTAAACCCCCACCGGTGGCCCAGGATGCCCCCACACTGCCGGGGATGCAGAACGCCTGTCCCCAGAGACACAGTCCACATCCACACAGCCAGGGGATGGCATTTCCATGGAAAACACCCGGAGAGGGCCCTGCCAGGCAGTCCCAGGTGAGCAGCTGCTCCTCCCCAGCCCATGGAGAAGTTCCTGCACACCCTCGGTCCCACACAGCCCAGAAAGGGAAGCTAAACTTTGCCTGGGGAGATTCACCTCCAGCCTGGCACCACCACAGATCCACCCTCCTCCAGGGCATGGATTCAGCTCCCTCTCCCTCCTGCCCCACTCCCAGGGGCTGCAGTCAGCATTCCCAGCACCTCCCAGGACCACAACTAGAGCCCTGCTGGTCACTGTCACCCCAGAGTGTCACACCATCCCTCATTCCCTCTGCAGCTCCAGGTGCTCAGGAGATGCTGGATCAAGCACTAAGCCAAGCCCAAGGAAGAGCTGGAGTTCCCTGCTGGAGCTCATCCCAACACCCCAGCAGGGAAGGGAGCTGCTCTCCAGAGCCTGGGATTGCAGGGAAGCTCCTGTCGGCTGGAATTCCTGGAGCTGCTGGCCTCAGGGACAGGCACCTGCCTCTTGGTGTCACCGGCAGCCCAGGTGCCAGCGCTGGCAGCAGTTCCTGTCCCTCCAGGGCCACTTTCCCTGGCGCTGGGCCAGTGCCAGCCCCGGGTTTGCCTGCAGGGAATGAGGATGGGCAGGGAGAGCAGGAACTCCCTGAGCAGCTACCCCACAGCTCCTGCAGGGCCCGGGGCTGCAGCTCCCACCTGCCAGCAGGGGCCCACACTCCCAAAATGGCTTTTCTCTTATCAGCTTGGAAAAAACTCCCTAAAATCTAAAATCCTTTGGCCTGGGAGTGCAGTCTAAAAGACCAGCAACTCCAGTGACAGCAGTGAAACCCCAGCCTGGGGACAAGGTGACACTGAGGTTCCCAAGCAGCTTCCTCCAGCTGCCCCCGAGCAGGACCTGTCCCAGGGGCCCAGAGCAGCCCTTCAGAGCCAGCCTGGAGCTCCTGCATGGCACAGAACCCCTCCTGGCCCTGCTGATCCCGTCCTGCTCCTTTACCCGGCAGAGCCCCCACGCTCCTTCAAGAGCCCACGGGAGGTTTTCCTGCAGCTCTGATCCCCTCCCAGGGAGGAAAAGCAGGAATAAAACCCCACAGGAATCAGCTTCAGAAGCAGCCTGACCAGACAACATTTGCTTCTGATACAAAACCCATTCCGTGCCTTTTTTTTTTTTTTTTTTTTTCCCCCTCAGGAAAGCTGCACAACCACCCAGGGATCAAACACATTTATTTAAAGGCTTAGGTTTTAGCCCTCAAAAAACATCTGTGGCTTGGCAGAAGGAACAGCCAATTGAATTTAAAAAATGTTCCCTTCAGAGGGCACGGCAGCAGCACAAGCTCGGGGCCGAGGGCTTCACACCTCATCAGCCCCGGGGGGAGAATCCCACCCGGAGACAGCCCCGAGGTGAGAACAGCCCCGACCGCCCCCGCTCCGCTCTGCCCCTCGGTGCTGCGCCGGGAAAGCGCTGCCTGCGACCCCAGCCCTGCCACGGAGGGGGAAAACCCAAAAATGGGAAAGGGAGAAGCCCTGGAGCTCTGGGAGCAGGACACAGAGCGAGTGAATCCCCCAGGGACTCACGGGGCAGAGCAAACCCTAATCCTGCCCCGGGAGCTTCCATCCAAAGGGACCGGCGCTCATTAGGGAGTCCTAGGAGGCAAAAAACAGCGTTTCCGTGCCGTGTTTACACCAACGCGGGGCACTTTCTGCGAGCATTTGCCCCCTCATTTCTGCTTTAAATCCATCTTTCCTGGTGGAATCAGCGCTGCCGAACAAGGCCACCCTTTGTGAGGCAGCTCCAGCTCTCGGGCCGGCCGCGGTGTCTGGCAGAGCCCTGGGCTTTCCTCGCCCTCTCTTTTGTTGCTCAGCTCTTCTGTTCAAAGTTCAAACAACCCCCGAGCCCCCCAGGAAGCCTCATTGTGCTCCTGGCATTGTCCCCCCGCTGCCCGGGGAGCCGCAGGGAGGGGCGGGTGTGGCCCTAAACATTTCATCTCTGAAAATTGAAGGCGCTCTGAATCCATTCCTTATCCAGGAGAGCTCCCAGATGGAGGAGCTTGAGTACAAAACTGTCCAGATCTGAGCCAGCTGCTGCTAAAAAGCGCCGGGGAGAAGGGATGCTGCTGGATTAAATGTATTCAAACCCAGGCACGAGGGGAATGCAGAAATGGTCGGGAATTCCAGATGTCCCAGGCACAGGGATCCTAAAAAGAGTCCCCGAGTCCTCTCTGCACCTGCAATCCTGAGCCAACTCACACAGGTGCAGCTGAGGTGGCACCTGAGCTCAGAAACCCCTGAACCCCCAAAATATCCAGTTTAACTCCAAGCTGCTCCTGAACTCAGAGACCCCCGAACCCCCAAAATATCCAGTTTAACTCTGAGCTCAGAGACCCCTGAACCCCCAAAATATCCAGTTTAACTCTGAGCTCAGAGACCCCTGAACCCCCAAAATATCCAGTTTAACTCTGAGCTGCTCCTCAAACCCTTCGTGCTGCAGGTGACACCACACTGCTCGCGTGGCCACCATCATCCCGGTCTGCTCGGGGCATTCCTCATTTTCTGGCCCTTTAGGGCAAATCCACCTTCCCCAGCAGGTGGGGAAAGTGGATTCAGTCCAGAGGGAGCTGGGGCATCCTTTGGGGATCATCGCAGGAGCAGCCTCAGTTCAGCGCCCCCAAACCAGGTCCTGTCAACATCCCAGAGTGTGGGATGAGCACATTTGGGACATTTCCCCCATCTCTGCAGGCAGGAGGATCCTCCTGGGCTCCACAGCTCTGAATTCCTGGCTCAGCAGAGCGAGCAGGGACACTCCTGCTCCCAAGTCCCTTGGGCAGGAGAAGCACCTGCAGCTCCTGGAATTGGATCTGCCAAAGAACACCTAAACCCTGGCTGAACCCACCCGTGCTGCTCCCCCTGCCCGGTTCAGCCTCCCCCAAAGGAGACCAACTTCCCTCCTTCCTCGGGAGACACCTCAGCCTTCCCCAAAATCCCTCCTTCCTCGGGAGACACCGTGCAGGTGTCACCGCTCCTGCTGCAGGGTGACTTCTCCCCCTGACAGGACAGGAAATGGGTTTGGGTTTCTTTTCGTATCAGTTGTGCTCACAAAGCTCCTTCACACCTCAGCTGGGAGCCTCTTCCCGAAGGATTGATATTCCCCCAGTCAGAGTGACCCCACTGCGTCCCCACAGCCCCAAATGGGGTGACCACTGCCACATCAAATGGAGTTTGAGCGGTGCCACATCGCCCAAACCTTTGTTTTGTGACTCCTGGACATGGAAAGCACCTGGTAAACTTTAAAAAAAAAAACAAAAAAACACAAAAACAAAACAAAACAAAAACATGCCTGATAGAAAGAGTGGATCCAGCTGGTTTTGCAGCAAAGCCTTGGAAAAGGAGAGCACAAAGTTATTTTCTCTCTATCAAGGGCTCTAACTCCCCACACATGGATTCCACACTTGGGGGAAGGATTGAGGTGAACCTTGAAGGTTTTTCCCCCCAGTTCTACAGGAAAACGAGAACCTGATGTCCTGAAAGCATCACCTGCCTGCCAGCAGAGAGGGACAGTGTCCCTGGGAGCCCTGCTCACTTTCCCAGCTGGAATGTCCCCTTCACATCCCCAGGCAACCCAAAACTCAGCTTCATCCCAAGGCCTGAGTCACCAGCGCTCTGCCCCCCCTTCCCTCCCCCCAGCTGTGCCCGTGATTATAAAAAGATGTCTCAATTAGCGAGAGCTGAGCAATCGCTGCAGCCTCCAAAGCCTTCGGAGGAAACACATTCCGAGCCAGCAGAGAGCAACACCAACAATGTCTGGGCAATAAAAGCTCCTCTTGTTTATATCAAAGTAACCTCAACCATCCTTTCCCCAAACAAGCATCCCTGGCCCTCCGGAGGGATCCCAGGCTGGAGTTCCCCTGGCCACGCCGGGTCCCCGGGAGCAGACAGCGCTAATTTCTGTGTGTGTTGTTGGCTGCAGGTCTAGACTGGTGTGGTCTTTTTGTTGTAGCCAGCGAAAGAAGGGAGTCATTCATATTTTTCCAGGATTCACACAAAAGTGCTCTTGTGCATCCCAGATGCCGCGAACGGCCAGCCCCGCTCCAGCTGCCGGGCTCGCCCCGGGGCTGGGGACAGCCGGCAGGGGAGGGGACGGGGCTCCGGGGGCTGCCCAAGGCCCCGCTCGGGCACCTGCCCCGGGGCGAGACTTTTGGGGAATGTGTTCCCACGCTGGGGAAGGGAAAAGTCGTGTGAGTGTCCCTAAAAAAAACCCCAAACCCCACCAAAAATACCGAAAACAACGAAGGAAAATACCAGCCGCACGCTTTTCCTTGGAGAGAAGAGGAAAATTCCCCCCCGCGCTCACCGGACCGGGAGCATCCCGGAGCCCCGGGAAGGGGAACGGCCGGGAGCGGGGGACGCAGGCGATGGCACAGGGGACAAGCGACACCGGGTACCGGCACCGAGGGGACCCGCAGTGCCCGGCTCAGCCCCCCTGCCCCGCAGCAAGGGACCGGCAGGAGCAAGGGCGGGCGGAGGAGCTCCGTGCTGACCCCCGCGCCCCCCGAGCCGAGCGGGACACCCACCTCCATCTCCGCCTCCACCTCGCCCGGCAGCGCCCAAGCCCTCCCGGGGCTGCGGCTCCCGCGGAGCGGCATCATCCTCATCCTCATCCTCCTTCTCCGCAGCCTCACCCCGCTCCGGGGCTGCGGACACCGCCGCTCTCCCATCTCCCGGCGGGAATCTCCCCGGAGCGGAGCCGGGGCTGAGCACCGGGAGCGGCTCCGCCGCAGCCAGGGATGCTCCGACTGCGGCTGCCGGGCCATTCCGCCTTTTATAGCCCCGGGGCGGCGGGCGGGCGGCGCAGCTTCACGGGACTTGTAGTTCCTCCCCCCGGCCTGGAGCCACCTCCCTCCGTCCTTCTGTCCCTCCCTCCTTCCCTCCGTCCGTCCGTGGGGAGGGGAGGACCCGAGGGTCGGGGCGGTTTCACAGGGACCCCACTGCTCTCCGCCGTCCCCAGGGGAGGGAAGAGCGGCGGGTTTGGCTGGAAAAGCCAAAATTTCCAAGGGATTCCGGGAGTCGCATCCCTGGCGCAGCCAGCCCGACGCCAGAACGGCCCTAAAGTGAATGAGTAACCCCAAAAGCTCGGCACGAACAGCGAGCGCTCCAATTGTCCCGGGTATTGGTTATTGTTTCGTTTAATTATTCTCCCAATTATTAATTTAACTTAATTATTAACCCACCCGCGGAACGAATGAGCAATTAACCGTGCTGTTGACTCCGGGGCTCATTTAAGGTCCGTTCTCCCGAGTTCTGGCGAAGTGGCCCCGCGGGACGGAGCCTTGTCCCGCAGGTTCCCTCTGCTCTCTGGACCCCACGTGCTTTGGGGAACGTCCCCAAGGGCACGAGGAGGGGGTGGCACCGTGCCTGGGTCCCTCCACAGCGGGCACGGCAGCTGTGCCAGGGGAGAGGGTGCAGAAGGTGCCGCTCAGGGGGGATGACCCCACAAAAACCTCGTCCAGGTGGGCAATGTCCCACCCCAGCAGGGACAGGGACACGGATCCAGCCCCTTCCCACCTGCAGCAGGCTGGAATTTACCATCCCACATCCTTAGAATTGCTGCTGGAGTGAAACCACAGAAGTTTTCTAGGACAGGGGGGCTGAGAGAGCAAGAGGGAGAGCGGAGGGGAAGGAAAAAAAATCCCTCCTGGCAGCTTTTCAGGGCCCGAAGCCGGAGTGGAAATGCTTCCCTGCCCTTAATTGCTTCGAGAGCAGATGAATTTCTTGAAGAAACCGCAGCTGAAACGCTGCACAAATCACATTGTTGTGCTTGTGTTGGCTGCCTGCTGAAGGAGGGAAAAGGTCATCGTTTAGGGGATATTAAAAAGGAAAAAAAGCCATATTTTAGCGCTGTGCAGGAGGGGGTTGTGCTGCGTTTTTGTAGCCACGGTCTGGAAATTCAAACCTGTTTGGCAAGAGGCGGAACGGGGCTCGCAGCGAGGGAAGAGCTGGGAAAAGGCTCCGAGTGATGGAGCTTATCCTGCCCCATCCCTGGAGGTGTCCAAGGCCAGGCTGGATGGGGCTTGGAGCAGCCTGGGACAGTGGAAGGTGTCCCCTGATCCAACCCCACCTGAGCTGGGTCTCCAAAGGGCTCCTGAGGGCTCACAGGGCCATAGGGTTGGATGTCTGGAATTTCTGAAAGCAAATTCCCATTTCTATGACTGAATTCAGAAGTTTTCCTTCCTTTTCCAGTGGCATTTCCTTCAGAGCCACAAGCCCACAGGATATGGAGCTGTCAAGCGTCTTCTCCCAAAAAGATCTGGAGCTCTCACAGCTTTCGTGTCAACCTCTGATGGGTGCAAAAAGAGCCCCTGGGTGCTGCTCAGGTCCCTCTGCACTGCCCAGAGACCCCCGAGGAGAAGGAATTCCCGCGGAAAGCTGCACCACTCATTCCCAGAGGAGCCTGATTATGGGATGCTCCCAGCCCTGGTTTTTCCAGAAGCTGCCGTGATGGCAGAAGGTGTTGGGAGATGGTGAAATGGGATCCCTGCAAACACACAGATATTGTTTGAAGTGCCAGCCGTGCCCTTTCCTGGCTCCTCAGAGAGGACAGCATTCCTGCCCCGCATTCCTGAGCCACTGCTGGGCCAGAGGGAAAACCCTGGAGCGCTGGGGTGGGCAGGGAAGGAGCAGGATAAAGCACATGTGGATCAGGGAATCAAGAGCTGGGGATGGAAGGATGTCAGCCAGATGTTCCCAAGGTGGGAAAAATCCATGGTTTCCCCAGAGCCACGCTTGGAGCAGCTGGAAGCATCCTTTATCCCTTTATCCCTTAATCCCTTTATCCCACAGGGATCCACAGCTCCCCAGTGGGGTGGGGAACACAGAATTCCAGGGTCGTTCAGGCTGGAAAAGACCTCCAAGATCATTGAGTCCAACCTTCAAATATCAAATCCGGCACGGGAATGTGACCCCTGGATTCGCAGGCTCTGGGTTTTGGGGAAGCTTTGAAGGGAGGAAACTCTCAGTGCAACAGCCAATGGAAAGGGAAGAGGGTTTTGCTGGAAAGGGAAGTTCTGTTCCTCACTCCAGGGATGGCCTTGAGGCTGCCAAGGGGGCTGAGAGACCACCAGGAGGATGGACTGGCAGCTCTCCAGGAGAATATCCCTGGCATACAGAACTCCCGATGGCCAGGAATTGTCAAGGAGGAAGGACTGGGCTGCTGACTCCTCCAGGGAAATAGGGAAGGAGCTGGGAAGCAATGGGAGCCCTGCCCTGGGAAGAGAGAGCCGGGAGAACTCGATTCCTGTCAAAGCTGTGTTGGTGCAAACACTTTGTGCGGCGGTTTGGGTTCACAGCCTCAGGTCATGTTGCTTTTCCCACCCCAGCTTGGGAATGGCACGTCCATAAATCCACACCGTGGATTTTGCTGGTGGTTTTTCCCAGAAAAACAACAAAATAAAGCGTTTAGTGATGGGCAGCATTGGGAAAATAAAGAGCTCAGGGAAGGGTGAGCTGGGAATGAGTTCCCACAGGATGGCTGTTCCCTGTTCCCAGGGCCTGGCCAGCACAGTAACCTCTGGAAGTCCTCTGACCTTCAAATACCCTCCCCAGCCCAGTTAAATCCATATAAATATATGGAAATATGGGAACAAAAAGCTTTTTCTTTCCAGTGCTGAGAGTGCCAAGTGCTGCAGGAGCCAATAAAGAACTGCTGCTCCAGGGAGCTGTGTCAGGTAAAACACAAACAACCCCAATCTTTCCCCAAAACTTCAGCCAATCCCCAAATTAAAAAAAAATAATAATAAAAATAAAACCAACCCCCAAAGCTGAGGTTTATAAAAGAGGAGGAAAATGTGGTGGAAAGGAGGAAAATTAGCTCTTGCCTGGTGCTGGATCCCAGCCTGACCCACAGGCCTGGGAAGGAAAGGCTGCTCCAGCTGCAGGAGTGCTGGGAAAGCTCCTGGGGGGGAGCTGGAGTAGAGCTGGGATGGGAATGCAGGGATGGGAAACCCTTGGGGACACTCCTGTCCCCTCCTGGGACAAAGGAACACCGAGGGCTCACAGCTTGGGGCTGTCCCAGGAGGAGCAGAGCAGGAACACAGGAAGGGTCCAGGGCACGGGGGGAGTCCCCATCCCTCGGGAAAGGAGCAGAGGTGGCACATTTTGATCTGGTCTGGTTGAGAGGGGGTTGGACTTGATGGTCCTGGAGTTCTTTCCCAGCCTTATTACAAAGCCACACAGAGAGGGAGAGACCCTTCAAAACCACCAAGTGCAGGTTGGTACCTGGAGCTGGAATGCTCTGCTTTCTCCCAAGGCTCCAGGAGGTTCCCAGAGCCCTGGGAAGGACAAGGGCAGGGCTGAGCGAGGGCACAGCGTCACCTGTTTGCTGAGTGACACCGGCAGAGCAGGGCTCAGAGGTTTAAATGTCATGGCCAAGGTCACGCAGGACACCTGGGACACGGCGCTCGCCCTCCACGGAGCTCCCACATCCTGCCCCATCCACCTCAAACCTGATGGCAAATGTCACACCAACCCCCAAAACCGCCATGAGCCCAAAGCAAAGGAAGGGATCGGGCAAAATGATGAACCCCGAGAGCCAAATCTGCTCCTCAACGGGACAGGGACACAGAAAATCCCAATTCCTGCCACACCAACCCCACACAAGGCTCTGTATGGGCTGAGCGATCCTTAAGTCACTTCAAAGGAGCCTTAAATCCCGAACGCTGTTCAAAAGTCCATTGTGTGCTCACAAATAAATCCACGGCCGAGATAAATCCATTCTCGGAGCCGGCCAAGGCGGCTCATCCCCCGCCTCAGAACAAGGCCCACGAGCACACACGGGCCGAGCTCTGGGAGCAGGGCTGTGATTTAGTGTCTCTCCCTTTCTCTCCCCACACTCCTTGCCTCCCGCACAAGGATCCATTGAGAGGCTGCAGAACAAACGTTCCCTTATGCAGCTCCAAAAAAGTCTCCGTCGGTTTGTCTGAGGCAGCTGCCGTGGAGCTCGCTGTGGTTACTCATTAACCGTAGGCTCCCGGGGCACGGGAAGGAGGAATCAACTTCAGAGATCCTAAAAAAAAAGGGGAAAAAAAAAAAAAAGGAAAACAAACCAGCAATGAAAATAAATACATCAGGTGTTCTGGAAAAAGATCGTGGAGAAAACAGGTGGCCCTGGGAGCACCTCCTGGGCTGGAATGAGCGCCGGGAGCAGGGGGGGACAATGGCACGGAGGGAAATGTGTGGGGACAAAAGGGGATGATTGTTAAAGGGAAGGGAAGAAAGAGAGAGGACAGAGAGGCGCTTGTGCTCCACAGAGAGGGACTGTCTGTGCCCGGATCGCTCCCCACCCGGAGCCATTCCCTGTTCCCAGCGTGTTGTCCATGAGAACGAGGCGCTGCCTGGGCTGGGCAGTGTTTTCCAGGGGTCACTCTGCTCCCCAGGCCAGGAGAGCCCCACGGTGATGTGTCCCAGCAGGAGAGGATGGAGCTGCTCATTGGATTCCCACCCCAGAGCCTGCTGTTCCAGGAGAAAGCCATCCCAGGAATCATGGAAAAGGTTGGAAAAGCCCTCTAAGATCATCCAGTCCACACTGCCAATCCCACCACCAATCCATGTCCCCAAGTGCCACATCACAGGACTTTTACATCCCTCCAGGGATGGGGACTCCTCCACCACACCTCCACGCCTGAACAGCCCTCCCCATGGAGTTTTTCCCAATATCCAACCTAAACCTCCACCGGTGCCACCTGAGGACATTCCCCTCGTCCTATCCCTGGGAGAAGAGCTCCCCTGGCTCCAGCATCCCAGGTCTGTGCAGCTCCTGGGCTCCCCTGCAGGGCAGCTCCAAGGCAAGGCCCATGGAAGGTTCCCTGGATGGGCTTCAAGGAGCCTTCCATCCTGCAATTCCACGATTCTCTGAACAAAATCCCTGCTGTGACCCTTTCCCACTCCCCTCCCATGTGGGAACTGCAGGCATGGAGTGAGAACTACCTTGCTGTGAGAGAGGCTTGTTTGTCCGAGTTTGCTCTATTTCTCTCTAGCTCAAAACAAGCAGGAATCCATAAACACCATTTATAAGAGACTCGCAGGTGGTGTTATTGCAAGAGGTTGTTCTAACTGTGGGTAACCAATGACATCGTGGGGTGGTGAATTGAGAGTCAATGCATGTGTGACATGAATGTTAGAAATAGTATAAAAAGGCTTTGGAAAATAAAGAGTTAATTCCTTTTCTCTGACCAAGAAGCTGTTGTGGTGAACTTTTTACTTGTGATTGTCTCATCTACCACACTCCCAGGAGCTGCTCCATGGGTGACCATTGGTACCTGCTCCCCTTCCAGCCGAGGGAGCAACAGGGACCACAAGTCCCTCTCGGTGTCACAGGTGTCCCCGAGGCTGCGATGTGCCTGTGGAAGGGCAGGCTGTGGTGGCAGCTCCCTCCCATCCCGGCCAGCCGGTGCTCCGGGGGAACAGGTACCTCGTGCCGGAGTTTTTTGCGGGATGTGAAACATCTGGAGCCGGGCGGCACAAGGCAGCCTTTGTGCAGCTGGGAAAGGCTGCGCCAGAAACCAGCACTGCCTTGGGACAGCTTCAAGGAGAGGGGGAGGGAAAGGAAAAAAGACCAGAGGGAAGCCACCCCCACTGGAGAAGGAATCTCAACCTCTCCTCGGAATTTCCACCTCGCTGTGCTCGCCCTGCAGAGCCCCCTCGGGGTTCTCTGCGTCCCTTTCCCTATGGGAATCCCTCACTGCAGCCTGGCTGTGTCCCAGCTGGGTTGAGCAGCTCTGTGGAGCTGGTCCTGGCTGCATTCAATAATAAAATTTCATCATTCCGATTAAATTTGGCTTTGGAAGTGGTATCGTCCACTCCTGGCTCACAGCATTCCAGCAGAAGGGATGTTTCCCTCGGGGATTATCAGATATCTTGATTTAAGAAGTGCTGATCAAGTGAGGATGAAAATGGCCTGAAGGGTTGAGATCCCTAAGGTATGAATGCCGAGAGAGCACAGGGGGCTTGGGAAAAGCAGGAGCTGAGGGTCCCTGTGCCCATGGAGACCCCAGTGCTTCTCCTTCTCAGTTGTCATCCTGCCTGGAAATCTGAGTTCAGGAATTCCACACCTTTCCTTGGCTGAAGGAATGGCACAGCAGATCCTGCTCTGCTTCCCTCCGGAGCCACAGGAGGTTGGGGTACCCCACACAGGAGGTTTGGGGGGGAGGTGAGCTCTGCTTACCTTTTCAGAGGGAGAAACATTTCCAGAAGGAAAAATGCAATATTCCTTTGGGGCCTGGGGGAGCAGCCAGAGGCAGGAGCGGTGGCAGAGGCCAGGATTGGGAGCCAGGGGCCATTAAAGAACTGCAGCCCCCTGGGGAGCACTGGGAGCTGTCCCCACCCCACCCCAGGGGACAGGGACATCTCTAGAGCAGAGCATCCCATCAGGGATGGGCTGTGCCAGGGGAGGAAAAATCCCCCAAAATCCCTTTGTCTCTTCCACCCAGCAGAGCTGCCTTTGCACAGCAATTACCGAGCCCTCGGGGGTCACACCCAATCACTGGGGCCTCCTTCTGCTAAGATTTAATTTATTTAATGACCCGGGAGGCCCCAGGGGCTCCTTGGTGTCAGCATTCCCTGCTCTCCCAAGGGGTTTTCTAAATCCTCACCAAGACAAGATTTAGGAAATCTCCCCCAGGTTCCCGGGGGTCTGTGACTTCCAGGGACACACCAGTGATGCTGGATTCAGGGAAAGGACCTGCAGATCCTCCTGGAGGTTTCTCCATCCACCTGCAGAGACAGGCTGGGATAAATTATGGCCTGGAAAAAAGGGAAAAGCAAAACACATGGTGAGATGTGATTTGTGTTTGAAATCCAACCTCACTCCTGCCAGCCTGGAATGAAACACCGGGCTGGGAGAAAGTGGGATGCTCCTGCCTTCAGAGAAGCCTTGGGAAAGAGAGGGGAATAGAAAAGGTTGGGAATGCTGATGCTGTTGGCTTGTCCTGCATGGAACTGGGGGAGCGGTGCTGGGGATTCAGGGTGGGGGAAGGGTCCCAATGGAATTGGGGTCCTGAAGGAGATGGGGGGGCCAAGTGGAGGTTGAGATCCCAGAGGAGCTGAGATCCTGGAAGAGATGGGGGTCCTGATGGAGGTGGGGGTCCCAATGGATTTGGGGTCCTGAAGGAGCTAAGGGTCCCAGTGAAGTTTGGATCCTGGAGGAGCTGGGGGTCCCTGGAGGATTTGGGGATCCTGGAGGAGTTGGGGGTCCCTGGAGGAGCTGGGGGTCTCTGGAGGAGCTGGGGGTCCCTGGAGGAGCTGGGGGTCCCTGGAGGAGCTGGGGGTCCCTGGGACACCCCGACCTGTGGGACATCCCCACCCCAGCCGTTACCAGCACCTCCCTCCATTGTTTCCCAACCCGCATTTTTCCCTATGACCTCATCTTTCCTTGGCTCCCGCTGGTGATTTTATGGCCGGGAAATGATTTTGCAGCCAAAGGAAAGCAGATCCAGGGCTCTCTTCCCTCCCGTTTCCACCTGGGTTTGTTTCTGCTCCAGGCACGGCAGAGGGTTGGTGTGGGACAGGCTGGGAGCTCCGGTCGGGAACGTTTTCCTCATTCTTGTAGGAACACGAGAGGCACCAGCCAGAGGTTTCAACAATTCCCCACAGGAACCAGCCCTGGACACAAAAGCTTTTCAGTTATCATCAGCATTTTGTAAGATTATATTAAAATAAACCTTCAGGCTCCGTTTCCTGCTCCCGAGATTCCCCCTCATAGGATTATGAGGCACAATAACATTTCCCAGAAATCCCAACCAAGGCCACACTAGGAATGTTTTCCCCCTGTTCTCACACAAATCCTTCACGCTGTAAAAGCCTCAAAACAAGCAATGAGACACTAAAACGGGAGCTGGGCAAGCTGTAGATCCCACAGGGAGGGATTTTCCCTCTTTTCCCATTTGGAAAAACCCTCTGGGTTGAAGAATTGGAGCTGGAATCCTTGGACCGATGGATCTCACAACTCCTAAGGAAGCACGTGGAGAACATCCCTGTGAGATGGCACAGAGGAATCCTCCCACAGCCACCAGCCAGCTGCTGGGCAGTAAAAGTGGAGAATTTTAAGCAAAGCAAGCAGGAAAAAGGGAAGCAGGAGCTCATCCATGACTGCGGTCCCAGGAATCCCACACGGACATGAGCAGGGAGCTGTTCAAGGCCTGGTTGATCATGCAAGACTAAACAAACCTACTTAAAGAAAGCCAATAAATACCTAAAAAATACCTGGTCTTAAATAAAAACTTGGGATTGTTCAGCCTAGAGAAGGGAAGGCTCTGGGGAGACCTCAGAGCCCCATCCAGGGCCTAAAGGGGTTCCAGGAGAGCTGGAGAGGGACTTGGGACAAGGGATGGAGGGACAGGACACAGGGAATGGCTTCCCATGGCAGAGGGCAGGGAGAGATGGGATATGGGGAAGGAATTGTTCCCTGGGAGGGTGGGGAGCCCTGGGATGGAATTCCCAGAGCAGCTGTGGCTGCCCCTGGATCCCTGAAGTGTCCAAGGTCAGGCTGGACAGGGCTTGGAGCAGCCTGGGACAGTGGAAGGTGTCCCTGCCCATGGAATGGCGGCACTGGATGGGATTTAAGGTCCCTTCCAACCCAAACCATTCTGGGATTCTCTGAAATCTCTACAAACTCAACAACCCCACAATACCTGCCCTGGGAAAAGGACACCCTGAGCCGAAATTCCTTGCGATCCCTCCAGTCCCCCAGCCCCAGGCTTGTCCCCGAGGCGGGGGGGTCCACCCTGGGACTGGCCCAAGGACCGTGGCAGATGCAGGGCGGGACTGGGGCACCCAGCAGGGCTGGGAGGAGGCAGAGGAGCCGCGGCATCGCTCGGGAGCACGAGCGGCTCGGCTTTAATCGCAGCGCGCCTGCCAAGCCCAACAAAGCCCCGCACGAAGAATAGAAGTCATTCTGTCTGCAGGTCGGGATTGTTCCTGTCCCGAGGGGAGGGGCGGGAGGTGAAATCCATCCCTTTTTCCAAGCGGTGACTCAGGTGCCGCGATCCGCCCCGGGCGAGCATCGCGCCCCGCGAGCAGCTCCAGCCGCGCCGGCCCGGGGCTCATAATGGGATTATTGTTCCTTTGCGTGCAAAGCCCTCGCTCGGGCTCCGTGTCCCCGCCCTGCCCTGCAAACCGCAGCCGCCTGCGCCTCCCCAGCCCCGGCACGGGCCGCCCGGCCCCGCCGGGAGAGAGACAGAGCTCGGTGCTGGCATCCCCGAGAGCCATTCCTGCGCCCTGAGTCACCGCCCGGCCGCGCCGCCGGGATCAGCGGGAACCGGGGATCGAGGGACCCACGGGATCGAGGGACCCACGGGATCGAGGGACCCATGGGATCGAGGGACCCCGGGATCGAGGGACCCATGGGATCGAGGGACCCCGGGATCGAGGGACCCCGGGATCGAGGGACCCACGGGATCCACCCGGTGCGAACCCTGCACAGACAGCCCAGCCATCCCACCGGGTCCCTAGGGCGGTGTCCGAACGCTCCTGGAGCTCTGGAAGCCTCGGGGCTGTGCCCATTCCCTGGGGAGCCTGGGCAGTGCCCAGCACCCCCTGGGGAAGAGCCTTTCCCTGAAATCCATCCCAAGCCCTGACACAGCTCCAGCACTCCCTGGGTGCTGTCCCTGCTCACAGAGAGCAGTTCCTGCCCCTCCACCGCCCCTCAGGAGGGAATTCCCCTGCCCTGGTTACACAACCCTGGGTGGGGACACCTTCCACCATCCCAGGTGACTCCAAACCCCAATGTCCAACCTGGCCTTGGACACTGCCAGGGATCCAGGGGCAGCCACAGCTTCTCTGGGCACCTGTGCCAGGGCCACCCCACCTTCACAGGAGGATTCCTTCCCAATATCCCATCAAAACCTCCTCTCCTTCACCTTAAGGCCATCAGCTGAAGGAAGGGAGAAGCCCAGAGCTGGGCATTACACACCCCATTAATGCCCTCTGCAGAGCCCCAGTCCCTGGATAAACACACGGACAGTGCCCGGCCCCAGCAGCCTCTCCATCCTCCACTCCCGACTGAAGGACAGCCCCAGCTCATCCCTCCTGGCTCCAGAGGAGTTTCCCTGGGGAATCCTCCACAATCTCCTCACCAGCCACTGATGGTCCTGGTGCCATGGTTCAGCCTCTGAAACACAAAAGAACCCCACAATAAAAGCAGGAAAATCCACCCAGCCCTGCATTCCTGGGCTTTTCCACAGCCCCTGTGCTTGGCAAAGCTCTGGGAGCAGCAGCTCGTGCAGAGGCAGCACCAAACCTCTCCCAGTGCCAAGGACAGACACCCCCGGGGCTGGGAGGATTTGGGGGTTTTCCCACTATTTTCCCTTTCTCAGCTCAACTCTCAGGTCACCCCCTTCATCAGCAGGGCTGGAAAACCCCAAAACATCCCCGAACGCAGCGGCAAGAGGAAAAACCTTCCCTCTGCGCTCACCATGAGCATGGGTGCTGTGATCCAGGGGTTTCTCCCCATTTTCCAGAGGCAGGGACACACGATGGGGGTGGCTCCAAGCGCATTCCCTAGGATGGGGGGGGACCACAGTAATCCCTTGGCTGCATCCTGGCACCTCAGGATCCCAAACCCCATCTCCAACCATGGGATAAATTTCCTCTCTTCCCCCCAGCTCATTCCCAGGAGGATTCCCAGAGCCCATCTCAGTGTTCCAGGCCTTGGCTGGCTGTTTAAATTCCCTCTGCTCCCAAACTCCACCTTTCCACGGACATTTCTCATTCCCAGGGGTAATTTCAGGCCTGGCCCTCCGCCAGGTTTTCACTCACACCAAGGAACAGGGAGATCATTTCATTCCCCTCCAGGGGACAAACAGAAAAAAGGGATTTTCCCCCATGATTTCTGCATCCCCCCCCTCCCCACTCCTTCCCTAGGGCTCCATCCTCATCTGGACTGGCTGCATCCAAGCAGGATTAAATGCTTTATGCGGCATTATCTCCCAGAAATCTGATTACAAGGCTGCCTTTAACTGTCTAATGGGGTTTTTTTGTACCAGCTGACACCACACGCCAGGAATTAAAGCAGAAAACATCCCTGACAGGCTGGAGAATCCCACTCCATGAAAATCCCTGAGGATTTTCAGGTTTTTAAAGCTTTTGGCTGCAAACAGAGGGCTCAAAGCTTCCCAGACCCTTCAGTGGGTGTGGAAATAGGGGAAGAGCAATGGGATATGGTCCAGGCTGGGCACTGAGAAGGGGACACTGGAAGGGGCTGTGATTCCCAGCTGGGAATCCCTTCCCTCTCCTGCCCCAGGATGCAGGGACAGCTCTCACCCTTTAGAAAGAAGGGCCTGACACCCCTTGTTTGCCCTGCTAA
This sequence comes from Acanthornis magna, assembly GCA_036785705.1. Lineage (NCBI taxonomy): Eukaryota > Metazoa > Chordata > Aves > Passeriformes > Acanthizidae > Acanthornis > Acanthornis magna. The sequence goes on from JAWUZG010000150.1 coordinate 3,805,443, forward strand.
AGGCTAAAATCCCAAATTTTCCCTGTGCCTGGAAGACCCAGCTCACCTGCACAGCCCCACAGCTCCCAGGAATGCACACCCAGGAATGTTTGGATGAAACTGCCTTTCCTTGGCTTTTTCCCCTCTTTCCCCATGCCCAAAGAAGCTGCCTCCCCAGGCAAGAGGCAGGACATTGGAAAGCCAGGAACAACGAAGCTGGGGAAAGGAAACCCAGCAGAGTGGAGGGAGGAGAAGCAAATCCATGGATTTATGGTGCCGAAACAACTCCGTGCAAACTCCATTTCCCATTTATTGAAAGCAATCACAGTTAAAAGGTCAAATCCATTGGCAATCAGGAGCTTTGGATCATCCAGTGGAACACACAAAGGAAATCCATCCAAAAAACAAGGACCAAACAAAAAGGGACAGCTCCAGTTTAGTTTATTCCAACCTGTTCCCTTTGGCTCCTGCGGGACCAAAGGAGCATCTGGGACATTCCAGTGCCACTTCCAGAGGGACTGAGCGGCAGGAGGCAGCCAGGTGATCCAGTTATTCCCACTGGAGGGTTTAGGGAAGCCCTTTGTGCTGGAGATTGGAGCGAGGCGGAGTTGGGATTTGCAGCATCCTTCCAACCTTGGAGATTCCCTCCTCCCCGGAGCACCCCGGGCACAGGGATGGGCAGGATCCCCTCCTCAGCCCGGATGGGAGCAATCCTCAGTGCTCAGGAACAGCCATTCCATGAGAAACGCTTGGAAAGCACCAGGTGAAGAGGCAGGAACCTCCATGCGTTCTTCTGGCTCTCCAGGTGGGATAATTAACTCATCCCGAGGAATTCATTCATCCTGAGGAATTCATTCATCCCGAATGCTCAGGTGCTGGCTCGGCTCCTGCTCTTCCTGCAGGTGAAGCGTGAGCAGGATAGACCTGGACTGGCTCTTCAGGGAGTTATGGATCACTGGAAGCAGCAGCTGTAAGCCAGCAATGCTTTGGGAAGGCCAAGCAGCTCCACATGGAATTATATCCCACTGTACAGCACCAGGCAGGGAGCCCACACCTTGTCCTGGCACAGAAGATCTGCTGGAAAACACTAAAATCCTCCTTTCCTGGGTTTTTTTTCCATAGAAAAGCCCAGAACATTGGACACAACACATTGGAACAGTGTCCCTCTGAGATAAACTTAGGACAAAATGACATTTCCTTCTTGCAGAGATCCCAAGAAAATTCATCTTTATTTGCCTGGACTAGTTGCATCCATCAAAACCAATTCCCTGCAGCATTCCCGAGGACCAGCAGGATATGGGAGACCTGTGATCCCATGGCTTATCACAGTCCTAACACTTTCCACCTGCCTTCCCAAAAAAGGGTGAAATTCCAGACTCCATGAGGAGTTTACTCCATCCCAGTGCCTCGCTGTTTAACCCTGGACGAGTCTCCACAGGGGACAGGGAATTCCTGACCTCCTTCAGAACAGAGAGGATCAGAATCCCAAGTGCCTTTCCTTGGAGAAACCAGGCCAGCGTCATCCAATGCCCCTTCCAAGAGGAAAACCAAGCCAGGATCTGGGAGGATCCACCCCTGTTTGTGCTTGGAAACCATCGCCAGGAACTCGGAGGGGAGGGGGAGATAAAAAATCAGAGGAAATCAACACCAAACCAGATCCCAAAAATCTATGTACAAATCCAGTCCTGGAATAACGCGTGTCCAGTTCCCAATCCCGCGGCACGCGGGGCTCTGAAGTCTTCTCCCGGGAATGCAGCAGTGCCCTATCCCAGCCCGACATCCAGGGACATCATCACCAGGAATCCCAGGATGGAGGTCCAGGATGCCAACTTCCCATTGCCGCTGCGGGGAGAGAGGGGAGAGAGGAACGTCGGGGACGAGAGAAGCGCAGCTCCCGTCCCTTCCAGCCAGGGGAGGGACATTCCCAGGCAGGGGAGGGACATTCCCGAGCCCCCCTGCTCACGGAGGGCTCTCACCTGGTCTGTGCCTCGGGAATGATGTCGTCCATGACCACGTAGACCATGGCTCCGGCGGCGAATCCCAGCGCGTAGGGGAGGAGCGGCTCCGCCAGCACCACGGCGAAGGCGCCGAGGACGCCGGCCAGGGGCTCCACCATCCCGCTCAGCTGCCCGTACCTGCAAACAGCCAGGCTGGGGACCCCTGGGGACCCTGAGGGAGGGCTGGCACAGCCATCCCTAAGGGATAACGGGGCTCACACCACCCCGTCCCCGCAATCCCCCCGTTCCCGGTGCCCGGAAAGCAGCAGGGCCAAGCTTGGATGGCACCTGGATTATTTTAAGAGTCAAAAATTATTTGAGCTAACCCAGATGAATTTTCCAGAAATGGATTCAGGAAGGATCTAATTCCCACCCCCAACAGCTCTGTGGGATTTGGGGATCCAGCTCCAGGGCAAGGATGGGTCAGAGACTGATTTCCAACTCAGTCCCAAAGAGGACATCTGGCCACAGCCTCAACCAGGATAAAACCATGTCCTTCCCACTCCTTTTCTTTCCCTCTAGGACTGTTCCCAACTCTCTGGACCATGGGAACTCCCTTCCCGGCAGCAGCAGCCCTGGTGCAAGTCCCAGCACTTATGGAGGTGGGTGGGAGGAAAAGAAAACAAAACTTTGGAGCAGTTTGGGAGCCTCCCCCTGCCCTCCCCATCCATCACCCAGAGCACGTGCACAGGCAGGAACGCAGCTCCTGCTCCCAGGGCTTGTGCCCTCGGCTTTTGCACCTCAGGGGAAAGGGAAAAGGGAAAAAAAAATAGAAGTGGGGTTGAAATCCAGCATGGAGTGAAGGGAGAGAAAAAATGAAGTGACATAAAAATTAAATAATAATACAAAGTTAGTGCAGGATCTGGGATATAGAATATAGGAGGGAATCAGTGGACAGGAGGTGCTGCTGGAGGGCTCATTTCCCTGGGAGAAGAAGAGCTCACCAGAAGGCTTTCCATGTGGAAAATCCAGCGCCACGCAGAGGCAGGCTGACAGCCAGGCCCTCCGGGAAGTTCTGGATCCCAATCCCAATGGCTAAGTTCCTAAAAAAAGCAGAAACATAGACATTTATTTATGTTAGGGGCAAAGCACAGCCCGGGATAGGCTGCTGGGAGCAGGGAAAAGGAGATACGGTTCAGGGTTCGATGGAAGTGCTCTCGGCCCCGGGGCTGCTCAAGTTTAACAGGATCCCAGAAAATTCCATCCTCCAACAGCTCCACAGCTTCCATCAGCACCACAGAGTGAGAGGGACCAGGTGGAGCACAAGAGACTTGCCCTGGGAGGCTCCTGAGGCCATTCCAGCCCGAGGATTCCCAGGAGCCGCAGCATTCCCAGACCCTGGCATGTGGGGCAGCCCCAGATTTTGAGGGATCCCGGGAGGGTTGAGGCTCCTCCATGGTGGCTTTGCTGGGGTGTGCTGGTGGCACTGGGGGACACCGAGAGTGGGACTGTCCTGGGGGCTCTGAGAGACCTCCAGAGGCATCCCAGAGCCTCTCCCAAGGTCAGCTCCTCGTCTGCCAACAGCTCCAAGCTCCCTTTTTTCACCCCCTCGTTTCCTCTGAGTAAAATAAGCCTGGTGAGAAAAACCTCTCTGGGTTGTTTAAACTTCTCGCAGGGTTTACAGAAGAGGGGAGGGGAAGGGGGAGAGGCTCTGGGTTTCCCTGAGCAGGACAGGCCATTACAATCACAAACATTATTCCAGGCAAAGAGAGGGAGGACAGAGGGGGAAAACCATCCCTGCTGGAAAACACTGGAGCCGCTGTCTGGGCTGGGTTTTTTTTCCCTCCTTCCCTCGCTCTGCACAAAGCAGCTATTGCTGCTCCTGGCCACAACAAATTAATGGGGTGGGAGCTGTGAATGGAGGGGTCTGTGTGGGAAGGGTGGGGAGCCCCCCCACATCCCGATCCCACCGGGAATAGGGACCCCCGTGCTGATCCCCGGCCAGGAGAGAGCCCTGAGGGGCAGGAGGAAGGGATGGAGCTGGGGGAGATCCAGGAGAAGCCATCAGGGGCTTTGTCCCTGCTCCCTTCCTCCTCTCCTTCCCACACATCCACCAGCACAACCCCTCCAGGAACCAAGCCCAGCCCTACAGCCGGGTCTGCAAGGAATGCCCCATGCCAGGGCAGGATTTTGTCCATTTTCCCAAGAAACGTGGGTGTTCCCATTGTGCTGCTATCATGGGACAAGGCCAGACCAGAACCCAGCGTGAGGCCACCGCTGGCCCTGCATGTGGAGTTCCTTGTTCCTTGGGATGCCCATGGGGCAGAAAGGACCTTCTGGTTGAGAATGTCCCCACAGCACCTCCTGGCCTCCAGTCCCTCCGTGTTCCCACAAAGATCTGCTCACCCAGCCCAATTCCCTCAGGACCTCGTTCCTTCCACGCTTCCTCTGATCCCACTGACACTGATCCCATCAGGATGAGGACAACTCCATGGAGGACAGGAACACCTAAGCCTTCCCACCTGCCCTGCTTTGGGTCACCATCCCAAGGCCACCCTGGGGGCCACCTCTGCTCGCCCAGGGCCCATCCCAGGAGGAGACCCTTGGGAAAGGAGATTCCCCTCCGACACGCCAAAGAAACCCATCCCGAGGGATATTCCTGTCCCTCCTGGCTGCCAGGCCGTGCACAGCTCACACCTTCCCGCAGCTCCCGGGTGAGAAGCGAGGGAATCAAAGCCGCATTGTGTCCGAGGGGAACAAAGGCGCCTTTTGACGGAAATAGGTGGGGATTCTTGGAAGGCTTCCCCCGCTGCAAGGGAATACATTGTAAAACACAAGCACGGAGACACGGCCAGACCCGGGGGGGCCTGGCCTCGGGTGGCACGGGGACATGGGGGACACAGGGGATGGGGAAACGGGGATGAGCCAACGCGGCCAGAGGGAAAATCTGTGGGGTGAAGCGTTTGGGGTCTCTAAAGAGAGGGAGAGAAAGGTGGGGGTAAGTGGTGGAGAGGTGGTGGAATCACATCCCATCTGGTCAGATTTTCTGACGCAGTCCCCATGCCTGGAGGTGTCGAAGGATGTGGCACTCAGTGCTCTGGGCTGGTGACAAGGTGGGGATGGGGCACAGATTGGACTCGGTGATCTTGGAGATCTTTTCCAACCTCAGTGATCCTGGGATTCTGTGGATGGGTCACCTGTGTCCATCAGGGCAACCTGTGGCCCATCCCCAACCTGCTAACGTGAGTTGGTCCAAAGGGACCAGCCAGGGAAAACCCCACTGGGCTCTGCCTGGGGACATGCGTGTCCCATGGGTGCCTCTGCCACCAGCACGGGAATGTCACTGGGGTGGCTCCTCCACGTGGGTACAACAGACCCAGGTGTCCTTGGAGCCAACACACATTGGATGTGACACCCTTCCCAGCTCTGCCTCAGCTTCCTCATCTGTAAAATGGGGGTGATGACAGCCAGAGGACAGCCATGGGACAGCGATGTCCTCCAGAACCATCCCAAATGTGAGCCCAAAAGCACCAGGACATGTGTCCCCCCCATGGGAGCTCTGCCAAGCGCCAGCAGTGCAGGGATGGCTCTGCCCCGGCCTTGGCCAATCCTCTCCTTCAATGCTGTCGTTTTGAGGAAGAAAAGGTCAATCCATGCCCTCCCGGTGGAGCTCCCCGAGGGAAAGGCTCCGTGTCCCCCAGGAACATCCCAGGGCCGGAGCTCCTACCCCCCTCGCCTGCCAACCGCTCCGGCACCACGCTGGGAGACTCCAAGTTCACTTGCAAAAAAAAGTTGGCATCTCTGCATATTTGCAAGGTCAAGGCACAGAAAGCCTTCTATAAGCCTAAAGCCTTGTTTTCAAGGGCCTATTCTTTGACGGGGTGATTATGAAAGCAGGCTACATATTCTTAACAAGCCCCTTTTCACTCGGGCTTTCAGTTCCCCGCAGTGGAGAATGTGCATGTGTATTCTTGCATGGCAGCCCTTCCATACTGTTGGGATTGTTATCGGGCGCCGTGAAAGGCCCGATTGTTTGGGGTTGCCGCGATTACATCACGGCTGCCCCCGGGCCGCCCGCCGAGGTGTTTGATCAGGGCTCGCAGGTGGGAAGGAGCTCACGGGGCCCTTTCCCCAGACCTGCCCTACCTGTTCCACCCTGCTCAGCACAGCTGCTCCTTGCCTCGGCTCTCTCTCGGAGTTTCCCGTGCTGGGAGGGCAGGAGGGACTTGGCCCCGATGTCCCCCAGATCCCCCCAGCAGCATCCTGACCCCCGCCACGGGCACCTGGCGAGGCCCTGGCACTCTGGGTTTGAAAGGCAAATCCCCAAAGAAAGAGGGAGGAGGTTATTCCCACGGAGTGACGTGGGATTTTTCATCTCCAGCATTTCAAGCTATTCAGAAACAAGGGGAAAATGGGATATAAACCGAGTGTGCATCCTTCTGTGGAGTGCAGCCACCAGTGCCAGCACCCACAGGGACACAGAAATGCATGGAACAGCTTGTGCCAGGCAGGGGATGGAGCAGGCACCCCAATCCCAGGGAGGGGATGGAGCAGGCACCCCAATGCCCGGGAGGGGATGGAGCAGGTAATCCCAAACCCAGGTAGGGAATGGAGCAGGTAATCCCAAACCCAGGGAGGGGATGGAGCAGGTAACCCAAATCCCACAGAGGTGATGGAGCAGACACCCCAATCCCACGGAGGGGATGGAGCAGGTAATCCCAATCCCAGGGAGGGGATGGAGCAGGTAATCCCAATCCCACGGAGGGGATGGAGCAGCTAACCTCAATCCCAAGCAGGGGATGGAGTAGGTAATCCCAAACCCAGATAGGGAATGGAGCAGGTACCCCAATCCCACAGAGGGGATGGAGCAGGTAATCCCAATCCCACGGAGGGGATGGAGCAGGCACCCCAATCCCAGATAGGGAACGCAACACCTTGAGTCGGAAAGGACCTTAAATCCCATTGCATTCCACTCCCTGCATGGACAGGGACACATCCCCTACCCCAGGCTGCTCCAAGCCCTGTCCAACCCAGCCTTGGACACTTCCAGGCACAGCTTCTCTGGGAATTCCATCCCAGGGCATCCCCAACCTCACAGGGAAGAGGTTTTTTCCTCACAGGAAAGAATTTCTCCCCTGAGAAGGCCCTGCTGGGTCTCTGCTGGAGCCGAGCATGGCCGGCACAATCCCATGGAACAACACCTGCCCTCCTGATCCTCTCTCTTCCAGCACTGCCACTTCCATCCCTCTTCCCACCCTTCCCTCACAGTTCCCAGCCCATCCCTGGTGTGGGAGCTCCGTGTCCCATCCACAGCCTGGCCCCACGCCAGCACGCCGTAAACCTGGACTATTTTAGGAAATTTTACCCTTAATTTATCCCCAAGGCACGGGAGCTCGGCTCAGAGTCGTAAAACCTGCTCTCCCCTCCGAGTGCAGCAGTGAATTTCAGCATGGAATTCTCCAGTTTTCCCCACACAAATCCCAGCGGCGCCAGGCCTGGCTGGGATGGAGCTCCAGCAAACCTCAGCTCCTTGTTCCCATGCTGAATCCCAAAAATCACATGTCTCCTCCAGCCCGAGGGGGATTCAGGTTTTGTGAGACCCCTGGCCATCACCACGGCCTTCACCTGCTCCTCCACCATCACTTCCCAAGGAAAACACATCCCCTGTGTGCCTTCATTCCTCAACCCAGCCCTGAGGAAGAGCCCGGCCCAGTCCCTCCCTTCCTTCCTCCAGCTCAAAACCTCACTGCTGGTCACGGTGGGCAACAGGAGACAGAAACCAGAGCTCATTCCCTGTCAGAGCAGGGGATCCACCGCCAGATCCCACAGATGGATCCCCTTGTTTAGGGACTCTGCTCCTCTGGGGTTTTCCAATCTCTCTCCTTATCTGCTTGGTTATTTCGGGAACTGTTTGATTTGTGAGTCAGCCTCAGGCAAGGGGGAAAGGTTCACCTCTCTGTGCTGTGGGAAGCACAAAGCCACATTTCAGGAGCTCCTTTTGCCCTGCTTCCACCTCAGCCCCTTCTCCAAGAACAGGAACTCAGCCTGGAAGCTCAGGATCTGGCCAGGATCGGCCTTTTCCTTTCCTTTCCTTTTCCCTTTCCTTTCCTTTCCTTTCCTTTCCTTTCCTTTCCTTTCCTTTCCTTTCCTTTCCTTTCCTTTCCTTTCCTTTCCTTTCCTCTCCTCTCCTCTCCTCTCCTCTCCTCTCCTCTCCTCTCCTCTCCTCTCCTCTCCTCTCCTCTCCTCTCCTCTCCTCTCCTCTCCTCTCCTCTCCTCTCTCCTCTCCTCTCCTCTCCTCTCCTCTCCTCTCCTCTCCTCTCCTCTCCTCTCCTCTCCTCTCCTCTCCTCTCCTCTCCTCAAAATGAGCTGGATGTGCTTCCTGAAAAAACCTCCTTTTTGGGAGTTGGAATTGCCCTGGTCCTGCTCCCGCAGCACGCAGGGAAAAGCAAGGTCCAGTGCACAGAGAAATTCTGGTTTGCTGAAGTAAAAAGTTCATAGATGCTTGTAAATAATAAAATCCTGGGATGCTTTGGGTTGGGAAGGACTTTAAATCCCATGCAGTGCCACCCTTGCCATGGGCAGGGACACCTCCCACTGTCCCAGGGTGCTCCAAGCCCTGTCCAGCCTGGCCTTGGACACGTCACAAATGGACAAAACACCAGAACTGTCCCTTCCCAGCGTCACCCCCCATCCTAAAATGGGCTAAAATCCTGCCCTAGGAAAGGGATCAGCACGAGAGATCCCAAATATCCCAGGCCCCAAATATCCCAGGCCCCAAATACCCCACACAAAGTGGCAGCCGCAGCTCTGGGGGGGGACAGTGCTGGGGCAGGGGGACAGAGCTGCAGGACCTGCAGGCCCCCAGCCCCAAGGAACTTCCCCAAACTGCTACAAGAGAATTGCAACAACCCCAAAAAGCAGAGTCTGTGGTGATGGTGAGAGCTCCCACCTCGCCAGAGCTGATTCCTGACAGGAATTCCTCCATTTTCCAGCATTTCCCAGGCAGCACCTCCCAACTCCAACCAGCACCAGGAGGTTTCAGTTTAAGCTTCACACACCTATTTTTAAATATCTTGAGACAATCCTCATGTGAGACCTCGTTAATTCTATTTTAAACAGCATCAGCCTGCAAATAATTTTAATTTTTACATATTCACAGGGGCCCAGCCCTAAACAAAGTGGGATTTAATGATGTGGCTGCATTGATCTGGGGTAGGGCTGGAGCTGCAGGGAGATACAGAACCTTATAAAGGTTATTAAAATACTTTAAAAAAATTAGACACCCAGAGAAGCTGGGTGGTCTAAAAGCAGGGCTGGGATTCTGGTCCACATATAAAAATTCCCAATTAATGTTTATGGCTCCATACAAAAAACACCAATTCTCTCCTCTTTGTCTGAATCTTCAAACTGGGAGCAAATTTCACATTGAAACCATTTTATGTGCCATGAAATCTCAGTGTAAAGGACGTGCTGGGGTGGGGGAATGGTTTAAGGGGTGGATTTTAGGGATTTATTGCCTGGATCACACGTCCCCACCTCTTACAAAAAATAAAAGGGAGGGAGGATGAGTGAGGTTAATAAAGACCCTGATTTTCCTGAAAGATTTTCCCGAAAGAATCCACAGGGAACCAAAGCCCAGCTGAACGGAGAGATAAAAATAGGGATGTACGACTAAAATAGGGATGCATGACAAAACCCTGGATGTATTTCCCTCAGCCTCTCTCGGGTGGCCCCAGGCCCTGGTGCTGGAGCATCCCAAGGCAGGGCTGCTGTGCCAGGGTGGCATCCAGGGGCTCACACCCAATTCCTGATGGGAATCACCAGCTAAGAGCAAAACGAGAAGTGCTGGAATGATTCCTCCTCTTCCCTCTCGCGTTCAAGGGGAGCTGAAAGCAGAGGAGCAGATCCCTTGTGCTGCTTGCAAACCTGGAACTGAACAATTTCCCGACAGCTGTGGCTCTAAAAGGACCATTATGGCCCCGTGTCCTGTCACAATGCCTTCATTCCAATGGCTTCCCTGCTCCAAAGGGTTATTTCTAACCCAAAGCGGGAGGAGCAGGCCCCTGGAGCTGCCCAGACAGCCCCGTGTTCCAAGTGGCTTTTGTTTGGCATCACCTGGAGGAGGAAATCAGGGATAATGGCTTTACCTTGCCCTGCTTTTTTCCCCTGCCCTCATCCTTTTACTTGAAGGTGCTCAGGAAGCAGAGGGAGCATTTGGCAGAGCAAAGCAAGGAGAGACCTTTGTGGGGAGGTCCTGGAGAACTTCATCCCACGGGAATTGGGGCCATCCCTTCGTCCATCACTGCTGGGGCTCAGTCACGAGGGAAATGCAGAGCTGAGGAGCCTCAGCCCAGGTTTGGAGCTCACCAAACCTCCCAGAGCAATTCCTTCTCCATGGCCACGCTGACAGCACACCCCACCCTTCCCAAAGAAAGCCCTGCAGGAACCACCCCTGCTCATTAATAAACACCTCCCTCCAGGCCAGGTTAATTAAAAGGTGCTTAATAAGCATCTTCCCCAGCTCTGTTTTGTAGCCAGGGGCAGTGCTGGGCTTTGTTCTGCTCCCATTTGTCTGGGATCCCGGGAAAGGTGGAAACCCCCTGGCCTCAGCTCTGGGTGGGTTTTTCCATGAGGTGTTGCTGTGATCTGATAAAGAGATCAGCATCCGACCCCACATTTGGATCCTTCCTCCCTCTCAGCTCCGCTGTGGATCCATTCACCAGCAGGAGAAAGATCCCATGAGCGTGAGAGAGAAAATCCCACTGTGTCTTCTGCTGCCTCCCAGACCACAATGATTTCCATTCATTCCAAGAAAACACAGGATAAAATTTTTGCCTGGTTTCAATCTCCCTACATTAATCACGCCCTTTTTCTTTTTTTTTCCCCCAGCCTGAGAGACACAGCGTGGGAGGCACTGGCTGTCCCATGGAATAATATTTTCCAAGCCTTACTCAAAGTCTGCCTGTCAAGCCGAAGCCTCTTTGCTGTCTGTTTTACCAAAGCTGGACAGGAAACAATCTGTGGGCACAACAGATCCAAACAAGGCCAGCATTCCCAGCAAAAGGGAGGATGAATGGGAACCATTGTGCTGGGCTGGAGGAAACATCCCCAGCATCATCGAGGGGGAAAAAATATTTCTGTTTACATCACTTCCCTACTCATTCCTGCTCCTTCCCCGGCTGTCCCAAGAGATTGCACTGAGGGAATCGAGGATGGGGGTGGGATGAGGGTGGGATGGTCCACGGGCACCAAAAGCTGGGCAAAAAAAACCCCTCAATTTCACCCTTCCTTGCATCCAGAGTGAGCCAGGATCAGACCCTGGATCAAACCCGGCAGGAAGGGAGCGGCAAAGCCTTGGGTGGGATTGAGGTGAGGCTGGATGGGAGATGGATCCACCCCTGCCCCGAGGAGCAGATGCCCCTTTCCTGAAGATGCCAGGGCTGTGCCCCTGCCCACCCTGCAGCCCAGGGATGCACAAATCCCGCCCGTCCCACTGCCAGCAGCTCCAGCCCCATCTGGTTCCTGTTAAAGCAGCCACACAAGCAGGGGAGGGGAGGGATCCCTCCCCCGCGGTTCACTGGGAGAAGAGGGGGAGGGAGAGCAGCTTTTTTAAGCCATGGCTGCCCTTCTCTTTACCTTCCTGCCTGGAAGCTGGCCAGGAGCTGCTCCTGCTTCCCCGTTCCCATCTGGAGGGAGCCTTCCCCTCCCGGGCACACCCGGGCACTGCCCTGGCACTGCCCTGGCTGCTCTGCTGTTGCCACAGCCCTTTGTCCCGAGCTGCTGTTTCCACCCCGTGGAGCTTCCCGATATTCCCATCCCTGCGAGGAGCAGGGCAGGAGGAGCACAGCCCCATGGCAGGGAGGGATGCTCCTGCCTGGGGATGAGGAGCAGCTCAGCCTCCGTGGAAAACACCCCAAAAGGGACATTTCCCTCTATCCCAGGCTGCTCCAAGCCCCGTCCAGCCTGGCCTTGAGCATTTCCAGGGATGGAGCAGCCACAGCTTCTCTGGGAATTCCATCCCAGCCCTTCCCCACCCCCCCAGGGAACAATTCCTTCCCAATATCCATCCACCCCTGCCCTCTGGCAGGGAAGCCATTCCCTGTGTCCTGGCACAACCTCTCGGGCTCCAAGTGGGTTCTCCCCATGTACGAAAATCCCGGCCAGGCCAGGGGCTCTGATCCCAGCGCCAGCTCCCGGAGGAGCCCGGAGGTCGCAGGAACAGAGGCTGCACACCCGGTGGCAGCAAAGAAACACGGAGGAGATGGGGAAGGGAAGGGCCGGGAGAGCGCCGGGATGAGCGGGAGATGGGCAGGATGGAGCATCCCGGGATCCTGCAGCACGGGGGCAAAGGCAGGACCCTCCCGGAGCCCAGGGAGCTCCAGGACCCCACACATCAAAGCACCAGGTGCTCTAAAAGGCGAGATTCCCTTCTTCCTAATTATCATTTTTTGGGTTTTGAACAAATCCCGGGATGTGCCCCTGGCTGGGACCATCAGCTGTGGGGCTGTACCTGCTCTGCTCACACCTCCCTTGGAAAACTCTCTCTGTGGAGCCCAGCAGCACAGGGAAAACTCTCGGGAAAAGCCCTTTGGGATCCCTGCAAAGTGTCAGGAACAGGGCGTTAACCTCATCCAAAGAAGATATTGGGAAGGAATTCTTCCCTGCGAGGGTGGGGAGGCCCCAGGTTTCCAGGAAGGAGTCCTCCCGAGAGGCTCAGCCTTTAGTCACACCCAGGGGGAGGAGAAGTGGAATGGAGGAGGGAAACTGAGTCACAGAGCTGCTCCATTAAAATGCCATTCCCAAGGAATGGATATGAAGGGGATCACGACTCGATGTCCCCTCAGAGCTGCGGCCAGGGATCAGTTTTCCCTTCGGATGTGTCCAGAGCCAGCACTACCTCTCACATTCAATATAATTCCACAGCTCTTCTCTAACCCTCCAGAACACAAAGGAAGCACCTCTAATCCTCCTGGAGATTCCCAGAAGTTCCCAGTCCCGCCGAGTGGGGCTGCCCGGGGGTGACAGTGACAGACAGACTGATGGCAGTGCTGGGATTCTGTCCCCTCCTGCAGCTGACTGCATTTGCATTGGTATTTTCCCGGTGCAGATGCCACCTTTCATCTCCCATGATTAATGCCCTTGGAAATCCAGAGAAAGCAGCAGCTGCTTCTGCCTCCTCAGCTTCCACAGAGCAGCTGAGGGGGAAAAAAACTCCTTTTGTTCCAGCATCTCCAGAGCCTGTGCTGCCTTTATGAAGAGCCTTTTATTTCCAAAGGTTAGGGAAACACAGTGGGTAAAGCTGGAGTATCCTGCTTTTCTCTCTGGGATCTGTGGCAATCCAAGTGCCTGGGCCAGCCAGGGATGGGACAGGGAATTGGGAATGGAAGGTTTGGGTTGTGTCTTTGTGGGGTCCTCGTGAGCATGGCTGGACAGCCTGGAGAGATCCCAAATCAGCTTGGATGGATCCAAAACCAGCCCTGGGACCCCAGAGATCCTTCAGCGGGAATCATGGAATGGTTTGGGTGGGAAGTGACGTCAAAGATCAGCCTTGCCCACCATCCCAGGGGGCTCCAGGCTGGCCTGGGACACTCCCAGGGATCCAGGGGCAGCCACAGCTTCTCTGGGAAGCTGTGCCAGGGCCTCCCCACCCTCACAGGAGGAACTTCTCCTAAAATCCAATCTAACCCCGTTCTCCTTAGGAACAAGGTGACTGAGCAATGACAGCAGGTGTGAATTCCAAGGAGGAAAAGCACACGGAGAGCCCGAGCAGGGAAGTGCCGTTTGCACGGCGGCCACCAAGAGGTGCCAGCAGCTCTTCCAAAGCCTCGGCAGCTCCTCCAGCTCCACACCACACTCATTCCTTTCTCTCATTTCTTCAGCCCAGTTCCAGCACTCCCAGCTCCCTGCTCCTGCTTGGAGGAGCAGGAAACATCCTTCATGCCCAAAATCCCGGGGTTTGGAGGAGCTGGATGATCCCCCCAAGTTCCCACCAGTCTGAGGGAGAAGCACAGAAGGGTTTGCCTGGGAGCAGAGCCAGGAGCAGCTGCTGGGGAGGCTGGAGCAGGAATGCCAGGGCTCAGGGATACTGGGATGCCAAGAGGCCCAAGAGCCTTCACTGCCACCAGTTCCAGAATCTGGTGGCCCTGCCGGGCAGGAATGGGAGACAAAGCCACCAGATGCTTCCCAGCAGCTCCAGCAGCTGCTCCTGCCCCTTGGGGATGCTGCTCTTGGGGAAAATCCCAGCATTTCCCTGTGCCATGAGGAGCAGAGCCAGAGCCACTCCCAGCTCAGGTGGGACAGGATGAGGAGGAGGAGGTGAAGGAATCCTGCAGGGAGCCATGGAGACACCGGGCAGGGAGCTGGGAAGAGGAGGGTGGAGGCTCCAAGGAAAGGGATTCACCAGGCTGAGATTTCACTCTACCCCCACCTGATTTACACAGCTCCAGCTTCCAGCCTCATCCCTTCTCCCTCCCCTCCCTCCGGAGCTCCCCAAGGGCAAAGCTCCCACAGAGGAGCAGCTGTCAGTGCCGAGCTGAGCATCCCCAAGGATGTTTAACAGCGAGGAGGGAGAGGGATAAACACCCCAAAATCCCTGTCTGCACCTCCTGAGAGCCAGCAGCACCCACGGGGACACTCAGCTGCCTCCTCCCCAGCTCCACCGATCCCAGGGAAGAAAAAACACGGAAGCACTGCAGAACCATCAACAACAGAAACCTTTTCTCACATCTGGCGAGCACAGCCGTGAGGAAAAGGCAGCAGCACCAGGAATTTCTGCCGCTGCCTTTGCCCACCCTTGTGCTTCCAAGCAAATTTCAGTGAATCCACACATTTCCACCTGCCCTGGCACGGGACAAGATGGGACAGCCAAGCTCCACGGCAAGGAGCACTCAAAAAGTGGGATCGTGTCTTACCTGGCACTTTGGAATGTGGCGGACGCGGATTTTCCAATGGCCCCGAATCCAACTCCCACTGCCAGACCCTCTGGAACAGCAAGGAAAAAGCAGTAAGGTCCAACCCTGAGCTGGCCTAAAGCAGGATCAGGCTCCCAGCAGTGTCCCCTCCCCTCTTTCTGGTCTCCCCGTGCCCCAAAACAAGCACAGCACCTGTACGGGCAGGCTCCAAAGCAGAAGGAAACCCAAATTCCACGAGGAAATTCCCACCTTGCAAACTATTGTATATTCCAGCTAATCCCATCATTTAAAAAGACAGTTAATCCCATAAACCCCGAGGAAAACAGCTGAGAAGCCTTCCCAGGAAAAAAATCTTCTTTTCAGAAAGCACTAAACCTCCCCTATTTTTTTCCCCGTGTAAAATCCTCAATTTTTGGTGGTTTTACAGCCTCGTGGCCTCACTTTCCTCCGAGCAAGGTGTGGGGGGAACGTCCAGAGGACAAAATCAGAATGGAGGGATTTGACAGCCTCCAGGGAGGGAGCACTCAGGTGAGCATTCCAACAGGTGGGAAATGTCCCTGGAGGATGTCCCCGTGTCCCAGAGGAGCAGATCTCACAGGAAGGGGACCATGTGTGTGTTTGTGGCCTGTGAGTTCCCAGTTGCCGTGGAAACACACCGGGAAAAGCAGCACTACCCGGGATAATCACAACATTGCCATCCCTGAGCCCAAGAACTGAGACGCTCGGCAGCTCCTCAGAGCCTGCAGCCAAGGCTGGTGCCAAGGACAGGGAAAAGCAGAGCAGAACCAGCCCTAAAACAGCGCTGCAGGGCAAGGAGAGACCAAAGTGGTCCTAAAATCTCACCACGGGTGATAAATCCATGCAGGGGCACAGGGGCTGTGGCACACGTGGCACATGCCAGCCCTGGGGGGGTCCTGCATTCCTGCAAAGTGCTCCCACTGCCCCAAAATCACCACTGGGGACACAGAGGAGCCCCCAGGGCAGGGCTGGGGTGGCCCCAGGGGTGCTCCCAGGGCTCTGCTTGGCTTAGCACAATCCAGGGACAGCTCTGGGAAAAGGCAATTCCTGCCTGGGCTCACTCCAGCCGTGGAGCTCGACAGAAACGGGGCTGGCACTGCTCTTCCCAAAGATCCCTTTGGAAGTGTGACTGGCCCAGGGAGCAAAATTCCGAGGGAAAAAGCCCTTTGTGGTAATTCCCACTCCAAATCATTGGTGTGAGCGCCGAAAATAGCTCTGGCAGAGGGGCAAGGCCACGCCGATTCCCCGCTGCGGAGCGGGACTCACGGAACAGGGAACTCACAATCCATGGGAGCGCAGATCACAGATCCTGGGAGATGAAAGGCAGCAGATGGTGCGTGGGGAAGTGCTGAGATTGCTGCTCGGGGAGAAGCTGCAGCGTGGGGGGGACTCAGCACAGGGGGAGGAGGTGGGGACACGGCAGCCTCGGGGTTTGGCCAGGTCCCACAACAGCCCAGGACAGGACACGGAGCTGGGGCGGGATGAGAACAATCCCAAAGCAGCCAGGAGAACAATCCCAAAGCCATGAGAACAATCCCAAAGCAGCCATGAGAACAATCCCAAAGCAGCCAGGAGAACAATCCCAAAGCAGCCAGGAGATCAATCCCAAAGCCATGAGAACAATCCCAAAGCAGCCAGGAGAACAATCCCAAAGCAGCCATGAGAACAATGCCAAAGCCAGGAGAAAAATCCCAAAGCAGCCATGAGAACAATCCCAAAGCAGCCACGAGAACAATCCCAAAGCCAGGAGAAAAATCCCAAAGCAGCCATGAGAACAATCCCAAAGCAGCCACGAGAACAATCCCAAAGCAGCCATGAGAACAATCCCAAAGCCAAGAGAAAAATCCCAAAGGAGATGCTGATCCCAGAGAATCCCATTGGAACCCGCAGCCCAGGGTGGGGTTGGGGTGGTCCAGGCACACCCCAGCACCTTGGAAACCTCTGATCCTATGGAGCAGATATTGTGGGACACAGCAGGAATTGTGTGATGCACCATCCTGAGCAGAGGAGTCACAAAATCCTGGAATTGTCTGGCCTGGAAGGACCCTAAAGTCCATCCAGTGCCACCCCTGCCATGGGCAGGGACACCTTCCACTACCCCAGGGTGCTCCCAAACCCCAAACCTGCCCTTGGACACATCCAGGGATCCAGGGGCAGCCGCAGCTTCTCTGGGAATTCCATCCCAGGGCTTCCCACCCTCTCAGGGAAGGATCCCTTCCCAAAATCCCATCTAAATCCTGAGCCAGTGAACAATTTCCCACAGTCACTGCAGGACAAAAGCTCCTCAGCTTGGGATGTGAGAGTGAAAGGGAAGCATCCATGTCCTGCTTCCCGTGGCAGAGAGGGTTTTTCCAAGGATTTCAGCTGCTGGAGCAGTTGTCAGCTCCTCTTCCTCATCCTGTTTTTCTGGAGAATTCCCCTGGAAAAGGCTCCGGGGAGTGCCTTTTCGGAGCTCCTTGGGCTCCTCTTGGCAGAACAAAGAGCAAGAAATGACCAATCTCAGCCCTGTCAGGGAAACGCTTCCGTGGAACCCAAACAAAGGGATTTTGCCTCTCCTGGGCTTCCTTGGCTTTACAATCCAAGGCACTTTATCCCGATAAGGCATTACCAGGGATCAGCCTAATCCCGTGCTCGCTCAGGGATCAGCTCTGCACCTCGCAGCTCCTTACAAAGGCTTTTCCTCCCTCTCCTTTCCCAAGGAAGGAAAGAAAAGGCTTCAAAAGCTCCGAGTGGAAGGGAGAACTTTGCCAGAGGGTAAATGTAGGAAATGTGGGATGATCCTGGGATACCTGGGTGCAGCTGCCAGATCCAAACCAGCCCTGATAAGGATAATCTACAAAACACACAATCTTTTTCCTAAAAAACACCCTTGCAGGAATCTTGTCTAAAAAACACCCTTGCAGGAATCTTGCCTAAAAAATATCCTTGCAGGAATCTTGTCTAAAAAACACCCTTGCAGGGATCTTGCCTAAAACATATCCTTACAGTTATCTTGCCAAAAAAATATCCTTACAGGAATCTTGCCTAATAAAAAATACCCTTATAGGTATCTTGCTTAAAAAATATCCTCGCAGGAAATTTGCCTTAAAAATACCCTTGCAGGAATCTTTCCTAAAAAATATCCTTACAGGAATCTTGCCTAATTAAAAACACCCTTGCAGGAATCTTGCCTAAAAAATATCCTTGCAGGAATCCTGCCTGAAAAA
This sequence comes from Acanthornis magna, assembly GCA_036785705.1. Classification (NCBI taxonomy): domain Eukaryota; kingdom Metazoa; phylum Chordata; class Aves; order Passeriformes; family Acanthizidae; genus Acanthornis; species Acanthornis magna. The sequence goes on from JAWUZG010000150.1 coordinate 3,823,494, forward strand.
TATCCTTGTAGGAATCCTGCCTAAAAAATATCCTTGCAGGAATCTTACCTAAAAAATATCCTTGCAGGAATCTTACCTAAAAAAAAATCTTTGCAGGAATCTTTCCTAAAAAATATCCTTGCAGGAATCTTGCCTAAAAAATATCCTTGCAGGAATCTTGCCTAAAAGAAACACCTTTGCAGGAATCTTTCCTAAAAAATATCCTTGTAGGAATCCTGCCTAAAAAATATCCTTGCAGGAATCTTACCTAAAAAAAACACCTTTGCAGGAATTTTGCCTAAAAATTATCCTTGCAGGAATTTTGCCTAAAAAATATCCTTGCAGGAAACTCCTCTGGGGATGCAGCACGGCAGGGAAGGAAGAGGGGGATCCGTAGAAATGGGAAAACGAGAAGCAACTCACAAATCCCAGAAAAATCTCAGGTTTGGAGGGAAGGCAGAAAGGAAAAGAAAACCAGGATTTGTTAGAACCTTTTGCCTACAAAACCCTTCAGTTCTGCCTGGGGGGATTCCAGGGCAGGTGAGGGGAGCACGGCTCAGCAGAGGTCAGTGCCTGCAGAACTTGAGAAAAAATAGCAGGAATTATGGATTGAACAGCAGGAAATGCCTTTTTTTTGTAAGGAGAGGAGAGTTTGGGATGCTGAGGAACTCATGCACGAGCACAGCAAGGTCAAGCTGTGAGTACCACCACAGACACACGGAGTTCATCCCAAAAAAACCTGATCCCTGCCATCAAACAAAGCACCAACATTTCCCAAACCCTGCTCAGCGATGCCAAATCCTCCAGGATCTGCACATCCCCCAGTTCTTCCCACCCCCAGGACCCCCAGCCCGGCCCTGCCGGAGCAGGGAGCGTCACTGTCCCCTCCCCGAGGGATTTCTGGAGCGGATTCTCCCGGCTCAGCAGATGAAGAGGCTTCCTCCAGGAAGGTTCTCCAGCTGCCAACATCATCCATAATTCATCCTGCTCTTTGAAGAGCTGTTAAGTTCCTAGTGGGAAATTAATCCTGCCATAATGAGCTTTGGATTTCTCCAAGAGTTTAAGCGCGGCCCCGGCGCTGCCATTCCGAGGTTTTTCCCTCCAGACTGAAGCCCAGGTCCCTCTAGGAAACAGCATTTTGCCACTGCTGCTCAGGGATTAGCAAATTCCAGGGATTTTCGTGGCTGTAGGTCCCCACCATCGGAGCACCAGCCAGGAGGAGCTGAAAGTCACTTTGGAAAAGCTTTTTTTTCATTCCACGGAAACTGTCTGGGCTGCGAGGGACCTAAAGATGCCCCAAATTCCAGCCCTTTCCCATGGGCAGGGATACCTTCCACTCTCCCAGGCTGCTCCAACCTGGCTTTGAACAATTCCAGGGATGGGGCAGCCACAGCTGCTCTGGAAATCCATTCCAGAGCCTCCCCACCCTCCCAGGGAACAATTCCTTCCCAATATCCCATCCATCCCTGCCCTCTGGCACTGGGAAGCCATTCCCTGTGTCCTGTCCCTCCAGTCCTTGTCCCCAGTCCCTCTCCAGCCCCTTTAGGCTCTGGAAGGAGCTCTGAGCTCTTCCTGGAGCCTTCTCCAGGCTCGACTGGAGGCTCTCCATGGAGATCCCAACACCAGTTGGGAAAAAGTTCCATTTTCCAGGCAGGATTCCAGCTCGGTTCGTGCCTTCCCTGCAGCAGCAGCAGCCAAAAAAACGAGGCCAGACCCCTCCCAGTGATCCCCCCAGCCCAACCCCCTTTCATCCGAGCACAACACAACATCCCAAGGATTCATTTGCATTTGCAGCTTCATCCATTATTATTTGTGCTCTGAATTATTCACTCCTCCCCTCTCTTCCCCCAGGATTTGTTGGAGGAGCATATGGTGGGACAGGGAGGGAAGAAAGCACAGCCAGAGCTGTCACCCCCTCCAAACCACTGGGAAGAGGAGAAATAAACCCATTTTGGTGCTGTTTTACACCAAAATGCCCCCAGGGAGCACACAAATAAAAGGAGTGAGCATGGCTGGGCACTGGAATTACTCCAGTAATTCCAAGATCATGAGGAAAAGAGGTTTTGGGGGACAAAATCCAATCAGGGATTGTGGGGATGGCACAGAAGGAAAGCACAGCACAGCCAGGCAGTGGGAAAATGGAGAGGAATTGCATTTTTGGGAAGGGAATTGCAGGAATCCAGGGCAGACCTGCTCCAGGGATGGCTCTCCAATCCAAAAATGAGAATTTCTCCATGCAAGCTGTTACTAAAGCAGTGACCCAGCAGTGCCTGAGGTCAGGGATGTGGAAACACGAAGGTGAAAGGAGCTGAAACACCTCAGAAGTTCCTGACGTGCCCTGACAGCTCAATGAACGATAAGAACTGATGGTGCAGCTCTGCCTCCGAGTTTTGCAGGGATTGGGTCCCAGCAGGGCTGTGCAGGAGGGGATGAAAAGCAGGCAGGGTCAGGCAGCACCTGGAAAAGCAAACAGCTGCAATTCCCAATTCTCCAGCGCTCAGCAGCAGGATGGACACAGAGAAAACCCAAATTATTAGGGAATAAAATAATTCAGGTGGGGAAATCCTTCTGGGATCGTCGAGCCCAACATTAACCCAGCAGTGCCACCACTAAATCATGTCCCTAAATGTTGCTGTGTGGGGTTAAAGTGCCGTGAACAGGGGATTTTCAGTTCCCAGGCAATTCCAAGGAGCTTTTCCTGGAAAAAGCCTCCAGAACTGGGAGCTCACCCAGCAAACCCAGCCCAGAGCAAGGGTTTGAAACAAGGAGGAGACCAAGGATGGGGCACAAGTGACTCCAGGCAACAGATCCAGGGAAAAATCAGCCCAGGAGAGGCCTGTGGTCTTCCCTGAGGGTTCGTGGGCACTCAGGTGGAATTTGGGAGGCAGGAGGCAATTCTGTCAGTTCCTAATCCTGGTTTAACCCCCACAGGAGCCACACCATCCTCATCCCACCCCGCTCCACTTTTTCCCTCCTCCTGCAAAAGCAAATCCTCATTTCAATCCATGGAGCTGCAGCAGCTGAACAGGAGCTGACAACTCAACCTCCACCTGATTTTAAGGAATTAAAGCAACTGTCCAACATCCCAAAGCTCTTCCATCCTGAAAACGCTCCTCTGGAAGCAGAAAACTCTTTCCCAAATGAACAAAGCAGAACTGAGCTAAAAGCAGGGACTGGCCCTGCTGGAAATGGGCTCTCCCTGACCCTGCAGCACCTGAATCCATCAGAGATATTTAAAGTTTCATTGCCGGCACGTCAATGCTTTCTCAGGCCACTGCTCAGCGAGGTTTAATGTGACAGACCTGAGATCTGATGGGGACAAGGAAGGAAAGCATCTCCCACATGCATATTTCAGTGGAATATTTCATTCCAGCTGGTGAAAATCCAGGATTTAATTGGCTTTTGTCACCTTTGCTGCTGTTCTTGCTGACAAAACACGGATGTGTTATCAGTGCCTGTCACCGGCTGCCTCCAAATGAGTTTTTGACAGATGAGCTGCTGGCAGGGGGGACATCAGAGACCCCTGTCCCCCCTTAACAGCAAGAGGAAAACTTCCCACCCTGGAAGACATGGAATTGCCTTTCCATCAGGCTGGTCCTGCTCCCATTCCAGAGCCTCGCGAGGAGCAGGGGGAAGTGCTGAGGGAACCGAGCTGTGCTCCCAGAGCCAAAAACTGCCTGAGAGCAGCAGCCATGGCTGGGAACGTCCCCCGTGTCCCTCACCTGGGAATGTCACCTGGGTCCTTCACCTGGGAATGTCACCTGCATCCCTCACCTGGGAATGTCACCTGCATCCTTCACCTGGGAATGTCACCCACGGCTGGGGATGTCACCTGCATCCTTCCCCTGGGAATGTCACCTGCATCCCTCACCTGGAAATGTCACCCACAGCTGGGGATGTCACCTGCATCCTTCCCCTGGGAATGTCACCTGCATCCTTCACCTGGGAATGTCACCCACGGCTGGGGATGTCACCTGCATCCTTCCCCTGGGAATGTCACCCACGGCTGGGGATGTCACCTGCATCCTTCACCTGGGAATGTCACCCACGGCTGGGGATGTCACCTGCATCCTTCCCCTGGGAATGTCACCCACGGCTGGGGATGTCACCTGCATCCTTCACCTGGGAATGTCACCCACGGCTGGGGATGTCACCTGCATCCTTCACCTGGGAATGTCACTCACAGCTGGGGATGTCACCTGCATCCTTCCCCTCATCACCCATGTCTGGAGATGTCCCCATGTCCCTCACCCGGTGCCTCTCCTGCCGCCTTCCCACATCTCCCACCTCCCAGCAAAGACTCTGAGCGAGTGTTTCACTCCACCGAGGTGCTCGGGAGGTGGAAATGTCCCAGTCTGTGCTGACGAGGTGACAATTAATGGGAGCTTTAACGAAAGGTCAAGGGGACCTTTCCCAGAGCAGCAGTGCTCTCCTGATCCCAGCTGAGTCACTGCCACTGGAACGTTCCGGATGGATCGGAGCTCCTGGCACTGTCCCCATGGGCTCCATCCCATCCCATCCCATCCCATCCCATCCCATCCCATCCCATCCCATCCCATCCCATCCCACCTCTCTCCTCCCCCCGGCAGCTCAGGGCCAACACTTCCTGCTCATCCCTGACGCATCCACAGGGTCCCTCTGGAATTTTCCCTGAGCCGCGATGGGCAGCGGCCTCGGAAGCCACATCCCAGCTGGATTTTCTCTCCGGAGGAGAAAGCACTAAAACATTCATGGCTGTTCCAATGTGCATCTTTCCATCCCTCTGAGCTGGCTCCGGGGCCAGCACTCTGCTCCACTTCCCTTAAATTCCATGGAATTGCTGCCCCATGTGCTCCCTGCACCCACCAGCACCTTCCCTCACCTGCATCCTCCTTGGAATGCAAGCTGCAGGAGAGCCTTTCCCTCCTTTTCCTTACTAAAAATAACACCTTCCAGTGGGAAAGGAGGGTGCTCCAAGTGCCCAGGAATAGCCAGGGCAGCAGCACAAGTGGCAGGGGCAGGAGGAATGTTGGAATTCCAGGAAGAGGCATCACCCAGACGAGGCACTGATTAATGGGTGCAGCTCAAGTGGCTCCTGTTCTCACGCTCTGCCGAGCCCCAGTGGGTTCCCAAATACTCATTAAAGTCAACAATTGGAAAACAGCCTCAATTTCAACAGCCCCACGAAAAAAAGCCATCATTCCAAATGAATGTTCCCAGCCTTTAATGGATCTGGGAGAATATTCATATAAATAATCGGCGCTCTTCATAATTGAGATGCAATCTCGCACTCATCGCTCTTCCCTCGGGAGGCCGAGAGCACGGGAGCGCCTGTCCCGGGAGGATGAATCCAATCAATTTTTGCTAATGACAAAGTAACCAGCCTGGAAATCACCTCCCTTCCCAGGAACTCCAATCTGCCAGCACAGCACGGAACCTCTGCCATCCACAGCCCCCTCCCTTCCCTCGGGCATTCCGTGCCCAAATCCGCCACCACCCCAGGGTCAGCGCCACCCCGGCAAGGAGCAGCTCTTGCTCTGAGCCTTGTGGGGTTGGGGTGAGGTTGGAAAAGCTGCAGCATCCAGGATCCCACCTGGAAACCACCTGGAAACTACCTGGATTCAACCGCAAGGACACCACCCCGAGGGAGCTCAAACACCGTGGATCAGGCGCAAGCTCCTCGTGGAGCTCCCTCCTCACTGCTGGGAAGATTCCTTCTGGAATTCCTTCTGTTTCAGGCACTGAAAACACCAAGAGGCCCTGGCACAGCTGCATCCCACACCTGCATCCCACAGCTGCATCCCTCAGTGCCAGGCGCTGGATTTGGCACCAAGGAGCAAGGGATGGCATTAACTCAGTGTCCCATGGCCACAACAGGGCACTGCACCGAGGGTGACAACGCTGGGGTCCCCACCAGGTTCCCCCTCCCAGCTCAGGGACTCAGCTCCCAGTTTGGAATGAGCTGCCTGAGGAAAACCCCATCAGCACAGCCACAGCGCCCTGGGGACAGGGACACGAGCAGGGGACAGCACTGCAAGTCCCTTTTATCCCACCAGTCCCAGTTATCCCTGCTCCTGCCCCCGTTCCAAGCATTGCTCAGAACCCAACACACAGCTTTTGGGGTAAATCTCTCCCTCCTGGGCCAGCAGAGAAGAGGAACCCCCAAAATGCCACCAATGCAGTGCCAAACCAGGGCTCAGCCTCTTGCTGCCACCTCCACACTCAATCCCAAGCAGAAAAAACTGGGATACTGTGACCTGCAGGTGCAGGAATCTTTCCCCCAACCCAGAACAGCTTCCCAGGAGTCTCAATCCTCCATCCCAGAGCTGTCACCACCTCCTTTTCACCTTTTGTCCCTCCTGCCCACAGTGCCACCTCCCATCCCTCCCTCCTCCCGCAGCAACTCCACCTCCAGGGCCGGAATTTGTTCTGTATTCACCTCATACACTCTGCCCCACTCCTCCAGTCATTCCTGCTCATTAAAAATAAATAAATACCGGCTCATTAGGGACTTTCTGGCACTGGGAACTGGAGAGGAAGCCTCAGGCGGAGCCCTGTGAGGTTTGGGGGGCGAACAGGGGACATCAGTGTCACCTCACTCTGTGACCCAGTGGCTTTTTCGCATCCCTTTACTCCTCCCCAGAGCTCTCTGCTCAGCACTGGAGACAGAAGCAGGGAGCAGACACTGAGGGATGGGGCTGAACCCAGAGCAGTGAGGGCTTTCCCCGCAGGAAGGGAAGGCTGGAGCAAAGGGATGATCCTGGGATGGGCTCCAGAGTCTGGGGGCACCTGGCCCTGCCCAGCACAGAGGAAAAGGGAATTTCAGGTTTCCTTGGCAACACTCGGGAAGGTGGAAGCATCACCTTGTGCCTGCCTGGATGCAGCCCCGGTGCCTTTCCTGGAGGATTCTCCAAGGCAGGGATGCTCTGAGGGATGGGGCAGGGCCAGGAGGTCCCTGCTGTCACCTGAGAGGATTTTGGGGACAGGGAACACACATTTCCCAACAGCCAGAGGGAAGCAGGGCAGGGAATCGTCACAGCCAACGCCTGCCACTCCTTCCCATCTCACCGCCACACACTGGGAACGGCATCGAGCTGTGGCAGGGGAGGCTCAGGCTGGAATAATTCTCCATGGAATGGGCTGGAGGAGTCCCCATCCCTGGAGGTGTCCCAGGAAGGCCTGGACGTGGCACTCAGGGCTCTGGGCTGGGGACAAGGAGGGGATTTGGCACAGCTCGAACTCAATGATCTCAGAGGTCTTTTCCAACCTCAGTGACTCTGGAATTCTGAGACTCCAGGGAGAGCTCCAGGCCATGAAGATGAGCAGAACACAGCCTTGGTCTCCTCCTCGAGCACAAGGGGCTCCTGCAGCCTCTCCACTCCCCCAAACTCAGGCAGCAGAGCCATCCCTGCCTGCACAGCCATCCCTGAGCTCGGAGCAGGCCAGAGCCCCTCAGGAACTTCCCAGGAGCTTCCCAGGATCCCACGGCCCCCACCCTGCAGGGCTCTCCTCCCCTCGCAGGGCAGCACAAAGGGAAAGGCTGTTCAGCTCACACCTCACTAATTGTTATTTGTGATACACCAGTAACATTTTAATTAATCTGAAGTCTTCAGCACAACAGCCACCCAAGGTACAAAGCTAAACCAGAATAAACAGGGCTTGATTAAATACATAATTAATGTTCCACTAAACCCAGCACATATGAATATTAATTAGCAGGAAGAGTCTGTAGTTTGGCATCTCCTGTCATTATCAATTTATTCTTTCCATTGGCATTCCCAGCTTTGGAACAAATTATCCAACCTTTCCTTCACAGAACACGAAGTGACTGTGGGAGGCTGGGCTGGGGGTTCTGTTCTCTCCCCCCCACAAGAACCTGGAAACAAAGACAGAGGCACTGCCAGAACCAAAGCAGCCCAGCCCTAAAAGGGGCTCCAAGTCCATAGAACAACTCCCTGCTGGCAATCCAAGGGGAGCTCATCCCCCACCAGCACGGGAGGAGAGCAAGGAAGGAGCTTGGGAGGAGTTCAGCCACCAGAGAGAGGGAATTGAGGCAGAGTTTGGGGTTGGGGTGAGGGTTCAGAGCAGGGAGATGCCACCTGGCTCTGCACTCCCTGCCCCCTCGTTTGAGGGATGAAATCCAATGACACTGCACTCAGTGCAGACATTTCCCCCTTTTTTTGAGTGTGTGGCTCATTTAAAGTTCTTTCCTTGCCTTGTCTGCCAGGCACCTTCCTCCCCCTGCAACACCTGGAGCTGGGCTACAGCACCCAAATGATCCACCCCGAATTAATTTTAAAGAAAAGGATGAGAAGGGAGCGATGTTTTGCTGCTGCTGCCAAACTGGAGCAGGTTAATGCACAGAAACAGCACGTGCTGGTGATGCACAGGAGAGAGCAAATGATTAACCCACAGGTTCTTATCAGGATAACCGAAGCACAGCCAGCTGCTGCCCCAGGGGGGACCAGGAGCACCCAGAGGTGCCAGAAGCAGCTGGGAGGAAGCAGTGCCCACCCCAGGAGCAGCAGGAGGCTGGAAGGGCCAGCAGCTCTCCAGGTGAGAGAGCTGGAGAGCCGGGAGCTCCCCACGTGCTCCCTTGGATTTTGTCGGTCCCGGGGGAACACAGGAGCTGGGATTACACACCCACAGCGGAGCCTTCTCACCCGGGAAGACCATCCAGGGATGGAATTCCGGATGGATGTCCTGGCAGTGGATAAAAGTCGCTCTCAAAGTCACACAGCACGAAGTGATGCGTGAGGGTTTGAGCAAGCCCCGAGCCCAGCAGCTCCACACTGCCAAAAGCCAATGGTGGGAAAGCACAGCTCTTCCCAAAGCATTTCGTTGTTTTTTCCCAAATTTACAGATCCAAATTATGCAGAAAAGCCTTTCCCTGCCCTCCCTGCACCCATCCCAATCCAGCCTCCAACCTGAGCCAGGCACAGACTGAGCAGAGAAGGGAGAAAGGAAAGGCGAGGAAAGGAGAGGAGGAGGAAGGGAGGGGGGAAGAAATCAGGAAAGAAGCCCTGGGAAAGGTTGCCTTATTTTACTTTCAACATCCCCAAGAATTGCAAAGCAGCCTGAACGTCCTGAGCTGTCACAAATTGATCTCATCATCTTTTGATCACCTCTTTCAGCACCACAAAGCCTAGCCCGACAGGACTCAGCCCTCCAGGAGCTGCGGCTCCGCAATTTTCCACCCATTGTCCAAATCCATGCCTTGACTAAGGAAATAAACCCCAATTGCACATTCTCCTGCAGAGACTCAGCGCTCTGAAATGCACCTCGTGCTGTTCAGACACAGAAGAGAGGCTCAAAGGGAGCAGAATTTGTTGCCTTCCCAGCGTCACCTTTCCCAATATACCCTTGGGAATTACAATTTCCACCCACGCTGGGCTGGCATGAGCCAGGCTGCAGATGTTCCGGGCTCCAAAGGCTCCCCCCGAGCCCCCTCCCCACGGGGGTTCTGCTGCCAAGACCTCACGTGGCTCAGCCCCACAGGATCTGGAACAGGATCCTGTCAGAAGGCGCCCACTCAGCGAGTGCCATCTGCAAGGGAGACGGGGATGGGGAGATGGGAGCTCCGTGTGATCCGCGCGGGATGAGGATGGAGGGACGGAGGGACGGAGAGATGGAGAGATGGAAAGATGGATGGAGGGATGGAGGGATGGAGGGATGGAGAGATGGAGAGATGGATGGAGGGATGGAGGGATGGAGGGATGGAGAGATGGATGGAGGGATGGAGGGATGGAGGGATGGATGGATGGAGGGATGGATGGAGGGATGGAGGGATGGAGGGATGGATGGATGGATGGATGGATGGAGGGACAGAGGGATGGATGGATGGATGGATGGATGGATGGATGGATGGATGGATGGATGGATGGATGGATGGAGGGACGGAGGGACGGAGGGACAGAGGGATGGATGGATGGAGGGACAGAGGGACGGATGGATGGAGGGATGGACGGACAGGACTTGAGAAACGGGTGGTCAATAGGTAACTCAAGTTAACTACTGAGAGACAGAATATGTAAACTCTAAAACCTAGGAAAACAGAAGTCCCTTAATCTTGTCAAGATAAGAGGAACAAGAATCTGTCTGAGGCCAGCACAGAAACCCTGAATCACCCACCAAGGACTGCCCATGCTCCAGAGAGAAAGGTGAAAAGTGCACTGTGATGAAGACTACAGATCTTCATCACGAGCAGACCCCCAGAGACCACCAGGACACACATCATGGCACACAGCTAATGATATTAATAATTTCCGAGAAATTATTTGTATAACCACTCCTATCCCGGGGAATGTGATGAATATTCATGAATGTTACCCATAATATTGTGAGTTGGCAGTGCCGGGTGTGTGTGTTTGGAGGAGTGAATCCCCACACCCTGCGCCGAATAAAGCAAATAAAATAAATAAAAAAAAATAAAGCAAATGCCCACTGCTCTGACTGTGTCTCTGAAGTGTCTCTGGGCCTGCTCGAGCGATCAGACTCACCTGGGATGTTGTGGATGGTTATAGCCAGGATCATCAGCATGATCCGCCTCCAGCTGCTGCTCCCGGCCGCGGGGGCTCCGTCCCGGTGCCCCGGGAATGCCGCAGGGCCATCGGCCAGGGGGGTCCCCGGTCCCCTCCTTCTCTGGTAGGGCTCCCCGTTCTCAGCTTTGTCTGGGGACAGAAAACACCGGGGTCAGCCAGGGTGGGACAGCTGGGCACCTCCTGCCTCCCTTCCCCAGGGGAAAAGCAGAGAGAGGGAATAACAGCAGCTGGAGCAGGGGGACCCCACAGTGCAGAGCTCAGGGAGACCCAGGGCAAAGCCCAAGTTCCTCCTCTGCCTCCTCCTCCTCCAGGGACCTGCTCCTGATCCCACCCAGCCCACAGCCAGCAGAGCTCTGGGACTGGTGGGGATGGTGAGGATGATGAGGACAGAGCTGCTGAGACCCAGAGTGAGACCTCGCCCCCATCCCAAAGCTGGCAGGGCTGCAGTGCCATTGCCCTTGCTGATGAAGGAAAACCCCCTCACATTTCCTTTGGATCTCACCCCTTTCCAAAATGGGCTTCCCAAAAGAGTTCTCAACAACACAGGGAATAAACACAAGGATTTAAGGTGTTCTCACAGAATCCCAGAATCATTTAAGTTGGAAAAGATCTCCAGAGTCCAACCTGTGACCGATCCCCACCTTGTCCCCAGAGTGCCACATCCCATCATTCCTCAGACACCTTCAGGGATGGTGACACCTCCCTGAGCTGCCCTTTCCAATGCCTAACCACCCTTTCCATGAGGAAATTCCAACTTGAACCTCCTCAGGCACAGCTTGAAGCCTCATCCTTTTGATTTGTGGCACCAAAAGGCAAAACCTCCCCTGGGCAGCAGCAGCAGGGCCAGGTGGGCTCCCTGGTGTCACCTCCCCTGGGACAGGAGTGTCCCAAGCTGGCCCCTGTTCCCATCCCTCTGCAAACACAGCCAGACAAACATTGTCCCTGTCAGCGGCCAGACGGAGCCAGCTGTCCCCGAGTGCAGTGACAGTTGGTGGCACAGCCTCAGCCCCGCGCCAGCCCGCGGGGACAAGGAGAAATGTTTGGTTTGAAGCGAGACAAGGACAAACAGATCCCGTGGAGCAGCCTGGCCAAGGCTCTGTGGGAATGCTGGCACCGAGAGCCTGGCAAAGGGGCAGCCAAGGCTGCAGCCACTTTGGGATGGAATTCCCTTCCCCGAGCTGGATTAATTTAATTGCTTGGCACGCGTTCCCTGGCCCCACAAACGGCCTTGTCCTGAGCTGGCCCTGCCCAGGCCACCAACACCGACCCCCAGACGCAACAGAACATGGATATGGGACACCCCAACCCCTGCTTCCCTGTGGGGAACAGCCTGCAGGGAAACCAGGCTGGTGTGGGATGCAGGGGGGCAGGAATCCCTCTGGCATCACAGGCTTTCCAGGGAGAGGGTAAAGGGATTAGGGGACATTCAGAGACAAAAGTGACCTTCAAGGGACAAAACCCCAGCAGTTCTCCTTTTGGAGAAAGCACCAAGTGTTCCAGGGCAGATTTCCATGGATTCATGGGATCCTGGAATGGTTTGGGTGACCCCAAAGCTCAACCAGTGCCATGGGCAGGGACACCTTTCACTATCCCAGTGCTCCACCCTGGCCTTGGACACTTCCAGGGATCCAGGAAGTTTCTCTGGGAATTCCATCCCAGGGCCTCCCCACCCCAACAAGGAAGATCTCCTCCCAATATCCCATCCAATCCTCCTCTTTTTCAGTCTGAAGCCAAAGAACAAAAACAAAAAACAGCCCAAAACAAAAAGCAGGCTCTGTTGCTTCCCTGCCACCTCTTCAGGTGCTCAGTCCCAGCTCACTTCTATCACATACTTTGTTAATTATTATTATATTATATATTATATATTATATGTTATATATTATAATTATATATTATATATTATACATTATATATTATATATTATATATTATTTTTAATTACTTTGCTTGCCCCTGTTGGGGGAGAAAATGATGAAAAATTGCCTTTTCCAAGCATATCTGAAGCCCCTCCAAGGCCAGGGGGATGCCACAGAGTTGAAGAAAACAGGGAAAACCTGCAGAAACGAAAAAGAATTGCTGCAGCTTTTCCAGGGAAAGTGCTGAGGGTGGTTTGGATGGGCAGTTTGAACACAAAATTGCCTCTCCTACAAATGATCCCTGCGTTAGCCGAGGATAAAGGAGCTCCACCAACAGCAGGGAGACAATCCCAGGAGTGTCACACAGAGCCCGGTCAGGGGATGGGCTTTACTTCCAACTGCTGCTGGAGAAGACGATAAAAAAGAAAGGATAATTATAGTGCAGGGATGACACTCCTGCCAGCACCGGGAGGGGCCGGGACAGCCTCAGAGCCAGGAGCACTCCCAGCTGGAAACGCCGGGCTGGGGGAACAAAACAGTCATTAGGGTAAGCACGGGCTTGGCTGGGAATCAGGAAAGCCTCAATGGCAAATTGGAGAGGAGATAAGAGCAGAACAAGGGCCGGGCTGGGGAGAATAGCTGACACCACAGACAGGCTGCTCCCAGAGCTGTGCCAAGACAATTAGGTGGCAAATAACTCTGTGCCACAGACGGTATTTTAAATCTTGTTCACAAAAAGTCCTTTAGATATTCCACTCGATTTATCATTATTGAATTTCTGAGTAAAGCTGCAGGGCAAGGATTCTGCCAAAAGTTTAATTACATATGTGCAGCCTGCTGCATTTTTCATATCCTCTGCAGCCAGCGCGGGGGAAAAGATAAATGGCTTTGAGCGTGGCTTAAACTGCTGCTGGAGTGAAAAAACCAACTGGCTCCTTATCAGCACGTGAAATGGCTTTTTATTTTTGATTATTTCTTAATGAAAACTGTTTGCATTAGCCGTGAGCTCAGCTCTGGTGCACAAACAGAGCGAGGCTCTGTTGACTCTGGGCCCCAAACCCCTCCTCCTGCACTGCCTCAGCTCCCAAATCGCACCCAGAGCCCCTGGAGCTCTCCAGGTCCTCACCATCCCTGCTCCAGAGCCCTTCTCCTCCTCCCCACTTAGGCCTGGCTCTGACTTCTCCCGAGCCCTGAAGTTCAGAGGGCTCCAGGCTGCAGGGCTGCTCCAATTCCCCGTGGAAAAGCTCTGGAGCCCTCCCAGGTGGTGTGAGACCTGTTTTAGCCCCGATTTCCCCAAAAAGCCCCCTCCAGACAGCCCGGAGGAGCACAGGCTCCTTCTCCAGGCAGCATCCCAGCATCTCCCCTCTCCATGCTGGAACAAACTCACTGAGGACAATCTGGAGCTTCCCTAGGCTGGAGATGCTGGAAGGAAAATCATTCCCAGCTCCAAACTCCTCCTCCATCTTTCCCCATCAATTTCCCCATCCAATCCTTCCAACAAGGCTCTGGAGCTGCCCACAGCCAGGGCAGGGATCTCCAGGGATTCTTCCTTCAGCTACATTTGCAAGGGATGATCTGATGCCCTTGTTTAGATTTGTCAGCTCCCATCTCTGGGAGAAGGGGAGGAGAGGCAGTGCCAAGCACGGATGCACAACAGACTTATTAAAATCCATAATTAACTGCTGCTCGCTGGTTGTTTGTAAAAATTCTTTGGTGCTGATGAATATGAGAAAGGCAGAAAAGCCTCAAATACTCTTGTGTTGTAGAATTCTAATTCCAGCAGAGTGGCAGCTCCAAGCACAGGGAACACCTGGAGGGAGCAGCAGAGCAGCAAAAGAGCTGCTGCCAAATTCCTCTCGGCTCCTCTGAGCCCAGCAGCACCTCCCACCCTCCTTCTTCCCATCACCTGCTCCCCTGCAGCTGGAAATCTGGGATATGGCTGTCCTAGGAAAAGCAGGAGAGTCGAACAGCTCAGGCTGACCCTTGTCCGGGGGTGGCAAGGGGACAAGGAACCATTTCCTAAGAAAATGAGCTGACATCCCTTCCCGAGGAACACAAAGGAATTGCACGTGAAATTCTCACCCCTAATAACTCATATTCTGGCTGAGATAAATGAGAATCACTTGGAAAATCTCTCAGATCCCCAAAGGCTCCACAGACAATCCCATCCCTGTTTCTGTGCTCTGCTATTTTCCACAATCCCTGGATGCTCCATTAGCTGTGAGCAGATGGGGGAATGGGGCCCTTGGGATTCACCCACCGGGACTCTGCTGGGACACGAAGGGATCAGGACCAGGGAGGTGCAGCATCTCCAGGGGACCACAGAGACCCGGATGGGGGATCCGAGAGGAACCATCCCAGGAAGGAGCACCTCTCCCCCATCCAAGAGGGTCCCAGCAGCTCCCACCCCACACCCAGCCCCATGGGTACCACCCCCCATCTCGTTTTCCTGCTTTTTTGGCCCACGAGGAAGCCCCAGAAGAGAAACTGGATGAAAATCCAGAGCCTTGGGCACTGGAGCTGCACACTCCCAGCAGCACCGAGGCACTGCTCACAGCCCAGCCACAGCACACTCTGCTTTCCAGGAACACCACCCTCCTCTTCCCTCAGCCTTCCCTTTTTTAAAGGTTATTCCAAGGATTACCAGCAGCCCTCGGGGCTGAAGCCATCAGTGCCACTGCTCTCCAAGTGCCCATCAGGAACCAAAGCCATTCATCTCCTCCTCCTCCTCAAAACTTGCCACATCCTTGTTTTCCTCACCCTTTTCCACTGCAGCAGGAATTCCAGGGAGCACAGAAGGGCCTGGATGCTGAGGAGCAGATGGATGCTGGGGAGCATCTGCTGCCACACAGGCAGGGCTGCTCTTATCTCCCACCTCCAGAAGAGGTTTTAATTACTGCCGGTAATTAAGCACAGCACGTCTTAGGGGATAACCGACAGCCCCTTGCAGACAGGTACGGGGAAAGCTGCATCCCACAGGCTCCCAGCCAGGTGGGATCCTGGGATCCACACCTCTGTCAGGTCTGACAGCACAGATCCCACTGGAGCTGGAAATAAAACTGCCAGGGAAAAGCTGCTCTGGTAAGGAATGAGCCCCCAAAGCTGGGAAAACCCAGTTCCTGGGAAGCTTACACTCAGAGAACAAAAATGCTGGAAAAGAGGCTCCGTGGAGCTGCCCAACTATGGTCAAAATCAGGATTTCTTTTTAAAAATAGCTTGTATTTACTGCTAGGAAAGCTCAGGGTGCTTGAGCAGAGAGCACAGGCTTCCCATGCTCCAGAGCCCAGGGACTGAGCGGGAATGGCACACCCAGGACACCCCTGGGCAGGTTGTGTGACCTGCTGGCCCAGCCTCGGTCCCCACACGGAACAAATCCATCTCCTGACACTTCTGGCAGAGCAGAGAGGTGCCTGCATCTGCTTTCAGCAGAACACAAACAGTGTCAGCACTCAGGGGCTGGCAGGGCCTGCACCCAGCCAGGCATGCACAGCAGCTCTCAGAAGGCTGCTGCCTTCAGCAGGACTGAATCCCACAGCCCCCAGAGCTGGGATCGGTGCTGGGATCTGCCTGGAGTACAGAGCAGGATGATGCTGGAGCCCCAGGCACCAAACACAGTGAGTTCAACACCCAAATTCCTCCTAAATGTCACCTGGAGCACAAAACCCAAAGCCCAGCTCAAAAAAATCACTCGGAGCTTCACCCCCAAATCCCACCCCAAACATCACCCAGAGCCCAACACCCAAATCCCACCCCCAAACATCATCCAGAGCCCGATACCCAAATCCCACCCCAAATTATCATCCAGAGCCCAACACC
The DNA here is from genome assembly GCA_036785705.1 of Acanthornis magna. Classification (NCBI taxonomy): domain Eukaryota; kingdom Metazoa; phylum Chordata; class Aves; order Passeriformes; family Acanthizidae; genus Acanthornis; species Acanthornis magna. The sequence goes on from JAWUZG010000150.1 coordinate 3,839,664, forward strand.
CAAATCCCACCCCAAATTATCATCCAGAACCTGACACCCAAATCCCACCCCAAACATCACCCAGAGCCTGACACCCAAATCCCACCCCAAACATCACCCAGAGCCCGACACCCAAATCCCACCCCAAATTATCATCCAGAGCTTGACACCCAAATCTCACCCCAAACATCACCCAGAGCCCGACACCCAAATCTCACCCCAAACATCACCCAGAGCCTGACACCCAAATCCCACCCCAAATTATCATCCAGAGCCCGACACCCAAATCTCACCCCAAACATCACCCAGAGCCTGACACCCAAATCCCACCCCAAATTATCATCCAGAGCCTGACACCCAAATCTCACCCCAAACATCACCCAGAGCCCGACACCCAAATCTCACCCCAAACATCACCCAGAGCCTGACACCCAAATCCCACCCCAAACATCACCCAGAGCCTGACACCCAAATCCCTGCTCAAACATCACCCAGAGCCTGAGACCCAAATCCCTCCCCAAATTATCACCCAGAGCCTGAGACCCAAATCCCACCCCAAATTATCATCCAGAGCTTGACCCCCAAATTCCACCCCAAACATCACCCAGAGCCTGACACCCAAATTCCACCCCAACATCACTCCAGGAACAATCCAGACCAAAAAGAACCCCAGAAACTTCCAGAACCCCCCAGTGTGGGGGGAAATTTCCCCAGCAAGGCACAGAACCTCCCAGCACCAATGCCACCAGGGCTGCTCCCAGTGAAGGACCAAACCCAGGGGACAGAGGTGACAGCACACGGGGACAAGACATGGCACAGCTCAGGTGCTGCTGGTCCCTGGGATGACACAGGCTGCCAGAACACAGGATTAATTCCCAAATCCCAGGGTGCCACAGGCTGGCAGAAGCAGGACTAATTCCCAAACCCTCGCTGACCTCACAGCTCCGTGTTTAAACATTAATTCCCTGGGCAGGAGCGGCGGCACCACATTCAATGCCATTACATGCACCAGGTCCTTTTAAGCAAACTAATTCCTGCTCACTTCCAAGAGCTCCTGAAAGAGCTCCCAGTAGATGAAGTGCTTGGCTGAATCATTTGATGCTGGAATTTTACACATCCCAGTTAATTGAATCACTTCATTTCCGAGGGCTGAGCCATGCTCGCGTCTCCCGGCCTTGGCAGGGAGCGGCTTCTGAAGGGAGCTGGATCAGACACTGAGAATCTCCGAAGGGAGGCAGGAAAAACCACAGCCTCATTACCCACTTGAAAAGAAAGCTGGGATTTTATCAGGAGCTGTTAAGGAGGCAGGATGGGGGGGGAAGGTTGGAGTTGTGGGGACAGGGTTGGTGCTGCTGTCCCTGAGCTTGGCAGAGCCTTCTCCTGCCATTCCCACAGGGTCCTGCCATTCCCACAGGGTCCTGGCACCACCCCAGCACCCCCAGGAACACCTGCACACGCCCCAGCTGTGCCTCCTTCATCGTCCCCCCACACCCCTGAATTAATCCATTTATTGCCACGTTATTCCTGCCTCAACTGCCCTGTGCCCTTCCCTCCTGCCTGCCTTTCTCAATGAGAGCTGAAGCACGGAAATCCACGGGGCAGGAATTCAGGCTGGCACAGGCTCCAGGAGCAGCTATCACTACAAACACAGCCACGCATCCCAGATGTTGGAATTCCAGAACAGAGCCGTGCTTACTCCCCCTTGGATTTTACCATCTCCAAGACAGCAAGAGCAGCTCAATTCTTGTTCTCCAAAATCTCTCTTATTCCTTTCCCCTGGCATTCCCACCATCCAAAGGCACCTGCTGCTCCTTTCATTCTGAAAGGACACGGCGGCTTCAGCTGGAAAAAAATCTCTTTGAGCATTAATGAAATTAATTTTAAAACGAAAATAAATTAATAAAAGCAGAGGTTTAACTAGCAATGGAAGTGCTGCCCATAATAATGGAGTGATTTGGGTGGGAAGGCACCTCACAGCTCATCCAGTGCCACAGGGACACCTTCCCTTATCCCAGGGTGCTCCCAAACCCCAAACCTGGCCTTGGACATTTCCAGGGATCCAGGGGCAGCCACAGCTCCTCTGGGAATTCCATTCCAGGGCCTCACCACCCTCACAGCCAGGAATTCCTTCCCAATATCCCATCTATCCCTGCCCTCTGGCAGTTTAAAACTCTTCCCCCCTGCACGCCAGCTCCTTGCAAGCCAATTCCTAGAAGGAATTCCTCCACTCACAGGCTGTATGTGCTGCTCAGCAGCTTTCTGTGCTCTGGAATAAAAAATCCTGTCTGGAATTCCCATCCTCATCCCCCCCAGGACAGGGAAGCAGCAGCACCAAATTCCCAGTCTGGGGCTGGCAGGGCCGAGCACACGCCTGGGAACAGGGGCCACGCTCAGAGCCGGAAAAATAAAATAAGGAATCGATTTGTGAGGAAAATAAATAAAGTGCTCCTTTGTTCTCAGCCCGTGGAGTTACAAAATCAATCCCAGCTCCCTCTGGAGGGACAAGCAGATTGGATTTCTGCCCGTTCTCCAGGAATAACCGAAGCAGCAGGCTGCTTTCGGGAGCACAATCCATCATCCACAGAGACAGGTGGGATTGGGAGTGGGATACCCTGAAGGGATCACACACACACCTCTCCCTTGATCCACAGGAACAAATTCCAGCAGAACAACATGATTTTTACACACAAAGCAGATTTCAAAGGGACTGTAGGATGGGGAGAGACCGGGACAGCCTGGAGAGGAGGTGGTGGGGGATCCCAGCTCATCCCTTCCATGGGACATTGAGCATCCCCAAATCCCCCACAGAGGGGCTGGATCCCAACAAATCCCACGGGAAGGAGAGCAGGAGATTCCCCATCTCCCTCTTCAGAGGAGCAGGAAAAACCTGCAGCAGGAAGACACCGACAGGGAAGGAAATGGATTTGAAGAGAGCCCTGCTGGCTGAGCAGGAGACACTTCCCACATTCCTGACAGAATCCCAGTTTTATTCCGCGTGCAGCTCCCTCCAGCCCTGTTCAATGTTTCATGTTCCTATTTTAGGCTGTCCTTGGGATAAAAGCAGCGAAGCAAAGCCAGGGCTGGGAGTGACGTGGCCAAAGGGAGAATTGGGCTCTGCCTCAGGGACTGGGATTTTTCCTTCCATAAACTCTGATTTATGGATCTGGGATGAACGGCTCCAGAATGACAACTCCTGTCTCAGGCAGAAGTAGCAAAAGGCTGTGGCTCCAGCTCAGAAATCCAGGATGGCTCCAGGGGGTCAGAACCACCGGGATTCCCTCGCTCCAGCCCTGCAGGAAGGACACGCACCTCGCCCAGCACCATCCTCAGCACCAATCCCAAACCCCAAAACCCCAGGGGCTGGGGGAGGGCAGCAAACACCACCCCAAAACCCATTCCAAAAAAACCCCCAGGATCTGAACCACCCCTGGTGTTAATGCCAGAAGGAGCTGGGTTCTTTTTTCTCCTCAGAATCCGAAGCAAATGGATGTCCCTGAGGCCGGGTGGGAAGGCAGGGATGACTCAGCTGAGCGGCACACATGGAAAAAATCCTCCTCTTTCCATTTGCCTCGTATATTTCCAGAAAGGATCATTCCAAGCAGCATTTAGCTGCCTTTCCATGGAAAAGCCCTCGGCATCCCAGGCTGCTCCTGCTTCCAGCTGAAGGCACCTCGGATCCCTGCACGTGGGATGTGGATGGGTTTGACAATCCCAGACCCGAACCAGGGAAAAACCGACAGGGAGGATGAAATTTTGGGTATTTTCCAGGGGTTTGGCACCCAGCAGGGATGCACCTGCCTGGGCACAGCCAACACCCTTGAGCCACGTCACTGCCCTCTGGGAAAGCTGCTGAGATCCACCTGGAAAAGGATGGAATCATGGAATGGTTGGGGGGTTGGAAGAGACCTTAAAGCTCATCCAGTTCCACCCCACAGCCACGGGCAGGGAATTTTTCACAATCCCAGGATGCTCCAAGCTTCATTTCAAACAAAAATAATGTAATTCCACAAACTGCCTCTTCCGAAGATAGGACACCAGGGACTGCCCCCATCCCCACCCTAGAGAGGGATTCGGGGGTGGAAAGAACCAAACAAACACTTCCCTGATTAATTCCAAATCCAAGCATCTCTTGTAGATGCCGAATTCCCTCCCAGCTCCCGGGAGCAGGGAAAGCACCAGGGCCCAGCCCCTCGTTCAAAGGGAAGCGACGCCCCTTGGCAGCCAAAGAAATAAATAAGCCCCGTTTTAATTACACTTAATTGGGAATTCAGCGCTGCCTCATCCCGACTTTCAGGCAGTTCACACCATCTGCTGTCACAGATCCATCCCAGGCCTTTGAAGGGAAGCAATCCCAGCTTGGCTTCCTCTCTCCAGATGCCCCTGGGGTTGGAGTTTTATCCCTGAGCATCCCCCGGGAGGGCAGGATGGGGGCCTGGGGTGAGTTCTGAGCTGCTGGAGGAGCCGCAGATGGGCAGGGATTGCTCAGCCCTGGGCCCTGCAGATAACACAGGTTCAGAGATAAAGAGCTTTGGAGCTGCCAACAATGCAGATGAGAAAGCAGCGGGTCTTGAGAAATTAAAAAAAAAATCAAAATCAAAGCCCTTTTTCTGTGGAGGGCCCAAGGAGCTGAGAAAAATGGCATTGTCACCTCTCCCCGCAGGCAGCCAGAGGACACTGGTGCCATGCCCAGGTGATGGGGACACCCAGGGGACACATTCTCAGCACAGCAGCCCTCCTGCTTTCCCAGCTGCAAAACGAGGTTGGAAAAGCACAGTTTGAGATCTCAGCTGCTGTGCCGCAGTTATTCCTCATCCAAACCCGAATCTGCAGCCTCCAAAGGGGGGACAGCCCCACTTCCCTCCATCCTGCCCCATCCAGGAGCAGCTGCCCCTGTGCAATTCCCACTCCAAGCATTAAATCACAGGGAAAACACCCAGGAGACCCCAAAACCCCACTCAGTTCGGTTGAAATCAAACCCCATTTGCAGCCCCCGGAGGGATGTGCTGGGATGGGCAGGATGTGTGAGCAGCTCAGCCATTCCACAGGCTCAGCTGGGGAGCGAAACTCATTTCAGAAGGCAGAACTAGATCCTCTCTAATTGGGGTTATTTATCCAACACCTCTCCTGGTGGCTGCACAAACTGGGATTTGACGCAGGGATGTGTCACAAATCCAGGCAAGGGCCTCCACCCCCAGCCCCACTGATTTAAAGAACAATTAGAGCACAAATCCATGAGCCCCACTGAATTAAAGAACAATTTCAGTGCAATCCCCCCAACCCCACTGATTCAAAGAGCAATTAGAGCACAAATCCACGAGCCCCACTGAATTAAAGAACAATTAGACTCAAAACCCCCCAGCCCCAGTGAATTAAAGAGCAATTATGGTGCAAAACCCCCAGCCCCACTGATTTAAAGGGCAATTATAATCTAAACATGGCTTTTAGCTCAACAATCAATACTTGTATCTGGGAGAGCTTCCTGGTGGGAGGGGGGAGGAACTAAACCATTGATTTTTAGGGAAAAGGCATATTCCATCATCCTGTGCCATATACCACGTGCGAGGGCATAAAAGAGAGGCCTGGACATGAACAACGTTCTCAGGCCACCGGGAGCTGCAAGGAAAATGTGTTGAAATTGAAATCAGATGGGAAGGAAATCACAGCACAAATCACATCAGAGCCAGCCATTCGGGGAAAACGAACCTGTGCTCTAGAGGGAAAAAGGTTCCCAACTCCCAGCGAGGGTGAGCTCCTCCCCAGCAGCTCTCCAGGCATGGGCACCCAGCTCTGGCTCAAACTGGAGCTCAACTGGGGTGTGAGAGCAAAACCAGCTGGGGGGCCCCACCCCAAATCACTGCCAAGATGTGAATTTGTCCATTTTTGCAGCTCCACAAAGGGCCCAGGAGTTCCCGTGGGTGCTGTCACCTCCAGCAGCTCAGGAGCCCTTTGTGCAGCCCTTTATTTCTTTCAGGGAATAAAAGCACAGCCCAAGGTGCCCCCCAAGCCCCCTTTGCACCCCAAGAGCAGCTGAGGAGGTTTGGGGGTGCCCAGAGCTGAGGAAACAGAAATAGAGACAGGACAGCCCCAGCACCCAAACCACCACCAGGCACAGGGTGGGGAGTCAAAATCCCAAAGCAGCACAGGCTTTTTTGGACCTAAATACATCCCTTGGTGTGACCCTGCAGGGAAGGAAAGAGATCACCTGCAAAGGGGATCAGAACCAGGCAGACAATTACTCTATTTATACATATATATAGATATATACATTTAGATTTATAGATTTATATATTTTTATATTTTTATATTTTTGTATTTCTATATCCAGGGTGTGGTCAAACTGCCCCACAAAGACCCACCGAGCCTCAGGCCCACTCCAGTGCCCCCACAATCCCTTTTGGGATTGCTACCATCCCATTTCCCACCTCACAGCCCTGAATCCAGGGACCATCTGCACAGTTGGGCTATGGCTTTTTCCACACCTCACTATCCTGACAATGTTTGTTTAGCTGGAATCTGGGGAACAGCCCTTTTTTCCAGCTCCCTTCCCCTCAAAGCAGTGCTGCTGGTCTCCCCACACTTCACAGCACATAGGGACTGCTCCAGCTCCTGGTTCTCCTCCCATTCCTCCAAAACCTCCTTAGGGTGACCACAAATTATTCCCATCCCCATCCAGCTGAGGAACCATCTCCAGAAAAATAAATGAATTCCTGTGCTTGCTGAACGGAGCCCAGCCAAGCTCCACTCCAGGGGCTGGAGGAGCAAACCAATCATTGGTTTGGTTTAATAAACCTTGAATTCTAGGGTTTCCCCACTGCAGCTGCACTGGAGTGAAGTTTCGCCCAAGATTTGCTTGTGCTAATCCTCTCCCAGCCTCTGGAATGGGGCTGGGCCAGGATTTCAGCCCTCCAGCTGCTCCCAAACCTCTGTGGGATCCACAGGCTGGATACAGACACATCCCTGGAGAGGTTCCTGCCCTGAACACCCTAAATCAGGAGGGATTTCTGCAGGACTGATGGCAGCACCATCCCCTGCCTGTCCCTGCCACCTCTGCGACCCAGGGGCCAGCAGAGCTGCAGGGATGGAGAGCAGCTCCGGAGGAATTTATTTGCTCCAGCTGCAGAATTAAACAGATATCACAGACTGGGAGGTGCAGCCAGGGAAGGAAAGCTCCCTGAAAACAGTGAATGGAGTTCAGGGTTCATTTGGGAAAAGGATCTTCTGAATGGCCACGAGCACCACAAAAACCTCCCTGCAGCTCCCAGAGCGTGAGGCCTCCCTGACACATCACTCAGCAGACCTTAATAAATAAAACTCCTGGATCAACAAATCCCCCTGGAACTAAAGATTAACTCCACAACCCCCAGACCCCATCCCCAGAGCCCTCGGACGCGGCACGGGTCACCCAGAGCCAGGCTCGCCCCTGCAAGGACACAGGTTTTTATGGCATTTCCTGAGGGATCAGGCTGCTGGAGTCGAAATCCTAATGCCTCATACCCAGAAAAACCTGCTCTGCGTGGTTTATCCACTGCAGGGCCTCTGCAAATAAACCCAAGAAGAAAGGGAGATCTTTCCACCTGGTGACAACACCCAAAACCAAAGGACAGCAAACACCAGGGCCACTTTTAGCCCTGGAAAATCAAAATTCCCAATCCCGGGGCAAGACCGTGATGGGAATGACGGGGGTACAGATCTCTGACTGAAGAAGGCATTTCATCACTTCAGCAGGAATTACGTGTCCCCATTTCATTTATTTCTTTGGCGCTCGGGGTACATAAATCCACGCTTAGGCGGGACTATAAAAGCCGAGCACGGAACCCAGGCTGACAGGGATGGTCAATAACCATTTGAGACGCTTCAGAAAGGGGCATTAGGATGTTTTTTAATCAATACAGACACTGCCATAGGCATTTATCACCCAGGCTGCCTGTGAGGCCTGCAAATGAATTGATGGCTTGTGAAAGCAGCAGTTTTGTGGATCAAGCACAGTGTGAACACATCAAAGTTATTACAGACAGAGTCGGGATCGTGGAAAATTTAAAAACATCCTATTTTTAAGAAGGAGTTTTGTGTTATATAAGTTACGAGGGCCTAATGAACCTTTTGGATGCACAGGAGGCTCCAGCTGAATGACCCCGATCAGGCCCGAGGGTTTCATGGCTGGAAAGGTTGGATCCATCACTTCTCCCTCACCTCTTCTGCTCAGGGAGGAAGGGAATGAGGAGAAAATTCACAAGCTGAGCATCAGCAGCCTGGCTGGGGAGGTTTTCCCCTCAGCACAGAAAGCTGGGACAAGGCCGGGATTCCTGAAACCAGGTGGAAAAATGGGAATTTTTTGGCTCCAAGGACAAGCCACACCGATGTGCTGCCCCAAGGATCAATACCAAGGCCAAAATTCAGCTCCTGCTCTCTCTTTGTGTTGGCTCCCGAGGGGTTTTGGCTCTTCTCATCTCCCCAGCTCCTTCCATCACACCTCAGTGCACTAAGAGATGCTCCATGAGCAGCTTCTGCTCCCTCCCTGTGCTGTGCAGCCCCTCTGGCAGCCCTGGTGCATGGAAACTTCCTTTGGAGGGGAGAAATACAGCAAAAAATCAGGGGAAATGAGCTTAGGAAGGGGGAAATGCTGCCAGGGGGGCCCAGCAGGTCCTGGGGCAGCACAGGAGGGACCCTCAGCAGGGCTGGCACCGGTGTGTCCCCAAGCCACCCCACCCTGCTCCAGGGCTTCCCCAGCCAAATCCCCATCAGGTTTGATGCAGCAGCTCCGATTTAAGAGGAAAAAATACAATTTCTGCGTAATGAGGTTTCTCTGTGGCGCCCCCAGACCTCCTGGCTCATTCAAGTAACAAGTTTAACAAAATTTCATTTCTTACGGACACTGCTGCAAACACAGGGCTCCTTTTGCAGCTGGATTTCCTCCCTGAGCAGCCAGGCAGGGATGGAAGGACACCATTCCCTAAATCCTGGCAAAAGCCACCTGAGTCACTACAGCAGAGCCTCATTCCCTTCAATAACATCAGTGATTTCCCAGCCCCTGCAGCCAGGGGCACAACAGGATCAGGGAATGGGTTGGGTGGGAAGGGAAATTAAAGATGATCCAGTGCCACCACCCCATGGGCAGGGACACCTTCCACCATCCCAGGGTGCTCCAAGCCCTGTCCAGCCTGATCTTGGACACTGCCAGGGATCCAGGGGCAGCCACAGCTGCTCTGGGAATTCCATTCCAGGGCCATTCCAGGAATTTCTCCCTCCCATCAATCCCAACCCACTCCCAGCCAGGCTGAAGCAATTCCTCCCTGTCCTGTCACTCCTGGAAAGTCTCTCCAGGAGACAGACACACATCCCCGGCTCCGGGAGGGATGAGGAGCAGCAGAGATGCTGCTGCTTCTCTAGATGCTTCCTTAGACATTTCTCTGGAGTTTGGGTCAGAAATTCCCCCTGCCCTTCCCTCCCTGGGGCCAGAGCTGTGCCGGGCACTCCCAGCTGGGCACCACAGGGATATTTGGGATTCGATCAGGAGCTTTACACCCACATTGCTGTGCCCTCCCGTGCCCCAGCACCTCCCCAGAGCTCTCGGAGCTGCGATGGAGCAGCGAGGATGTTCCAGGGGAGCGGAGGAGGGAACAGCATCTCCCACCGGGCTGGGGAATGGCATCGGCTGAATCAGCGGCACCAGGACGTCAGCTGTTCCATAGCCAGCTGCCGTGAGTCACAGCTCGGGTTTCCAGGTGCCCTGCCGCCTGTAAATCCTTTCTGGGAACTGCCCCAGAACACCCAGAGGGGTCAGGCCTGGCTCCAGCCCTGCGGTGACCCTGCCCCGGCCGTTTCCTCAGGATGGAACGCCTGGAAAATGCAGCAGGATGGGCTGTCCTGAGCCCACCTGGCACAGCCCACCCAGTCAGCCCTGGTAGCCCAGAGGGCTCCAGCAGCACCCCCAGCACGGAACAAACCCCCCTCAGCCTCATCCCCATCTGCTCCAAAGCACAGAAATACAAATTACAGCCCTTGCCTTCCCGGAGCTATCACAGACAAGGTTGGATTCTCCTTCCTCGGAGTAATTAAAGCCTGGTGATTATCCCACTCATCAAACACCGAGTCTAGACAGACTTCTCAGAGCAATCCAGGGCGAATCCACCCATCCTCCATTTCCCAGGGATACACACACCTTACTCCAGGCACCCACGAGGCACAGCCAGCTTTCAGCAGCTCCCAAAAAGTCTCATTTCTATTCAGGATAGCCTGGAGAGGGGCTGGAGCACGAGGGAGCAGAGCTCCAGCCCTGTCCCAGTGCTTCCTCTCTCCCAGCAAACACAAGTGATGGAAAACCAAAGGATTTGGGATGGTGGGGAAGGGCAATCATGGAATGGTTTGGGTTGGGAGAGAGCTTAAAACTCATCCCATTCCACCCCTGCCACAAGACACCTTCCACTGGCCCAGGTCACCCCAAAACGCTGCTGATTGAGGCCAAAAAATAAAACAGGATGAGGCTTTTTTCTCCCAGCAGAGCAGGTGAGGGAGAGGTGGAACTCCCACCTTTCCTCCACCTCCCCTTCCCGAGGTCTGAAGGAACCTCGAGGCTGCTGAGAGCACCCAGGATCCCACTGGGATCAGCTCTGAGTGTGACCACACAGCTCCTGCTCCCAAACCCTCCCCCAGCCACGCTAAAAATGCATTTCCAGCTCCACAATGAGACTCAGACACAAATCTCCCCGGGGAGATGCAGGTTTCCACACTTCCCAGCCATCCCCATCCATCCCCAGGCACTGGAGTCTATGGCAGAACAAGGCAGTTGCTGCTTTGGGATTTTCCTTTGTTTTCACAGCTTTAGCGATTTAAAAAGTTGTAAATATGAAGGAAGGGTCAATGATTCAACAGTGATTAAGCCTGAAATATTCCACTTAGTACCCATTAGAGTTTGAAAACACCCATTATGTTCCCAGAGCGTTCCCCAGAGCCCAGGCAAGCACTACCCAGCTCTGGGGAAAGCAGCTTTCTTGGAAGGCTGGAGGGATCTTGTGAAAATACCGAGTTTATTTCAGCAGAAAGAAAGGGGAAGAAAAAGAAAAAGACAATAAAAGAATTAATGTATTGTAGGCTCTTAATACCATTTCCCCAGAGAGAGGAAAAAACAACAAAGTCTAATGGAAATTTGCTATTCCCAAAACCATTTGCACTGTTATTGTCTGCAGCTAAAAGGAGATGAAAACATAAAAAACCTCAGCTGAGAACTGCAGGGCTGAGCACTCCTTCCTCCCCTTGAAGAATAAAATTAAACTGCACCTGAGATGGGAAGTTTCCACCTGACAAAAATATCAAACTCCCCCCGCAGCTGCCTCACAGCCCCAGGGCTGGAGCTGCCTGGAGCTTCCTGAAGGACTCAGAGCATGCAAAGCTCATTGCATCGAGCACAAAACACTCCGGAAAAAGCCGAGCTGCTATTCCAAATGCTGTGGATTCGCAGCACTTTAGGAAACGTGTAATTAAGCAATGTGGTTCTATAAAAGAGGCTGATTTAAGAGGGGAGCAGTGCTATTTCCCTGCAAAAAGGATCATTCCTGCAAATCAATCTGCTCCCAATTGCGCTCGTGATGTTCTAAACCACGATTTCAGTTGCTCTCCAAGCAAATAATCAGAGGAGAAATAAAATTAATTTACTAAATGACATTTTCTTTGTCTTCTGAAGTGCTGCTGTCGATGGAGAAGGGGCCAATTGTGCTGTCTCAGGGGAGGTGTCTCCACCACCCACCCCAAACACACCCGGGGGCTGGGGAAACCCAAAGAGGTGCCCGAAATTCCTTCTTTAAAATCTGTTTAGGGAGGAAAGAGCTGCCAGCACGACCTTGTGTTCCACCCTCTGGCAACTGCAATTGGATTAACCTCTGGAATGAGGAGGGACAGCCAGGCCACAGCTCTGGCTGGGGAGGCCACGAGGGGCAGGGGTGGAGCTGGGCAGGGTCATCGGAGCCCAGGCTGAATAACCCCAGAGAAGCCGAGGATTTCACTGCCCCAGCACCGCAGAGAGCTCCTGATCAATAATTCAAGGCCCAGACAGCAGTGCAAGCGGCTTTGGGAGCTGCAGGAGAAACTGAAGGAATTATTTGTGCAATAAGAGGCAGCAGAGAAGGAAGGGGGGGAAGGAGCTCTTGGCATGCGTGTAGGAAAAGCTCTGGAATTTCAATCCCATCGTAGTGGAACAGGGGCTCTGTGCACTCTGGGGTTGGTATATGGCAGGATGCTTGCCTGGATGGAGCCCAGCTCTACCTATCCGGATGGAGAGCTCGCTCCCGACGGTGCGGGCGGGATCTTCATCCTGCTTCTCCTTCGCTCGCTGCTCACAGCTCAGGGCCAGGGCGGCGTGGGAAGGGCCAGTGAACCCCTGCAAGGCAACACAGACACATCAGGACATCGCAGAGCTGCCCTCAGCCTCCTCCCAGCCCCAGCCTCTGCCATCCGGGGGATTGGGATGGATTGGGATGGATTGGGATGGATTGTGCTGTCACAGCAGCTTCTCATCACTGCACCAAGAGGTGTCATTTGGGCTTGAAATGGACCTTAGCGACCACCCAGTGCCACCCTTGCCCTGGGCAGGGACACCTTCCACTGTCCCAGGTTGCTCCAAGCCCTGTCCAACCTGGCCTTGGACACTGCCAGGGATCCAGGGGCAGCCACAGCTTCTCTGGGCACCTGTGCCAGGGCCTGCCCACCCTCACAGCCAGGAATTCCTCCCCTGTCTCCTGTCACTACAGTTCCTGATAAAAAAGAATCCAGGTCGGTGTTTCTGGATGTCCTCAGGCTCCCCAAACCCACCCAGAGCTACAAATCCAGGAGGAAATGTGGGGTTAGAGACACAAGAGCGCAGCTGGGAGAAGGGAACGTGTCCCATGGCAGTGATCTGTGACCTGCTGTCACCAGCTCTGCACGGGGAGCAGGAGCCCAAGCCCCTTCTTCTTGCAGAGCTGGGAATGCACCCCAGGAGCGCTCCCGAGGAGGGAAGTGCAGGGTGGGATCACCTGGAATCACCCCAGGAACAGGGATCACCTGGAATCAGCCCCAGGAACAGGGATCCAGCTGTGTGGGATCACCTGGAATCACCCCCAGGAACAGGGATCCAGCTGTGTGGGATCACCTGGAATCAGCCCCAGGAACAGGGATCATCTGGAATCACCCCCAGGAACAGGGATCCAGCTGTGTGGGATCACCTGGAATCATCCCCAGGAACAGGGATCCAGCTGTGTGGAATCACCTGGAATCACCCCCAGGAGCAGGGATCCAGCTGTGTGGGATCACCTGGAATCACCCCAGGAACAGGGATCATCTGGAATCACCCCCAGGAACAGGGATCCAGCTGTGTGGGATCACCTGGAATCACCCCAGGAACAGGGATCCAGCTGTGTGGAATCACCTGGAATCACCCCAGGAACAGGGATCCAGCTGTGTGGGATCTCCTGGAATCACCCCCAGGAACAGGGATCCAGCTGTGTGGGATCACCTGGAATCACCCCCAGGAACAGGGATCCAGCTGTGTGGGATCTCCTGGAATCACCCCAGGAGCAGGGATCCAGCTGTGTGGGATCACCTGGAATCACTCCAGGAGCAGGGATCCAGCTGTTGGACTGATGGCAGCAGAACAGCCCAGCACCCCCCGAGCCAGGCCAGGAACAGGAGCTGAGGGAGGTCACACCAAACCCAAAGAAAGGTTAAAGATGAATAACTCAATCGTCTCCTCTGCCCTCATTTGCATAATTGTCTAAGCAGGGCTATTAATACTCATCACATCCCTGCAGGTCAGCCCAGGAGCTCTCACCTCCACGAACCCAGCGACTCCAGCGGCAGGAGCTGGGATTCAACCCCTGGGGGAGATGGGAGAGCCTCCCCTCCCAGCCCAGCCGCAGCTCCAGCCTGGGACCAGCAGCAGCAGCTGGGACAGCAGGGAGGAACGCAGGAATCCTCCCACAAAACCTGCGGATGGGACACAGGAAAGGGCCAGGGGAGCTTCACTGGCACAGGGAATGGAGGGACAGGGAATGGGAGCTCAGGGGCTCATCCTGCTGCTGGAACTTCTGCAGGGTGGGCTCCCCAAACAAGGAGGGAGTCATGGAATCATAGCACAGAATCCTGGAATGGCTTGGGCTGGAAGGACCTTAAAGCTCATCCCACTCCACCCCTGCCATGGCAGGGACACCTTCCACTGTCCCAGAGTGCTCCAAGCCCTGTCCAGCCTGGCCTGGGACAGTTCCAGGAATGAAGCAGCCACAGCTCCTCTGGGAATTCCATCCCAGCCCCTCCCCACTTTCACAGGGAAGGATTTCACCCCAATATCCCATCCATCCCTGCCTTCTGGCAGTGGGAAGCCATTCCCTGTGTCCTGTCCCTCCATCCCTTGTCCACAGCCTCTCTCCATCTTCCTTGTCCTTTAGCAGGCTGCTCCTGCTAAATCCAAATGGATTTTCACCTCAGGAAAGGGAGCAGCATCCAGAAACATCAAACCCCAAAGCGATCCCACAAAGCTGCCCTGAGATGGAGACGAAGCCAGAGCTATTTCCATGGATTTGGCACGGCCAGGGACAATTTGGGACAATATTGGTGACCTTCAGGAAAGCACACGGCTGATCCCAACTGAGACTGCTCTGAGTCATCCCAGCCGGGGCCCTGCAGGAGGCCCTTAATTGGAATATGTCAGTGGGTTAAAAAACATTGCAAAGAGAAGAGGAAAGGCAAGTGGCATTAATTAGTTCATGGCAGTAATTAGCGTCAGCCGAAATAACCACGGGGGTTGATTATTGCAGAAAGCGAGAGGCAGGCAGAGATTTGGACAGGAAGAGTTTGGAGGAAAACTATTCTGGGATGTGGGAGTTCCCACTGCTCTCGTCTGCTCGTGGAATGATAACGGAGAAGTTGTGGGATTGGCCTGGCCCTGCATGGAAAAGCAAATGAGGGGGAAAAAGTACCCTTTATACAGGAAAAAAGTATCCTTTCTGATAAAAAAATGGGCACTCTTTTAGTTTTTTTTTAAAAAGGTATCCTTTTAGGCAAAGCAAGGATTTGGGATCACATCCCCCTGCCTAAGATTTTAATTGATCTGAAGCCAATTTTAAAAAGAATTAGAGAGTGAGTGACACCTCTGAGAAATAATCTGCTCTTCTCCAGCTGACCAAAGGAGGAGAATAAATCCATAAAGAAATTGTGATGGATTGAGAGTGATTTGGGGAGGTCGCTCAGTCCCAAAGCTGCTTGTCCAGGAAGGGCAGCGATGCTGCTCCTCCCATGCCAGATTTGAGCCCAGCAAATGGAAAAGGCTCTGCAAAGCCTCAGGAAACAGAGCTGCACCCCCTGATGGAGAAAGGACCACAAGAGCACCTCCAGCCCCACAGAAAGCAGGGAGGAGTCCTGGAGCTGGGAATTGGGAAGGGAAGGTGCACCCACAGACAAAAATCCCAGGGTTTTCCAGCAGATCTGCTCCAGGAGCAGCTCCCACCAGGCTGAACCCTCCCTCACCCCACAGCAGCCAGAGCCTTCCCTAATAACTGCAGCCAGGGAAGCTCGGTGGATATCAGGTCAGGCTGGGCTCAGTGTATCTGCAGCTCACGGCACATTATGTTTTATTCCCTGCTAATGATCAGATCACTCATCATTCCCAAGAACTGCAAGCAGCAGCTTAAACCAGCAGCCTGCCAAGGCAGGGGAGTGAATCCCCTCCCTCTGTGTCCCCACGAGTGTGGGGACAGCCCTGGGGTGACACTGGAATTGTCCCAGCTTGGGGGGATCCCCTAGGAGCTGATGGAGACTCTCAGAAGTGCCAAAATGTGCACATTGTCCTGGGCCGGCAGCAGCAGGAGGGAGGCAAAGTCACCCAAAATCCCCCCAAATCCTTCAACAACAGGAAAGAATCCCCCAGCCCTGCCAACCCAGGGATGTTGTTCCCTGTCCCAGCCAGCCCAGCACGGCTGGATCCCCAAAACAGGGACAGGGAACATCCCACGGCACCAGCCCCACCAAGGGGACATGGGCACAGCCCAGTCCATCCTTCTGCTCCAACAACATTCCTCTTACAAATAAACACACAGATTTTTCTCACTGGCACATTTGGGGCTTTTCCCTTTCCAGGAGAGGACACAGGCAATTCCCAGGCTCCTCGGGAAACCTGGGATGTTTCTTCCCAAAGGCGGTCGCTTTTGTAACCTCTGCCATGACAAAAACAAAAGCACAGGAATGTTTTCCCTCCTTCTGCCATGGGACATGGAAAAAAAAACCCAAACAACTCCTTCAACAAACAGCCCCATCTCTGCAACATCAGGAATTTCCTGTCACCAACCTCCTTCCCGCCAGGAATCCTGGAAAAACCTCAGCCACAACCAGTAAATTACTTTCTCAATGGAATAATTGCTCCAAGTGGAGAATCTGAGCCCACAAGTGCTGCCCAGCAAAACCAGTTAGGCTGGAGATCCACTCCCAGTTGTTTGCTGGGAGGAGATTGTGTCTTCCAGCCATAGCCAGATCTTGAGGGGCATTTTCCTCAGGGATGTTTTCCTCAGGGATATTTTCCACACACCCTCAGTACCCGCATCGGCATGTGGCAGAGGTTTATGCCATGGAGGCAGCCCCACAAGGTGAGATTTTCATGGTTTGCACTGAACCTTGGAACCCCAGACAGGATTAACAGGAGCTGTTCCTGCTGATTAAACCCTGACAGGGACCAGTTCCAGCCCTTTCCCCACTCCCTGCCCCCTTCCCACCTTCTGTTTGGAGCGTGGCAACGTTGATTTTCACAGGCTTTGTGCCAGGGTGAGAGGAAAAGCAAACAAACCTTCCACGAACAGCTCGTTCCTCCCCAGCATTGCCCTCAGGAAGGATTTGCTGAAGGGAATTGGTGGGGAAGGGCGAGCTTTGGGGTGCGGGAGCTCTGAAGGGGATGGGGAATGCTCCTTGGAGGGCTGGCAGGATGCAGCAGGCTCAGCCAGCGATCCATCAGCCCTCAAATGAAGAGCCACGCCGTGCCAGCAGTGCCTAATTCCATTAGTGGAGCACACGGCTTCCTCTGGATCCTCAATTATCCCCGCGGACGTGCCCGAGGCCCCGGCGAGGAGGGAGCAGCACCAGCTCCTTCTCCCACATCCCAACCATCATCCCAGCCTGCAGGACCAGCCCAAGGCTGTGCTGTGTGGGATTTAGCTCCTGTCCACGTCCCGCACAGCCCAGGATTACCCAAACAGCACCAAAACCCCAAAGCACAGCAGCTCCTCTGTGGGGTTGGCAGAGCCAGGGAACCTCCACCACCTTCCACACCAAATCCACAGGAGAGGCCCTTCCTTCCCCTCAAGGAGTGCAATTAATTCCTTAATTCATTACAGAAAAGAGGCATAATGAGGGCAAGGCACTTTCTGGTCACCACCAAGGAGCCAAACAACTTCTCAAGGATCCACAGAATAGTTTGGGGTGGAAGGACCTTAAAGCTCATCCACTCCATGGGAAGGGACACCTTCCACTGGACCAGGGTCATCCAAACCCTGTCCAGTCTGGCTTGGACACTTCCAGGGATGAATTCCTCTCCTTTGGGAGCCTTTCCAAGCTTGCAGATCCCCTGAGAGCCTCAGAGGAAGCTCACCCACTCGGTGTTTCAGCCCCAAAGCCTGGGGCCAGCAGATCCAAGTGCCACCACTGCTACCATCCCAGGGACAACTGGAGCAGGATGGGGGGACAGGAAAACACCCCTTGGAGATTTTCCCAGCCCAGGCGTGGCACAGCCCCAGGGGACACAGACAGGACAGCCACAGCCACGTGGCCCCTGCAAGACACCCCCGGATCCCGATGCCAGCTTCATCCAGGCTGAGTAGAGAACAATTTGGTTTTTCCTAAATTTCCCAGCAGTGTTTCCCTCTCCAGCAGCTCCTCAGCCCACTAAAAGGCACAATGGGAAAAAAAAAAAAAATCCCACTGGATAAGAGGAAATCTGGTTTACAGCCCTCAGCAGCATCCACAAGCTGAGGGCCAGCGAGCATCCCCTGGGAATGTCCTCCCCTGGGGACTGTCCTCCCTGGGGACACAGCCCTGGGGCTGGGTCAGAGCTTCCCTGCAGCTCCAGACCCGTGGGGATGTTTCCCTGAGTTTCCCTGGATCCACGGGAGCAGCTTCCCTCTCCCAGCCATTCCCCAGCCAACGCCAGAACCTCTCCTGCTGCCTTCCCTGACATTTTAATGGCAGGTTTCCCTTTCACCGTGGAGGAATTAATTTGGGGTTATGCTTTGAGCAAATTCAAAGGAAGATCTGGAGATCAAAGAAGAGCTGAGGAAGCCTCCGTGCCCCCGGATAAACAGGGACTCGAGCAGGAGTTCCGAGGGAGGGGTTGGAGGACACCTTTTTGTGCTCTTCCTTTTGGGAAACTTCTCCTCTTTCACAATTCTGAGCCAGGCCCAAACAGAAATTGAAATTCAGTCAGCAAATGAGGAGGGAAAAGCCTGTGGAACATCTGCAGCCTCCCTAGGAATTCCTGCTCCAGGGGAAGGAGGCATGGGATGGAGAAGGGAATGATGGAGGGAGGTGGATCCAGAGCAGGAGCTCAGGGAGTGAAGAATTCAGCCAAGTTTTCTCAGGCCTTGCTATTTTCCAGAGGGATTTTTTCACCCCTGACCAAACTCCAGATCTCCTCTGCTGTCAGCACTGAGGGCTCATCCCATAAACCTGACCAGGATGGGAGGGAATTTAACCCCAGCTTGGATTCAAGGAGCTCAGCTCTGCTGCTCCAGCTTTGGGGCTTCCCAAATAATGTTTTTATGAAATGCTTGATGCATAATGAGAGAGAATTCTAATTAAGAGCAGCTGACAAATTGCACTGTGGCAGTAAATAAGCTTTTACCTCCATTAATAAAATGAAATGCTTTGCTAGAAATTAGGATAATTACAATTTTGTGGGGGTTTTTTGACAAATAATTCCAACCTATCCAGCCACAACTGGATTTCAAGCACTAAACCACTGCCTGGGGACAGGGGAGGGGTGGGAAGCAGCCAGGTTTTCCACAGATCCTATGGATAAACAGATTGAAAAGAAAATTTGGGGTTTCTGACTCTGAAAGAGGATCCCATGGGTGGGTTTGGTGGCCTGCACCAGGATTTCCATGGCTGAAATCCTGCCTGGGACAGGAGACAGGGATCAATCCCACACAGATCTATAACCTTTGGGTTGGGTTTAATTGATAAATTAATAAAACCCACGCCCAGATAAACTCTGATCTATTTAGAGCAGGAAGGGAAGGATGTTTCCCAATGGAAGGCTTCGCCTCATTCCCAAAAAAAACAAAATTCCCCTTCCTTCATCATCAGAGCCGGATCCCTCCTTTCTCCCGGAGCCTGTGGAAAAAGGGCCAGGACTCCACAAAACCAAACAAACACAAGGGCTGCTGCTTGTTTTGCCCCGAGCCAAGGAAATCAGAGCAAAGCAGGAATGCAGGAGCCAAGCTGAGGATCCATCCTCACCCTCCATGAGGGAAAAGCTCCATTCCTGCAGCACCACTTGAGTCCCACACTCCAAAATTTAATAAAGCAGAAAATCCACAACCCCTGGGTTGAAAATCCTCCACCTACCCCGGCAATGAGGATGTGCAGCTAATTAACTTCCTAGGAGTCACAGCTGAACAGGAAAAGGCACATTAAAATGGGAATGTGCGCTGGGCACATCCCGCAGGAATCAGCAAATTGCATCAGAGGAATCTTGATTCCGATGATAAATTAACACCAGCCACAAATCCAGGCACGTTTTCCCTGCCTCCTGGAATAATTAACCCATCAAATCCAGCTCCATGCCAAGCAGGAGTGGAGAAGCAGGAGCAGCTTTCCAGCTCTGCCAGGTGGGAGCACAGATAGGAAAATGTTGGGCATCCTCCAACTGCACCCATGGCATCAGTGACTGCCCTGCCAGGTAGAGAATCCCAAAATCACAGAATTACTGAGGCTGGAGAAGCCCTCCAAGATCAGAGTCTAACCTGTGCCCCACCCCCACCTTGTCACCTGCCCAGAGCGCTGAGTGCCACACCCAAATGCTCCTTGGACACCTCCAGGGATGGCGATTCCGACCTCTTCCAATGCCTGACCACCTTCTGCAAGAAGAAATTCCTTCTGAAATGTAGGCATGGACCAGGAATCACTTCCTGGTGCCCACCCTCCCCCAAAAAAAGATGCTTCCCATGGTTTTCCCCAATCAAGCTGTGGTTTAACCCTGAGGAAAAAATTGCAATTTTAAACAATGTGCAGCTACACCTTGATGATCTTTCCTCATCCATGCACTATTCCCAGATTTTCCTCCCAAAAAGTGACTTGCGTGGACATAAAAGGCAAAATATTCCTCCTCAAAGCATGTTCAGAGCCAGGCCCCATCGCTGGACAGGAGAGGATCCTTGGGTATGTTTATCAAGCTCTCAAAGCCTTCCCAAGGGTTCTTGCCCAAAATAGCTTCAAATTCACTGTGCAAAATACCCAGTCCCAAACTAGATTCCCAAAAAGCTTCCAAGACATGATTTGCACACCCAGAAAAGGGCAGGAGCACCAAAGAAGTTCCGTTTGGAAGGGGTTAAGGGCATTCAGCCTCCTACCAAGAGCATCGTCACTCCTGCTCTGCTCTCATCCATCCAGTGCAGATCCTTGCCCTGGATCAAAGCAGATGCAAAGCAGAGCCTCAGTTATTCCCAAGCCCTGGAGCTTAGAGAGGGATTTTGGCTGTGCTGGTGCCGTGGGATGAGGGGTCAGCACTGGCACCTATACAGAATAAACACCAACCCCACAAAAGGCTTCTTTAAAAGGCACTTTAGTCCCTGTTTGTTTAAATCCGAAGAATGCTCTGCCCATCACATGAGGCTTCATTGATTTCCTCTGTACTCAGGATCAAAAAAAAAAAAACCACCAAACCTGTATCCAGCAGACAAGAAAAAAAAAAAATCCAATGGAAATGGTATTTCCAGATCGGAATTACAGCCCTGGCTCCCCCATCCTCCCTCCCTGATCATCTTTTACACCCCAGGTATTGGCAGGCTCCTGGTTGGAGCTGAGTGATGGCTCAGCAGCTCTTTCCCAGGATTATTCATTAACTCCTGCTGCTCCTGCAGCATCAGCCCTGCCCTCCTGCCCCAAGGGAGACCCCACAGACTCCAGAACCCACCAGATCCCACACCAGGAGTGATGGAGCTGCTGCCCTGGGCAGATGTTCCTGAGGAAAACGAAGCCTGGAGGCAAAGGAGATGAGGCTGATTAAGCCTCATTATCCTATTTAGTAATGATGGAAGCAGAGTCAGGCAGAAGAGGGGGAAGAGCAGGAGCAGCAGGTGGGGCTGGGGCAGCTCATGGAGGGTTTGGCAGCTCCCATCAGGATCTCCTCTCTCTCCCTGCCTGGGTCCCAATCCCAGCAGGGAATTCCTGCTCGCTCAGAGGTGAAGGGCTGAGATCTAGAAAAGGCAGGAGCCAGGGAGCTCCTGGGAGCCACAGGTGCTCCACT
Source organism: Acanthornis magna (assembly GCA_036785705.1). Classification (NCBI taxonomy): domain Eukaryota; kingdom Metazoa; phylum Chordata; class Aves; order Passeriformes; family Acanthizidae; genus Acanthornis; species Acanthornis magna. The sequence continues at coordinate 3,861,112 of JAWUZG010000150.1, forward strand.
GCACCCAAAGCCCCCCAGAGCCACCCAGAGGGGCTTGGGAACTCCCATGGGAATTCCACAGAAACGCCCAGACAGCTCCTGGGGATTCAGCAGCTCCGAGACAAAGGCAGCTCCCAGAGAATCCCAAAATCATCCAGGGTGGAAAAGCCCTCTGAGAGCACTGTGACCACCCCAGCACTGCCAAGGCCACCACGGAGCTGTCCCTGAGTGCCACATCCACGCAGTCCCTAAATCCCTGCAGGGATGGGGGCTCCAGCCCTGCCCTGGGCAGCTGGGCCAGCTCCTAACGCTTCCGATGCTCCCCATCTTCACCTGCATGAGAAAATCCAGGAGAAAAGCAGCCAGGGACTGCCCAAAAACCAGAGCCAGGGCTGGAGGCACCCTCTGAGCTCCTGTGGGATTCCCCCAGGGAGGGGGAGGCCAGAGCAAGAAACACATCACAAAAACCCAATAAAACACCAAACTCTGAACAAATCCCAGCCACGTCAGCAGAGCCGCAAGACAGATCTGAGGGATGAGAATAATAACACTTAATTCCAGCATTCTTATGCCTTGCAGTAGACCCAAAATAGCTCCTGAGCCATCAGGGACCTGCTGCACTGAATTTTTAAGTAAACTTTCCCTCAAAGGCTTTGGGTCTTGGCATTGAAGACACTGAGCCTCGACCCTTTTTAGGAAAGGCACCACAGCCCCATCAGCTGTCCCTCTGCACCCCAAACCCCCTCAAACACCAGCTGAAAGCCTTGTTTTAAAAAAAAAAAATCATTCAACTGGAAGCTCCATGTGAGGAGATCTGGCAAAATAAAGGGGAGCCCCTTTTGTGAAACCCCTGGGGTCTGTTTTGGCTGCGGTCTCACCCTCCAAGCACCCCCAAATCTCGTGGCGTGGTTTGCCACAGCCCCAAGCAGCATCTCCTCCTCCTCCTCCTCAGCTGGAGGATGAACAAACACGTCCAAGGCTTCACCGGGTGAAAAGGCAGAGATAAAGATGTCACAGATTGGATCTGCCTTTTGTGAGGAATGGAAGGGCTCCGGCTGCTCGGGATCGTTAACCACTCGGGCTGGGGTTTAACCCTCACCGGTGTGCCCCAGCTCCGGGGGGCTGAGGCAGGAGAAAAACCCTTCTCGCTGCCCTGAGAGCAGGGCCGGGCTGATAAGGAGTCGATAAAAGCTTTTAGAGGCTGTTGTTATCCAGCCCTGGAGCTGTGCCAGGCAGGGAATGCTCCCTGTGCCAAGAGCAGCAGCTCCACAGAGCTCCAGGGACAGGGACAGGGCTGGGCCCCAGCAGCACCCCCAGCACCCTCCACCCTCCCGGGGCAAAGCAGCCCTGAGATGGAGCAGAATTCCAGCGCCTCGGTGGGAATGCCAGGGCTGAACCCTTGGCCAAACAGCAGCGCTCCCCAGGGAAAAGCTGCGCTCCGAAGGAAGGGAGATGGCTCCAGAGCCACATTCCTGACCCAGCCCAGCCCAGGGATGGCTCAAGCCTCACCAGGCACTTGTTTTTCATTTCAACACGCTCGGCTTTAACCTCTCCCCGTGTTCCCTCCACACATCCCCCGCAGCCTCGCCAGGTCTGTGCCCTCTTCCCAAAGATTCCCAAAAGTGCCATCCTGAACAGCTCCAGGAGCCATTCCCACTGCTCTGGGCAGGGGACACAGAGCCCCCCACCCTCTGCCAGCTCCTCTGACCCTTCCCAAGGTATCCAGGGGGAGGAAAAGCAGCATTTTGGATTAAACTGACCCTGTTCATTATCCATGGAGAGACCCCAGCACAGGGACATCCCCTTTGTGTCCAACGGATCCATTGGCACTGGGAGTGACACCAGAATATCCAGGAATTTTCCTCACAGCTGAGGATGCATCTGAGCGGAGCTGTGATCCTGTTAGAGGCTCCAAAGGCCAGGGAGGGGGAAAGGTTGGACCTGCAGACTCTGCCCTTCGAACAGAAAACCTCACATTCCTTCCCCATAACCACAGGCAAATCAAATTCCACCCAACTAAATTTTACAATTATTTTAAAATCTCTTTGGAGATCTCTTCACTGACTGCACCATCCTTGTATTTTCAGACACAAAAATCCAACAGCTCCCTATTTATTTCTTTCTTTAATCCCAGTCCCAAGCTGTCTCCTCAGATTGTGCAGCACTCTAGGGTTGGCTGTCCCTGGGCTGGGACATGAGGTCACACCTGAGCTGCCTGGGGAGTGGTGCCAGCGAAAAGAACAAAAGCAGAAGTGGGAAAGGGGGAAAAAATTGGAAGATTTAAAAAAAAAAAAAGAGCTCAGCCAGCCTAAAGCTACATCCAGCACTGCCAGAGCCAGACAGGGCTTGGGGAAATCAGGGATTCATTAAATCTGGGAGAGATATCCATGTCCAGCTTCCAGCTGCTCTTCCTTGCAGTTGGAAGAAGGGCAGGAGCCCGCAGAACAGGAATTCCCACTGACCAGCACTGGGATGAGCCCCCAGAACAGGAATTCCCACTCACCAGCACTGGGATGAGCCCCCAGAACAGGAATTCCTACTGACCAGCACTGGGATGAGCCCCCAGAACAGGAATTCCCACTCACCAGCACTGGGATGAGCCCCCAGCCTGGGAATTCCCACTCACCAGCACTGGGATGAGCCCCCAGAACAGGAATTCCCACTCACCAGCACTGGGATGAGCCCCCAGAACAGGAATTCCCACTGACCAGCACTGGGATGAGCCCCCAGAACAGGAATTCCCACTCACCAGCACTGGCATGAGCAGGTCAGCCCCGTACACAAACGCTGCTCCCAGAGCAAAGCCCGCGGCCACCGGGAAGAAGGAGAAGGCTCCGAAGGTGCCCGATTCCTCGGCCATCTCGATGGCTGGGGCCAGCAGGGACCAGTAGGAAGCAGCCAGCATGACCTGGGGACAGAAGGAGAGTGGTGAGACCCAGTGGGACAAAAGGGAAGCCGAAATTCCAGTGGAGAAACGGCTGCAGGATCAGGATCCAGAGGGAACGAACAGAGTGATCCCGGAGGCAGCAGCAGGAGGATGCTGTGGGAAAGGTGACCCCAGCAACCCCCAGCACCCCACGGAATCCCCTCTGCAGGATGCTCAGAATGCCAGCATGGTTTGGGTGGGAAGGGACCTTAAAGCTCATCCAGTGCCACCACCCCATGGGCAGGGACATCTTCCACTGCCCCAGGCTGCTCCAAGCCCCAACATCCAACCTTGGACACTGCCAGGGTTCCAGGGGCAGCCACAGCTTCTCTGGGCACCTGTGCCAGGGCCTGCCCACCCTCCCAGGGAACAATTCCTCCCCAATTTCCAACCCAAACCTCCTCTCTCCCAGCTCAAAGCCCCTAAGGAGGAGCTGCTGCTCAGTTCTCTCAGCACGAGCACTCGGAGCAAACTCTCCCATCTCCGATGTCTCCCATGAAGGGAGGAAGAAGCTGCCTCTTGCTGCAGACACCAATCCCTGGGGGGTTGTGTAAATCTGAGCTCGCTGTGAGTAAGAAGAACGAGGGTTGTCATGTCAGGCTTAAGCACGGCTGTCAAACCTCATATTTCAAATGCCACCTCCTTTAAAAAACAACCACACACCCCAACGTGGAAACACAGGCAACAGGGAAAGGCTCCGGAGAATTATGTTGTCAGCTCATGTTAAGATATCATTTCCCCACAGCAAACAGAGCCCTGCCAGTGCTCAGCCTCCAGATCCTGGCAGCACCCAAGGCAGCTCTGAGGATCCCACCAGCTCAGGGGCTCCGGGGGATGGCGATGACAGAGCTTTGAGCCATCCCAAGGTGAGGGAAAAGTGATTTATTCCTGTGTCATGCAGATAAACCCTTCAACCCCACGTGCTGGGGGAGCTGGAAGTCATTGTCATGGAATCACAGACCGTTCCCAGCTGGAAGAGACCCACAAGGAGTCCCCTCAGCCCATCCCCGAGCTCTGGGTGGGATTTAGGGATTGCCTGGAGCAGCCCAGCCCCTGTCCAGCCAGGTCAGTGTCAGAGCTGCACTCAGCCCATGGTTCAGCTGCAGCTCTGATCAGACGCAGCTCAGGAGCTGACAGAAGGGGGAGGATTTCTGCCAACACCCTGATTTCAGTACCAGATCCACACTGATCTCACAGCTCTGCAATTGCCCAGCCAGGGACAGGAAGATGAACCCCAATGTCCCCGAGCCAGCCGGTGGCAAAGGCAGGAATAAAAGAGGAAAAGCCCTCATGGACCTCCTTGGATCAATAAAACCAAGGATTTTCCACACCAAGCCTTGCCCTCGCTCCAGTGCCACTGAGCCAGGGAGCAGCTGCTGGCACGGGGACAGCCTGCTCCTGCCAGGCTGCATTTGGGCATCTGCACAGCCTCTGTGCTCCGAAGCCAAGGTACACCAACGCCGTAAATCCACCAGCTCTTGGGAAAACACACCAGGGCTGGTGGGGGAGGAGAAGCAGGCAGGAGGCAGCTGAGTTACCTAAAGCATCTCCAGGCTGGGGGAGCCCAAACCCTTCCCTGGGATCCAGCAGTGGAACAGGAGATAAATCCCAGCTCCAAAACCAACCCCAGGGAATGACTGAATCCAGATCCCTGTCCTCATGCTGGTGGGAATCCCTCCAAACACAGCAGGATTTAAGCTCCAACACCTCTCCCAGGGCTGGGATTCCACAGGGATTCAGTGCAGGAATCCCCAGAATTCTGGGCTTCAAATTCTTCTCACCCCCCAACCACACAGATCCAGCACTGCCCCAGCTCAGCCCCTGCAGCTGAGGAGCCACGCAGGAACTTTTTTCTGCAGATCCAGAATCAACAGGACCATGACCTTCACACCCAGGGCTGGTTTTAGCCCACCCTGCTGGGCTAAAATGAAATCCCTCATTAAAGCAGGAAGGCCTGGCCACGCTCCTGTGGGATGCCCAGGATGAGAACAGTGGCAAGGGATTTCCACCAAGGGAAACACGGCGTGAGGAGCAGGAAATTCAGGAAAAGGAGCTCCCCTTGGCAGGATGGGAAAGTCAAGGGGAAGATGAGACCCTGGCAGGACACTTTCCCGGCCAAACTTTTCCACTCCAACAACAAGGAGGAGCCTCAGCAGAGCCGTGTGAATTCCTGGGGCTGTTCTAAGGGAATATTCCATCCCAGCCATGCCCAGGGAGGGTTAAGGAGCATGGCTGGATGATTTCCTGCTTCCCCTGGGACAGAGGATACTAAACTCCAGCCCAGCCAGAGGAAAAGCTGTGCCAGGCTGCAGGGAAGGGGACTGCAGGTGTCTGTTCTGGTGTCTGAGCCCAGCGCTGCAGCACAACAGAGAACGGCTGGGGAAAAAAAAAAATCTCATTTAAGGATATCAAGATGTAAGAGAAAAGGCAGAATTCCACATCAGATGCCCCAGCAAGCAAAGCTTTGTCTCTATGGAAACACATCACCTCCGAGGCTCCTGCATGCAGAACCCTGGATTATCTGGGAGTTCCAGGGAGGGAACTGAGGCAGGGAAAAGGCAAAGCCAGCAGATGTGTGGGGCTGGGAGGAGCTGAGCTCCCCCACCCCATGCCAAGGACCATCCCTCCAGCCCAGGTGACACCTGTGCCACCAGCCAGGGACAGCTTGGGCCATCAGGATGCTCCCAACACACTCAGGGTGATCCTGGTGTCACCACAGGCTCCCTCACTGCCTGTCCCCTCCAGACACTGCAGCACCCCAAGAACAATTCTCCTTTCCTGCTCCGAGCACAGCCAGCTGGAAGAGCTGAGGGAAAAGCAAATGTTTGCAGGAGTTCTGCTTCCTGAGCCACACCTGGGCCAGGCAGGGGTGACTCAGAGCTGCTGGCAGGGTGACACGGTGGCCACAACTCCTAATCCTAATGGGATTCACAGAGAAATGACTGCCCAAGGATCCCCTACAAGCACCAAGGGGAATTATCCTTATCCTCCAGGGAGCAAAGCCAGCTCCTGTCACCCACCAGGGCCCCCAGGTGCCACCAGCCCAGCCAGGACACAGCAGAGGGAGCTGGCAGAGCCCAGGTGACCCCACCACAGGTGGGAAGAGGCACCTCCCCCCAGAGCACATCCCTCCAGCACCGGGAATGTGGGGTTCAGCTGGACTCGATCTTTAATGAGGAAAACAAAGGTGATTAATGAGTCTGGATGAAGCTCCACCTGTCCCCAGCACCTGGGCAGTGGCAGCTCCACATTCCCAAGCCCCTACAAAATTTCAAGCCACACAGTTCCAGGTTTTCCTTCAAGACAGATTCCCTGAGCCCCACATTCCACGTGCAGCCTTGATGGAGAGCTGCAGCTCTCTCTCCCCTCTCCTCCCGAGGCTTCAGAGCATCCATGGAGAAGCACAAAGCCAGCCAGGCACAGCAGCCCTCAGGACAACTCTCCTGCCCATCTCCATCGCTCCAGTGCTCCGGGAGCCACTCAGAATCCCAAGGAAACAAGGGGAGTTTAACTGCAGAGAGCCAAACGCAGCGTGGGCAGCTCGGTGTCCTCGTGACCATCCTCGTGCCACCTCCACCCTCAGCCAGCAGGATCCAGGACAGGATGAGGCTCAGCCAGAGCCCTTCCCTGCCCTCGGGGAATTAATTATCTAAGGGATATTAACTCGAGTGGGCAACCAAGCCAAGCGTGGAGGGGCTGCAGGGGGTGGCAGAGAACACAGGGGGAGGAGGAGGAGATGGATGCTGCACTTACCCCTGCGGCAAAGCCCAAGCTCCCATCCAGGACCCGCCTCTGGAAAAAAAACAAAAACAAAACACCGTGAACTCCTGGTGAAACCAACTGCACACTGCCCACAGAGCTGGGGACATGGCAAAGGGGTCACAGGGCTGGAGAGGGACTTTGGACAAGAGGGAATGGCTTCCCACTGCAGAGGGCAGGGTTAGATGGGATATTGGGAAGGAATTGTTCCTGCCCATTTCACTCCCAGGGGAAGGTTTTTTACCCCTCCCCAAGGAAGAACACCAAAGTGCTCCTCCAAAGGGAGCCTCACTTTGCAACCACCTCCTGAATAAATCATCAGAAGGCCAAGGCATAAATAATAAATCCATCTGGGCGATTCAGAACACCATGGCAAGGGGGCCTCTAATTTTGGATCCAGGGATGACTTAAAGCTCAGCACTTTGCTTGTTCTGAGCACGGACTGACCCAAATCCTGCCCTGGAAACGTGGCAGCAAAAGCAGGTTGGAGGAAGGGAACCTGCTGTTCCCAACACAGAGCCCTGCCTGCGGCTCCTGAGCCCCAGGAGCACATTCCACAGCCCAGAGTCAGGAATTTGATTTCCTTCCCTTCTTCTGTGTTGAGAAACAAGCTGGATTTTTTCCTCCTCTTGCCCCAGGACCAACACTGAGTCCCTCCAAGCTGGGAGCAGGCAGCCAAGCCCAGCCATGAGCAGGGCACGGTCCTCAGCTCCAGATCCTGCTGGGATGCCAGGGATGAGGAGCTGACACCAGCACTCACCTGGCCACTGGAAAACACAAACACCAGCGCTGAGCCCGCTGCCGTCAGCCCCCAGGTGAGGAATGTCCCCAGCATGGCCTGCACCACCGGCCCAGATCCCGGGATCATGCTGGCCTAGGAGAGAGGAGCAGCCTCAGGAAAAGAGCCAGGAGCTCACAGACAGAGAACAGCCCCAAATCCCACCCAATTCTCTGCACCAAAGGGGTCAGAGCCAGCTCAGCTCCCCATAGCTCGTCTCTCCCCTTTAGGTGAGGCTTTGCAATTTAAGCCAAGCTCAGAGGAGCAGCAGGGATGGGACACAGCACATCCCACCTGGAGCACGACCCCACAGGGATTTGGAGCTCAGCCAGGCACAAATGGTGCTCAGCCCTCCCCCAGACCACATCCCACTCCGTAGGGACCCCTTTTTGTGCCCCAAGCCCAGCTTTCCTGGTGTAGAAGGCAAATGCCCTCACATCTCCTGGTTCCCTGCAGCTTGGGAAAGAGGGAGAAGGGGAACAAATCCCAGGGATGGGGACCCGAGCCCACCACACACTGGGAATGGCCCAGGGAGCAGCACTGCTATGGAAATACACACAGGAGTGGAAATACAGACATATGAATTGATAACACACGTGTGTTGGTACATTTATATATAAATATACCAAGTACACATGGATTTACACATTTAGATGTAAACATGTAAGAAATACACACACCCCTGCCAGCTTCAATGGCTCCCCCAGCCCTCAGTCTTGTCCCAGGGCTTCTCCCAATCCCTGCAGGTGCATGCCCAGCCCAGACTCCCCCCAGCTCCCCAAGGAGACTCCCCCACTTTCTACAGGGGGTCCTAAAGCCCACCCAGACGGACCCAAACACCCTTCAGAGCCCCCCCAAACCTACACCCGGTGTTCCACCCTGTTACCCCGCACCCCGGGCCCTCCAGCAGCGGGGCCAGTCCTAGGACCCCCGAATCCTCCAAACCTGGAGCCCCCGGCTGGTCCCAGGACCCCCAAATCCCCCAAACCTGAAGCTGCCGGACCTCCGAGCCCCCCAAACCTGGAGTAGCCGGGCCAGACCCAGGACCCCCAGCCCCCGCAGACCTGAACACCCTTGAACCGCTGGCCCGCCCCAGAACCCCTCAACCCCCCGAACCTGGAGCCCCGGACCCATCCCAGGACCCTCAATCCCCCCCCAACGTGGAGCCCCCGGCTGCCCCGGCCGGTCCCAGCATCCCCGAGCCCCCCAAAACCTGGAGCTCCGGGCCGGTGCCGGGACCCCCTCAAACCTGGAGCCGCGGCTCGGTCCCAGATGCCCCGAACCCCCCAAGCCCGGAGCCCTGGGGCGGGCAGGGTCCCCGGTGCCCCCGCACCTGCAGCCCGAGCCCGGGCCGGTCCCGGCGCCGCTTCCGGGTGCGCACACGTGTCTGCGGCCTGGCCCCGCCCCCCGCGCCGCCCCAGCCAATGGCAGCGCGGCGGGGGCGGGCCGCCCGCGGCTCTGCGGTTCGCGCAGGCGCCGCTCCGCCAAAGTGAGGCGGGCGGGCGGCGCGGGCGGGCGCGACAAGCTGTCACCGCCGCTGTCGCCGTCGCTGTCACCGCCACTGCCGTGTCACTGTCACCGCCCCCCCGCTGCAAAGAGACCCCCGGACACAGCTTCCCGATGGTATCCGTAAAGGCAGCTCCCGCTGTTGGCGCTGGAGTGCCCTGAGAGTGTCCCTTGCTGCCACCCTCGCGATGCCCACGCCCGTAATCAGCCCCGCTAATTAACGGCCAGAGGCGGCATCTTAATGAGCAGCACGTGGCAGCCTGGGGGAGCTCACGGGGGCAAACAGACCCCGCTCCATCGCTGGCAGCCATCCCTGTCACTCAGAGGGTGCAGCCAGAGTCACCTGTCCGATCCCACCCGTCGATGTCACAAAATCCCAGAATTATTGAAGCTGGAGAAGACTTCAGAGTCCAAGCTGTGCCTGATCCCCACCTTGTCACCAGCCCAGAGCACTGAGTGCCACATCCAGGCCTTCCCTGAATACCTCCAGGGATGGAGACGCCAAACCTCCCTGGTCAGCCCCTTCCAGTGTTTCACAGCCCTTTCCATGAAGGAATTCCTCCTGCTGTCCAACCTGAACATCCCCAAAAGCTTCATCACAGGGCACAGGGTGGCTGCAGCTCTGTCACCGATTCCTCCCGTGCTGGCACGAGGGACAGGAGCTCACGGTGACAGCCACAGAGCCAGCCCCGGTGTCCCCTCTTGTGCCACACCAGGAGCAGGGGGTGGCAGAAGGACACATCTTTATGAGTTCATCCCAAACAGCCTTTGATCAGCCCCTGCTGCCCCAGCTGGGAAAGGTCAGGGCCATTTGAAACCTCCGTGATTTAGGATTTAATCAATCTCACCCCATAATTGCTGCAATCCTCATTAGCTCCCAGGGCCAGGCAGACACAGGGCGAGGTGCCAGCTGGGAGGGACACGGGGACAGGCACACAGAGCTCCCCCTGCCACCCCCGGGATCCCCAGCCGGCTGTGACAGCGGCGCTGGCAGGGCTGGGGACAGCTGGTGACCCGGCAGGGCTGGCCCTGGGGACACAGCTGACACGCTGCCATGGGCTGGGGGCGGCTGGCAGCGATGGCCCTGCCTGGGGACGTGTGGGTGGCAATGGGGACGGTCGTGGTGACTCTGTGCAGAAGCATCAGCAAAATCAACTCACACCCCCGTTCCCCAGTGTCACTTCTGTGTGCAGGGACACTTCCATGTCACAGCCCTGCCTGTCCTCCCCTGCTCAGCCCTGGGCAGGAGGACTGAGGGCTCCCTCCTGGCCCCTCCTGGACCAACAGCAGGAAGGAGGAGACCCAGAGCCCTAAAATGCATTTTAAACAACAAAAGGGGCACAAATCTTGTGCAATTTCTCATTAAGGTGAATGAGACATTACAAGGGACAGCTCCAGGGAGCCCTGGGGCAGCCAGGACCCAAATCCCTTGGGATTTTTTGCCATAAAACTGCTTAGTGATGTCTGGGGCAGAGAGGCATTTCCCAGCACAGGGATGGCACCGGCACAGTGAGTCTGTCCCTGTGTCCCTGCCGTGTCCCCTCCGTGCAGGCTGGGCTCACGGCCGGGCTCTTTCCCAACCCAAATCCATCTGTGTCAGGCTGGGGCGGCGGCTGAAGGCAGCCTGGACAGCCAGACGAGGGAATGAGGACATCCAGGGACGTCCCCAAGGACAGGGCAGGGGAGCAGCCGGGCAGCGCAGGCAGGGCCAGGCAGGGTCACTGTCCCATCATCCCACGAGCTAAGGTCACCCATTTGTCACAGGGCACAAAGACACGGTTTCATCCTTCTCCTCTGCCTTCGGGCTCGCCGTGAGGGACACGAGGGACCCTCTGCAACTCTGGGGGACCACGGAGTTCCAGCAGCTGCTCCGAGCAGGAGGGAATGGGAGCAGCAGCGGATCAGCGCGTGCTGTCACCAGCCCTGACATTTCCAGCTGGAACAAAGCCTGGCTGCCAAAGCCAGACCGTTCAGCTCCGATTTAATGCGCAGGACCCTCCAACGAGCCAGGCACAGCGGGGAGAGGCTCAGGCAGGAGCCGGGATTTCGGGCCGCGGCTGCCAAAGGCTCATTAGTGTCAGCGGCTCCGGGATATGATTCACAGGGAACGCGAGCGGCGGCTCTGGCCGAGCCCTGCCCCGGCCCCTCCAGAGATCAATAAACCAATTACGGAGGCAAATAACGGCAGGGCGAGAAGGGGAGGGCGGGAGAGGGAGGAAGAAACCGGCTGGGGGGAGGTCTGGGAGCAGCAGGAGCCGGAGCGGGGTGCGGTGGTCTCCCCGGAGACCCCCACTCAGCGGGGCTGCAGAGAGCGCTGGATCCCCGGGGGTGTCGATGCTGCCCTGGATCCCGGAGGGTCTGGATGCTGCCCTGGATCCCGGAGGGTCTGGATGCTGCCCCGGGCGCAGGTGAAGGCGCCAGCGCCTCTCCCTCGCCATCCATCAGCGCTGCAGACGCTCCCGATTAGATGTGGCAGCCACCAGCCGGGTCCTGCCGCGCCTCGGGGTGCGGGGACATGGCCCAGACTGTTTGTCTGGCTAATTAGCAGAAAGCAAAGCCTCCCCCCAGCCCGGGCATCCCTGAAACGCGGCCAGGCCTCCTCCAGGCAGGAATCAGCAGAGCCACTAAAGCCACCCGGCCCTGCTGGGCTGGAGCTGGGAAGGGAAAAGGCAGGGAAAGGGCAGTGCCAGCCCAAGTGTCCCTGGGAGAGAAACACCACGGTCATCCCTGCCTGGCCTGGTCCCCATGGCCACAGGGGACAGCAGGGTCCCTCTGAGGGCAGTGCTGGGGCTGGGCTGGGGCATGGCTGCTCCAGCACAGACACAGAGCTGCTCGGAATCAGCTCTCCAAAGAGAGATAATCATCTCCAAGAGATTCTGATCCTCAGGGATCCTCGGGCTGGCTGCACTCAGGAGTAAATCTTTCCCCTCTTGACAGCTGGGGAACAGCAGCTGCCCCCCAGTCCCCCCAGTTCCCCTCCACCACAGCACAGGCCAGTTCATCACACCCTCCTCCATCCCTGCAAAATGCTGGAGACCTCCTGCCCCCATTCCATGTATCCAGGAGAAAGGCCAGCTCACCCTACCCCTCCGTTGGCATCCCAGCCCCAGCTCCTTACAACACTCATTTCCAGGACAGGGGTCGAAAGCGCTGTTTTCCACAGGGACTCTTGCGGAACAGCTGGGAATGGACGGCAGAAAACTTGGAAGGGCTTTTAAAACCTCTCTGTGGTCACGTAACCCCCGTGCCCCTCTCCCAGGGGTTATTTCGGCCGTGTGGGAAGGGGCTATGTGTTCCTCCTGTCTCCAGCCCTGCCAGTAAATTGCTTTTCAGCACAGTGGATGCTTCCCAGGCAAAAGGACAAAGAGGAGTTTATCTGCCAGCACCAAACCAGCTGCTGGGTACAGCGTCCCTCCGAACCAGGGACCACCCAGGGACACGGAGCACACTCTGCACTAGGCTTTAATTCAACCCTAAATCTAAGCAGAATAAAAAAAAATCCTTTCAAAAAGCTCAAGGATGGCTTCCTGACTCAGCCAGCTGCTGCTGCCCTCCTCCTGGATGGAGATCAGCTCCGATCAGCTCCTCAATACCCACCGGGCCATCATTTCATTAGTTTTATGGGGTTTTTAATGAAGATCAGATCTGGGTTCAGCCAGGCGAGTTCTCTGGCTTGATTCCCCTGGCCCCGGCTTCCCACGGAGGTGGAAGTGAAAGGCAGGGAGAGGCTGGAGCCCTGATGCTCCACAGGCAGCCCCAGGCAGCTGGAGGGACCCCGGGATCCCTGTGCTCACCCTGCCCCACTGATCCAGCCCTCTGGATTCTCTCCAGCTGGGAGAAGCCCCTGCAAGCCCAGGCTGGGGGTGGTCTCAGTTCCAGGGCTTGGTGACATGTCACCACCAGGGCTGTGACCAAGGAACCCAAGGAAAGGACGTGGCAGTGTCACTTATTCCGGGGAGAAGTTCAAGGAGGCAGCGCTGGGAACGCACACAGCGAGGCTGTTCCATGCTCTTCCCACTGCCGAGGGAAGGGCACGGTCAGCACATCGCTCCTGGGCACAGGAACCAGCCAGGAGAGGATAAAACAACTCTGAAAAGGTCACAAGGCACCAAAACCCTCTCCTGGGCCGTGCTCCCTCTGGAGGCCACCTGCAGCCACCCCTCCCGGGGCAGCATTCCAGGGACTGACATTCCTCGGGAACCCCCACGGGCAGCACCCCACAGAGATCCGATCCCCCACTCACATCAGCCAAACCATCTCCAAACCATCTCCTTCCCACCCTCCCTCCTCCCCCACTATTCCTGGGACATTAATTCCCACATCATCTACAGCAGAAGCAGCTTTTTCCTGCCTCCTAAAGATTAATGAGGCTGATAACGACTCTGCCGGTGCTCCAGGACCTGATGTCTTTAGATTCGCCTTGGGAAGTGGATGGAGAAGTGCAAACGAGAAGCTCCCGGCTGCACTCAGCAGCCTCAGCGCTGGGCTCTTTGTTCACAGGCACTCTTAATTTCCTGCTTTCTATTGTCTCTTGGACAAGTGATGGAAAGAAGGGCAGGAATAGGTATTATTTAATTGCTCTCAAGATCCCAAACAAACCCGAGCAGAGGTTATCTGCCCCAAACCTCTCCTTTTTGGTCTTCCTCCTCCAGGGGGAGGCTGTGGCAGGAGTCACCTGTACTGCACCAGTCCCCAGAGACTCCAAATATTTTGGCATCACCTTCCAACATCTCCCAGACGGGAGGACCAGCAAGGGCTTGCCTTGGCTTGCCTTTGGGGGCAAGGTGCAAACTCCTGGGGTCAAGGCATTCCCAGCGTTCCAGGGAGACTTTGGGACTCTCAGACGCCTCTTGGGTCACCCTCCATTGGGGTCACAGCATGGCCATCAGGCTGCCATCTCCCTGTCCATCTCCTGGTGGCCCTGGAGACATCAGGAGAAGCTGAGCCCATGGCTGGAACCAAAATGATGCTGGACAGTGGGGTGGCAGGGCTGGAGCCAGGGTGGGCAGAGCAGGAGAGGGAACACAGGCAGGGCAGGCAGTGCGGACAAGGTGGGCAGCACAGGGTGGGCAGTCCGGGAAGGGTGGGCACCTCAGGCAGGGTGGGCAGTAGGGGGAGCACAGAGTGGGCAGGGCAGGGTGGTCAGTGTGGGGAAGGTGGGCAGGGCAGGGTGGACAGGGCAGTGTGGGGAAGGTGGGCAGGGCAGGGTGGGCAGGGCAGTGTGGGGAAGGTGGGCAGGGCAGGGTGGACAGGGCAGTGTGGGGAAGGTGGGCAGGGCAGGGTGGGCAGGGCAGTGTGGGGAAGGTGGGTAGGGCAGGGTGGGCAGGGCAGTGTGGGGAAGGTGGGCAGGGCAGGGTGGACAGGGCAGTGTGGGGAAGGTGGGCAGGGCAGGGCAGGGTGGTCAGTGTGGGGAAGGTGGGTAGGGCAGGGTGGGCAGCACAGGGTGGGCACTGCAGGGTGGGCAGCGCAGGGTGGGCAGCGCTGGGCGCTGCGGGCTGTCCCCGCCCCGGCCCCGCAGAGCCGCCCCGCACGGGGCGGGGCGCAGCCGGTGCGCTGGTCCAGCGGCGGAGCCGCGCCGGGAGCGGGTGCGCGGAGCCGTGCGGAGCTGTGCGGTGCGGAACCGAGCGGAGCCGAGCGGGGCACGGGCGCTGCCGGCGCCTCCCCGGTGCCCGCCGGGCCGGGCCGGGCCGGGCCGGGCGGCGGAGGGAGCAGGTGAGCGGCGGGGCAGCACCGCCCGATGCCCCTGCAGCGGAGAGACGGGGCCGGGGGTGGGGGGCTCCCGCCGCCGGTTCATCGCCCACCGGAGCCGTCCGGGCTCGGGGGGCTGGTGCGGGTGCCGGTGCCGGCTCGGAGGGAAGGGGCTGCACCCACCGAACGGCCGGGAGAGGAGGAGGATTTCCCCCGGCGCTCCGTGCTCCCGGGCATCAGTCGCACCCACCGGGACGCCCCGGTTGGATTTGTGGAGTCGTAAAGGCTCCGGGATCGCCAGAGCCTGGAGGAGCTGTGGCGTGTCCGGGCAGGCTGCTCGAGCAGGGGACATGGGGACGTGGTTTTGGGACCCCCCCTCCAGGGAGCCTCTCTCCCGCTGAGCTTGGCAGCAGGATGGACAGATCCTCCCCGGGAATCCCTTGATTTCTATTTACTCTCTGATTTCTAGAATCTTCTCCTCTCTCCCCAGAGCAAAGGAAGATGACATCTCGGCTCCTCTGAGCCAGCAGTGCCCAGGGAGCAGCAGAGCCATGGAGCTGGGATATGAGCTGCCCAATGCCACCGCATACTGGTTCTCCCCAGCTTCCCCCTTCGACAACTTCTCCCTGGAGGTGCCCACCAACACCTCCCAGAACACCACGGGGCAGCACTTCGACCTGACCAGCAACGCCATCCTCACCTTCATCTATTTTGTGGTCTGCATCATCGGGCTGTGCGGCAACACGCTGGTCATCTACGTCATCCTCCGCTATGCCAAGATGAAAACCATCACCAACATCTACATCCTCAACCTGGCCATCGCCGATGAGCTCTTCATGCTCGGGCTGCCCTTCCTGGCCATGCAGGTGGCCCTGGTGCACTGGCCCTTCGGCAAAGCCCTCTGCAGGATTGTCATGACGGTGGATGGCATCAACCAGTTCACCAGTATCTTCTGCCTGACGGTTATGAGTGTTGACCGGTACCTGGCTGTCGTCCATCCCATCAAATCTGCCAAGTGGAGGCGGCCCAGGACAGCCAAAATGATCAACGTGGCCGTTTGGGGAGTCTCCCTGCTGGTGATCATGCCCATCATGATTTATGCTGGGGTGCAGCACAATCATGGCAGGAGTAGCTGCACCATCATCTGGCCAGGAGAGTCGGGTGCCTGGTACACAGGATTCATCATCTACGCCTTCATCCTGGGCTTCCTGGTGCCTCTCACCATCATCTGCCTTTGCTACCTGTTCATCATCATCAAAGTCAAGTCCTCGGGCATCAGGGTGGGCTCCTCCAAGAGGAAAAAGTCCGAGAAGAAAGTCACCAGGATGGTGTCCATCGTGGTCGCTGTCTTCATCTTCTGCTGGCTCCCCTTCTACATCTTCAACGTCTCCTCCGTGTCCGTCATGATCGTGCCCACGCCCGTCCTCAAGGGCATGTTCGACTTCGTGGTGGTCCTCAGTTACGCCAACAGCTGTGCCAACCCCATCCTCTACGCCTTCCTGTCCGACAACTTCAAAAAGAGCTTTCAGAACGTCCTGTGCCTGGTGAAGGTCAGCGGCATGGACGAGGCCGACCGCAGTGACAGCAAGCAGGACAAATCCCGGCTCAACGAGACCACGGAAACCCAGAGGACCCTGCTCAACGGTGACCTGCAGACGAGCATCTGAGGGGACAGAGGGGCTTGTCCTTCCTGCGCTCTCCTCTCCCCGCTGGCTCCCGGCTGCAGCAGGGGGGTGGCACTACGGAGTCAGGGCAGGAATGCCACCTGAGGGGACGGCTGTGAGCACACGATGGGCGCGGGGGTCCTCTGCTGGGCTCCTCTCTGCTGGGTTGGCTTTCAAGTGCTGCGAAGGATAACGGATCAGGAGGAGCTGCCTCGCCAGGAAAACAAAGACAACTCACGGCGACGCAGCGCATTTCAACACCGAAGTGCCACCGTGGGCACAGGTATGGCCGGGGTGGCTCTGCTGGGTCCCCCGTGTCACCCCCGGGGCCGCTTGGCTTTGGGATTCTGCCCCACAACGGGTGGGTGCACCTGGACACGCAGGGGGACCTCAGGAGGAGCCGAGGCCACAGGTGTGTGACAACACAGGGATGCACCGACCTGGTGGGAGCTCCCGGCGAGTGCTCCCGCTGCCACCCTCCCGAGGAGACCAGGATATCTGGGACTGCATTTTCCCTGGGTTATTCCTTACTCCACCGCCTCCCCTGCAGCCTCCCCGCGCTGTGTGACTGCAGCAGCCGCCCTGCCCGGAGGGGACACGCCAGGATGGAGGTGACTTCCCCACGGGAAGCAGCTCTGCCCCCGCAGCAGCCCCTCTGGTCCCACCCTGCCTCCTCCAGCCCCGCCACGTCCCGCTGCTGGAAAGCCCTTTCCCTGCCCCCGCCGTGGCGTCACCTGCCCGCAGATTTTCTCCTCGGATGGAGAATTTCCCCCTTTTCCCTCCCCGGTAGCCGCCGCCCCTCCCACCGCCCGCATCTGCTGGCGGCCGGTCCCACGCCGAGCCGGCAGCCGGGACCGCTGCTCCGAGCGCCCGCGGCACCAGCGCCCGGCTCCGCTCCCTGCTGGAAAATCCTTGGAAGCGTTTAAGCAGCGGTGACACATCGCGGGTTTGGAGAAGCGCGGCACGGGCTCCTGCACCTGGCTGAGATCGGGGTTTGCCCGGCCACGGCTCCGAGGATCTCTGGGGTGACACCTCCCTGCTCCTTCCAGGCAAGTCACGCTGGAGGCAGGGGTGATGGAGAAGAGGGGGGCGGGAAGGGGGGTGCTGGGGACTCGGCCCCCACCCTTGTCCGAGCCAAAGGGACGGGGCAGAGTGGACAACAGGGCTCCCAGCAGCTGGGAATGAGAAAGAGCAGGGCAGCACTCAATCAGTGCCCCTGCATCCTGCACAGTGTGAGGGGTGGCTGGGCTGGCCCCGCATCCGCTCGATTTGGCTTTTCGAGACTGTCCCAGAGCACTCGGCTCTGTCCCTGTCCCTGCCTGCCCTCCCAGCTCAGCACAACGTGGGGCTCTGGAGCTCTGATCCCCCAGTGAAGCCCCTCCTTGGCCAGCGCAGCAGGAGCTCGAGGGAAAGCCCAGGGGAGAGGGAGAAGTGGCGGCTTCCTGCCGGAGCCCCTGAGCAGCTGCTGTGCCAGAGTCTGGATGTGTTCACAGGCTCCTGCTCCAGAGCTGAGCCGTGGGAACGTGGGGGGTTCAGTGGAGCAAACAGCCAGGGCTCGGTCACCCTCCCCTTTCCCAGCCCACCCTGGTGTCCCCATCACCAGCAGACACAGAGCCTTCACCTGGCACGACAAACAGAGTGGGAGGTGAGGGTGAGCACTGCTCACGAGGTGCCACCTGCTCTGGGGTCTCACTTGCTCAGCCATGTACCCCCAGGCGATGTCCTGAGAGCACCAGCTCTGTCAGAAGTTTTCCCGTGGCTCTGCCCAGCTCCTGCAGCAAATCCCAGCCTGGAGCATCCCATCGTGCTGTGCCACCCTGCCAGCCCCGCAGAAAAGGCTCAGTGCCAGGCTGGGTACCTGCTCCTGGCTCTGTTGGACATGGCTCAGGCATTTTCTGCAAGACAAAGCAGAGCATTGTCAGCAATTGTTTGCTTTTAACTCTTTCCTACTCCTCCGAGGAACAGCGACTGCATTCAGGTGCTTGTGGGCACCGTGTGGCACCTCCCTGTTCTTTCGCTGGGCACCGGGCACAGCCCAGCTCCGGTGTGGGGGGTGAAGCTGACCCCGGGCTCCAAGGCAGGGCAGGTTCTGTGCTGATGCTGCAGGAATTAAAGCAGCAGCAGCAGCAGGTCAGGGCTCGGTGAAACACAGCCTGGGGAGGGCCGGGAGCAGGGCTGAGATGAGGCTCCGTGGCACAGCCGCAGTGATGCGTCAGTGGAGCCGTGGGCACTCCGTGGAGGAGGTGTCTGTGTGGAAAGCGGGCATGGACTGGGGAGGGGGATGTGTGGAGCCCCCAGCACTCACCTGCAGCCAGGCCAAACCCGGATTTGCCGGTGTCTGAATTCATTCCAGCCCAGTCCGTGCAAGCCCTGCCACTAAAATCCCAGTGGATGTTGGGGGGGACACCTGTTCCCAGCTGTAACCCCACAGGAGTCCCCAGCAGGAGCCTCCAGCTGGGACCACCCCCTCTCTCTGCTGGTTTGATGTGGAAATATGGAAAGCCTGAGAATTCCTAGCCCTGGGAAGGACCCGTGCCCAGGTCAGTTTTGTCCTGGCAAACCCCCAAGCTGTGATCCAAAAATGTTCCCCCTGTTTGCACCTGGGGTCTCTGCTGGGATGGGAATAATGGAGCTGCAGGTGAGGAATGAGAGGAGTGGGGCACTGCTGCCAGCATCAGTAAGGCCACCAAGGTGGGATGCAGCAGGGCAGGGGCACAAGGTGGCTCCTGGGGGCTGCCAGGGCTCTCCTTGGCCACCTTTCCACAGCTCACCTAGGAAAAAAGGGAAGGAAAGCAAAACGTTCTGCCTTGGAGCTCTGGGAGGGAGCTGCAGCCACGGCCCAACACTGGCAGTAAAACCAGCAAAATAAAACCTTCTGCTGTTCATTGCTGACTAATAAACATCAGCACCGCTGCTGCTGCTGCCAGTAACGAAGTTTCCCTTCCCAGCCACTTGATTTTAGTGGGAACTTGACCTCAGATTGGATCTGTTCTGCAAAGCCTCACAGGGCTGCTGGCAGCGGGATGAGAAATCTCTGCTGGTGATTGCAGAGCCAGGAGACTGAGCCTGCAAGTGCTTCGCACAGACTGGCCCCGGGCAGGTGGGATTAATGACAGCTCCCGCCCGGAGCGGCAGGAACAGCGTTGTCACCAATCCGAGCTGATGGGAAGCATGGATTGGGGTGTCCCACAAGCTCCCCTGGATGCTGGAGCAGGGATCTGGGCCAGTGCTGCCTCACCTGGGGCTGTCCCCTTGGGGGGCTGGGTCACTCCTGCAGCAGCCTTCCAGTCCCAGCGTGGCCTCTCCACAGCCTGTGGGAACCAGTTCCCCTCTTCCTCCTCACCACTGGTTTCTCCCAGTGAGGCTGAGGGGCAGCTCCACAGCTCCCTGATGCCACAGGACCAACCTGCATGGAGTCATCCCTGCTGTCCCCCTCCTCAGCACTCGGGTGCAGAGCCAGGGCTGTGGCTGGGCTGAGCATCCACCCGTGCCCCCCTGGGGCCCAGCCTGGCTACCGCATGCTGAGGTGGCCAGTGCCCCCCGGTGCTCCAGAGCCAAATCCCGCTTGGATGGGCAGGAGAGGCTGGGGCTGGACCTGGAGCCTTCCCAGTGCATCTCTGCAGCTCCTCACGTCAGCCCCAGGGCTGCCTTATTTTGGACAGAAAGAATCTCCTTCTGAACTGCACTGCTGTGTCTCTGGAGGGTTTCCTGACCCCATCACAATGGGAAGAGCTTTGTCTTTGTTGGACACTCCACGGGGAGGTCCCTTCCCTCCCAGGCTCCACATCCAGCTCCATTCCCAGCAAGGAGAGCTCCCAGGCTTGGATCTGTGCTGTGCCTTAGAGCAGGGCTCCACTCTCACATCCAGGGAGTTCTTCCAGCCCGTGCTGTGATGGAGCTGATTCCAAACTGCTCAGGGAGAGTCTCCATCCCCTCCCAGCGGCTGCTCCAAGGGGAAATCGCCAGCAAGGCACAAGTGAAGGACACAGCAATCCCAAACCTGCCTTCCCACTGCCGAGTCTGGAATGGGACCTGCTGCTTTCCAGCCCCAGGACACCTCTGCCCTTCCCTGCCAGCCTCTGACACCCAGCCTGGCCCCTGAAGGATTTCAGCTCCACTCCTAGCTTGTTCCAGGACCTGGACTGCAAAAAGCCAGGGCAGGAGGAGAGGCAGACTGGGGGGAACCTGCCTCCAGCCATGTCCCGACCAGGAGATGATGAGGGATGCAAAACCTGGACACTCCGTCCATCCCACCCCAGGCTGGGAGGAGGGATGGGATGGGTGATTGTAAATATTCTGTATATATTGGATTTGCCCAGGGGGTTTTCTGTTCACTGACACAGCCCCTCAGGGGGCCTTGGCTCCCCTTCACCCTCCCCGTGTGCCGGGGGATTGGGGGCACCGTGCACGAGCCGGGAGGGACCACACACTGCCAGGTGACTTCTGCAGACTGAGGGAGGCGAGATTTGGTCTCTCTATTCCCTGCAGGGATCCCCAGCAGCACTGGCCATCCCCCGTGCCCATACCTGTGCTCTGTCAGTGCCCGTGGATCTGTTGTGACCAGGGTGTGCCGAGAGCGTGTCCCTGCTCCCAGTCCTGTTTTTCTCCCCAGCAATCGTTCCTCGGTGTCCCGGTGTGGGACAGTGAAGGCTCCCTACTGCCACGGTCTGTGCCACAGGGACATCGCGGGAGGGAAATAAAAGTTTTCCTACAGTTTCTGGCTGTTTGTGTATGTTGGAGCTGGGGGTGAGCAGCAGGATGTGACCCAGGCTTGGCCACCTCCCTGGGAGAGCACCCCAGAATTGTTCGGGTGGGAAAAGCCCTCAAGGATCACCAAGTCCAACTATCCTCCCTTGGCACTGCCAAGGCCACCACCGACCATGTCCCCAAGTGCCACATCAACACAGCTTTAAATCCCTCCAGGGGTGGGGACTCCACCACTGCCCTGGGCAGTTCCAATGCCTGACAGCATTTTCCATGAAGAAATTCCTCCTGATGTCCTCCCCTGGCACTATCTAAGGCTGTTTCCTCCTGTCCTGCCCCTTGTTCCCTGGGAGCAGAGTTTATCAATTCCTATAAAATGAAAGTTTTGCTCTGAGAGCTGCGCAGCCCACCAACATCAACGCTGTCCCCGCAAATAAACCAAATCACTCCAAAGCACCTTTGGTTCTTTTTCTTACCATCTCGATTTCCAACACAAATGGGGGTTTATGGGATTTGAATACAACAACCTCACACCCAAGTCCAGGTGCTCTGGTGACACCAACATCTCCCGTGTAGCTGGGAGGAAACCTCCCGGGGTGTGTGGAGTGACAGCGGCACCCGCAGGCCGCGGAGCCCGACCTGTTTCCCCGGGAAACAAGAAAGAAAAAAGAAGGCAATTAAATAAATAAACTAGATTAAACAAATAACGCTGTGTTTTCTCCCTCGGGCGGCGTCGCCGCGGCAACGCGGCTCTGCCCGGCACAAAGATGGCGGCGGCGCTGTCATGGCAACGGCACTCGGGTGTGACTCCGCCCGGCACAAAAATGGCGGCGGCGCTGTCATGGCAACGGCACTCGGGTGTGGCTCTGCCCAACACAAAGATGGCGGCGGTGCTGTCATGACAACGGCACTCGGGTGTGGCTCTGCCCGACACAAAGATGGCGGCGGCGCCCCGCGCTGACGCCCGGAAGCGCCATCCCCTTCCCGTGCCCAAGATGGCGGCGGCGCCCCTGCCGGCGCGGGCCGGGGCCGGTGTAGGTGTCGTGGCGGCGATGGCGGCGCGGGGCGCAGAGGCCGAGGCGCTGTTCGAGGCCCACACGGCGGCCGAGCTGCGGGCGGTGGAGCGGCGGCTGCGCGCCGGCATCGAGCAGAAGCGGGAGGAGCTGCGGCAGATGGTGGGCGAGCGCTACCGCGACCTCATCGAGGCGGCCGACACCATCGCCGAGATGCGGCGGAGCTCCGAGCGCCTGCTAGGCGCCGTGCGGGGGCTGCAGCGGGGCGGTGCGGCCCGGCCCGGCCCCGCCAGCACGGTGAGGGGCTGCGGGGGGAGTCCCCTCTTTCCCCCTTCCACCCATTCTTCTCCCCCCACCTCCGTCTCCCTCCCTGGCCCCATCTCCCCCTCTCAGCCCCTCTTTCCCCCTTGTTCTCACTCCCTCTTTCCCCCCTTCTTCCCCTTATTCTCATCCCCTATTCTCTCCCCACCCGCTCTTCCCCTCCTTGCCCCCTCTTTTATCCCCCTCTCTATTCCCCCATCTCCTCTTTCTCCTCTGACCCCTGTGTCCCCTCTCCAGGTTCGCCCGCCAGCTCACCAGAGTTTCTACGGGGCTGCGGCGCAGCTGAAGCTGCTGCTGGAGGTTCCCGAGCAGGTCTGGGGGGCTGTGGAGGGGGGCCGGTACTTGCCCGCGGCCCGGCTCCACCTGCTCGGAGCCCACCTGCGCCGGCAGCTCCAGCTGGATGCCCCCCGAGCCCGCTCCAGCCCCATCCTCGCCCGGTTCCCCATCCTGCTGCGACAAGTGGCAGCTGCCAGCCACCTCAGGTGCGCTGGGAATGGGGCACGGGAAGGGATGGATGAGGAGGGGTGAGGTGGGAATGGATCGATGAGGAGGGGGTGAGTCCCTGGCACAGATTACCGAGAGAAGTTGTGGCTGCCCCATCCCTGGAAATGTCCCAGTGATCCATCCTGGAACCTGGATGGGGCTTGGAGCAACCTGATCTAGGGGGAGGGGGTTTGGAAGTGGTCGATCCTTAAGTTTCCTCCCAACCCAAACCATTCCCCGATTCACCTCGGTATGACTTGCTCAGACACAGCCCAGGGAAGGTAGGAGAGAAATCGGCTGCAGCAAGGTGGGAGAATTCTTAACCTGTCCTAAGAGGCTCTGCCTGAGGCAGCTGCACTTGGATCCCACAGGAAAGCCACTGGTGGGATCCCCAGGCGGTGGCAGGTGTCAGAGCTGGGAGCACAGAGCTCCAGGAATGCCCCTGGAAAGCCAGCAGGCAGGGAAAGAGGGATCTGAGGGAATATTCTGGGGGCTGCAGCTGACAGGCACCAGGGGGTTCCATCAGGTAACGGGACAGGACTAATAGGGATTTAGGGAGATCCTTTCCAACCCAAACCATTCCATGAGCCTGGGACAAAAGACATCTCAGCAGTCCTATAATATCCAGATGTAAGTGAGACAGTCTGGGGAAAGCAACACCCTGGGGCTTGGCAGTCACCACACAACCCCACCTGAATGTGTGGCTCAAGCAGTGATTCCCAGCTCATTCCCGTGGCAGATCCACCATCCTGCAGGAGAGCAAGGCCCTGCTGCGCTGCCGGACGGGCTCGGACCAGGCGGTGGCAGAAGCCCTGTGTGCCATCATGCTGCTGGAGGACAGCTCCCCACGCCAGGCCCTGGCTGACTTCCTGCTGGCCAGGAAACTGGCCATCCAGCAGCTGCTCAACCAGCCACACCACGGTCAGTGCCACAGGCCGCTCCTTGGGGAGGTCAGGGTGAGCCTTCCCTTCACCTCCTCGTGCCCCCGGAGCAGGGATGGGTGATTCCATAAATCTTGTGGTGACAGGGACACTGCAAAATAGCACAAAAATTAACAGTTCTCAGGGGCTTAAACCACGGCCACCTGTAATGGGGAAGGAGGGGCACACAAGGTTGAGTCCTTTGCCCTCCAGCCCTTCCCTGGAAGGGACCACAGACCTTGGAATATGGTGCCACTGACCTGTGCTGAAGGGCTGCCTTGGCTCACAGTCATCTCTCTGCAGGTGCAGGTATCAAAGCTCAGGTGTGTTCCCTGATGGAGCTGCTCACCACCACCCTGTACCAGGCCCACGCTCTCTTCTACACCGTGCCCGAGGGAATGGCCCCGGATCCAGCCCTGCCCTGTGGATTGCTCTTCTCCACCCTGGAGAGCACCACGGGCCAGAACCCTGCAGGTGAGCCCTGCACCTGCCCAGGTGTGCAGGCAGGAGGGTGCCCCATGCTCGGCTGATCCCTGACTGTGATTCCAGGGAGAGGAGGGGTACTGGAGGAGGATTTGAAGCTGAGCAGCTGGTTCAAGTACCTGCCGGAATCCGTGGTGGAATTCCAACCAGCCCTGCGGACCCTGGCACACCCCATCAGCCAGGAGTACCTCAGGGAGACCCTGCAGCAGTGGATCAACATGTGAGTGGGACAAGGCTCTCCCTGGCACTGTGTGGTCTCTGGGCCAAGGCAGTCCCAACCTGGCTGATTTCCTCCTCATCCCCCTCATCCTTCACCCTCAGTCAAGCAGCCAGAGGCAGCACAGCACATCCAGCAGCTGGGCACCCTGTGCCAGGGCCTCCCCCCCCTCACAGAGGTGAAACTTTACCTCCAGGTGCAGCGATGACATCAGGGCAGGGGTCAGGACACTGCTGGTGTATGTGAAGAGCATGAAGGGGCTGGCAGGGATCCGTGATGCCGTGTGGGAGCTGCTCTCCAGCGAGTCCAGCAGCCACAACTGGGAGGCCGTGTGCCGTCGCCTGCTGGACAGGCCCGTGTCCTTCTGGGAGGAGCTCCTGCAGCAGCTCTTTCTGGACAGGCTGCAGGTGGGTGCTGTGCTGTGGGAGGCACTCTGTGCACCCCTTTGTTGTCTCAACCAGCCCACAGTGCACCGAGGGTGTGTTTAGGTGGCACACTGAAACTCTTTTTTTCCCCTCCTGGTTCTGTTGCAGACTCTGACCAAAGAAGGCTTCGACTCCATCTCAAGCAGCTCCAAGCAGCTGCTGGCTTTAGCCTTGCAGGAATTGGAAGTGAAAGCCGGCAGCTGTGCCCTGAGCAAGCAGATCCAGTTGGAACACAACGTGGCCCTGTTCCTGTGGTCAGAGAGCCCCGGGGACCTGCCTGGGGACGCAGCGTGGGTCAGCGTGGGGCAGCGCGGGCCCTTTGCCAGGAGCGGGCTGGCCATGAAGGCGCAGGCACTCACTCCGTGTGTGCAGAGCTTCTGCTCCACGCTGGACTCCAAGCTGAAGGCCAGGCTGGAGGATGTCCTGTCCTACCTCCCCATGGATGACTCTGTCCCCAAGGAGCCCACGGTGCCACCGTACTCTGCCTTTGACCGCTTTGCCGACGCCGGCACCGTGCAGGGGCTGCTCCGCGACCACTGCGTCACCTGCGTCCAGCACATCCTGGGCTGTGTCCGGGAGCAGCTCCAGAGTGCCCAGAGCCAGCTGGACCCCCCTGGAGATGCCAAGCTCAATGCTGTGCTCTTCATGGCGAGGCTGTGCCAGGCCCTGCCCGAGCTGTGCCCTCACCTGCAGCGCTGTGTCCTGGGCCAGGCGGGCAGTGCGGAGTTGGCACCCAAGGAACCACGCTCTGCCAAGAAATTGGGCAAGAACAAAGCCCAGGAAGTGTCCCCTGAGCTGGCCAAGTGGCAGGGGGTGAAGGCAGAGCTCCTGCAGCAGAGCCTGTTGGCTTATCAGATCTGGAGCTCAGCTGTCACCAAAGTAAGGAGCTGTTTCCCTCCTCAGAGATGCTTTTTTTGGGAGGGTTTCCCTCCCTGGGGTCAGCGCTGGCTGCTGAGAGCTCCCTGTGCTGCTGCCCAGTTGGAGAGGGGTGGGATCGTCTCCAGAAGATTCACTTTGGGAATCCTTCAGTTTGTGGAGGATGCAAGAGACCACAGGCAGGGTGGGATGGCTGTCCCTGGTCCTGTTAGAACTGTCCTGTGACTGCAGCTTTCACTTTCCAGGGTCTGGTTCAGTGCTTCACCCACACATTGCTGCTCGACACAGCTGGGTCTGTCTTGGCCACAGCCACCAACTGGGATGAGATTGAAATCCAGGAGGAAACTGAGTCTGGGAGCAGCGTGACGTCAAAGATCCGGCTGCCTGTGCAGGTATGAGGAACAGCCTGTGGGAGGAGCAGAGCGCTGCGTGCCAGAACCACTTGCCGAGCTGCTGGGGAGGTTGTTTGGTTCACGAGCAGAGGACGAACACCCTCTGGTGCTCTTTGGGATACCTCATGAGGACAGAGGTCAGAGGAAGGAAATAGGTCATTGTCAGTGTTTATCTCTATGAATAAGGTTGGCCCAGATCCTGTAAAACTGAGCCAGAGAAGAATTTAGGCCTGATTTAAACACAGATGTCCCAAGAGAGAGATTTCATGGAAGTTGGATGCACTGAAGGACAGGGCTGCAACAGTGGGACTGTGGAATCCTAAGGGACCTGAGGCATGTGGCTTCCCATGGGTGTGGTGGTGGCACAGGAAGGACCTCAGAGGGACAGAGGAGATGGCAGTGGTGTGGGGGAGGAGGGCCAGGACTGGAGCGAGTTCTGTGTTTGCACAGCACAGGAGGGGCTGGACAGGGAAATGTGGTGAACCTTATCCAGTGAATTCTATGGATTCTGAGGGGAAAAGCAGTTGGATGGGAACTCTGGAGGCCCAGGAGAAGCGTGGGGGAATAACAGCCCCAGGGAGTGGGTGGGCAGAGCAGGGTCTGTGGTGACAGAAGAGGCACAACAAGCAATTCTCATCTCACTGCACTCAGTGAACACCTCTGGTAAAGCCTTTTTGGGACTTTGGGAGTACTGTAACCCCAAATCTGGTGTGTCAGTAAATCAGACCCTGTGCTAAGCTGTGGGGCAGAGCTTTGTGGCTGCTGAGGAAGTGGGACACTCCCACCACCCATCTGAAGGGATATGGAAGGGAATGGATCTTACAGACCATGTGCAAATAAACACTGTTCTCCTCCCCAGCCCTCGTGGCACGTGCAGTGCCTCCTGTTCAGCCTGTGCCAGGAGGTGAACAGGGTCGGTGGGCACACCCTGCCCAAGGTCACCCTGCAGGAGCTGCTGAGGAGCTGCATGGCAGAGGTGCTTGCTGCCTATGAAAAGCTGGTGGAGCAGAAGCAGGAGAAGGTACCTGGGTGTGGGATGGGAGGGTGGCTGGCAATGCAGGGACACATCCAGCTCCTGGAACAGAAAATGCCCATCCATGATAGCTGGAAAGGGGACACCCTTACGCTCACCCTGTCTCCCCCAAAATTGAGGCAGAAGGGAAAAAGACACCAGATTTCACACTCTGGTTGTGCTTGGGGCTGTTCTCAGACATTTCCCCTTGGGTAGCCTCTCCTGTGCCAAGGAAGAACCCCACTCCTGCCTGTCCCTTTGCAGAGGCCGGACAGCTTCCCCCTGACCCAGAACAGGGCTCTGCAGTTACTCTACGACCTGAGGTATCTCAGCATCATCCTGACAGCCAAGAGTGAGGACACAAAACCCAGCAGGATCAAGCAGGACTCCGGGTATGGCACATTCTGGGGTTCATATCCTTCAGGAGCAGTTTGGGGAGCCCTAAAACAGTGCAGGCTCCAAGCTCTGACACTGCACCAACACTGAGCTCATCCTAAAAACAGAGGAGGGGTGGGATTCTGTGGCCAAGGGCTCAGGCAGTGGGCTGGTCCCTCCCTGTGTCCATAGGGATGCCCTCAGTGGGTGCCCTTGGAGAGAAAAATAAGCTTCCAGCCAAGAGTTAAGGCCTTGTGTAAGCTCCAGCCTTGAGCAGAGACGTCTCTCCAGGGGGTACCACAGGGAGCAGGTTCCTGCTGCTGGAGCTGGAAACCCTTGGGGCAGCTGCTGTTCTGCTGAGTAATTCCTGCTCTGCTCAGTCACCCCAGACAGGAAATCCCTGGCTGCTTCAGAGCTGGCCATCACCAGGATGTCACCCCTGACAGGAGCCCTCTGCTCTGCTTGCAGGATTGAGAAGGTCATCGACTTCCTGGAGGGACACATCGATCCCTTCGACCTGGATGTCTTCACCCCACACCTGAACAGCAACCTGAACCGCCTGGTGCAGAGAACCTCGGTAGGGAGCAGGGCTGCAAACACCTTCTGCAGGGCAGCTGGGGGTGGCTTTCAACTGCTTAATGCCTCAAGATAAGCACTGGCACTTCCTTGGAAAGGGGAAGAGCATTCAGTGCCAGCTGAAGATAAGAGGAGCTGGCTGAGCCGGCTGCACGGCCCCGTGTGTGTGGGGCTGGCTGAACTTTATCTAACCGGATTCACTGGAGCCTGTGCAACACTAATTGGGTTAAGTAGTGCTGAAACAGGTCTGGGACTCAACTGTGGGAATAATTAAACACAAGAGTTAAGAGGGGGCAGGGAGACACTTCATGTCCAAACTCAGTGCCAATGGCGTGCCCATGGACTCACCATGTGCCGCAGGGTCAGCTCCGCAGGAACCCCAAATCCAAGCAGCTCCTTGTGCCTTCCAGGTCCTCTTTGGCCTGCTGACTGGGACAGAGAACCAGTACACGAGCCGGGGCGGCGCGCTGAGCTCGCAGGAGCTCCACAACATCCTGCCCTTAGCATCCAGCCAGATCAGGTGAGGCACCCAGCCATTCCAGGCATTCTCCTGCCTCTGGGAAGCTGCTCTGGAATCGCTGCTTCCAACATTTCTTCCTTCCATCTCTAAAGGTTTGGACTTCTGCCACTGAGCATGTCAAGCTCCCGGAAGAGCAAATCCACTGCCAGGAGTACAGAAAGAGTCCAGGTTGGTGCAACTGAGCAGTAAAAATAGGAATAGTTTCCCAATATTCATTGTGCCCCAACACTCAGTCTTGTGGGGAAAGACGAAAGTAGCCAAACATTATTTCACCTGATTTTTATTTTCAGTAAAATGAATCATTACGGCAGCACAGCAGGAGATGGGTTGGATTTCTCCAGGACTCTCCAAAACCCCACCCTTTGCCCCTGTGTTTTTGGGGCCACTGCTCTGTGGCAGAGCAGGCAATAACCACCCTGCAGAGGCAGTGAGGATTTACATGGATGAGGGCAATGCATCAAACACAGCTCATTAAATAGGGCTGCAAGAAAGGCTGAAGGACACTAGCTAACGATTTAACTCCTTTCCAGTGGGATGCTGCCCTGTAACCCCGAGGAGGCCTGTCCAGGTACCCCAGCTGTGTGAGGAGTGTCCTGCTGCTCTCCTGGTGCTGAGTTGTAGCAGCCAATCTTTCTGTTGCTCCATTTCCCCTAGTTTGAAACATCTGCTTAGATGGAGCTCTGTGTGCTGGGTGAGAGCCAAGGAATACCTCACTGCTGTGGGAAGCAGCAATTAATGTTTCCTTTAGTTATTACCAACCCAAACCATTTGCGGTGGTCTTGGCAACTGGGACAAGTTGTTGAGTCTTGACAAGAGCCAAGACAAGAGTTAAAGATCTGGTTTTACCAGTGTCATTTGAGATGATGTTCAATTTACAAGTCTCCTTCTCCATTACTCAGAACCATTAAGGACCAGACCCAGCAGAAGGGGTGTTTAAAAGCCCAGCACTTCCCAATAAAGGTATTCCTTACCTCTCACAGCTCAGCTGGAGTAGACAGTAGAAGTGTGCAGTGATGTCTGGCTCGTCCTGTCACTCCCCTCAGCTGCTGTGCTGTGCTCAGCACACCTGTGTCCTGTGCTAGCCACACTTCCCAGGATCCCTGACAGATGCTTGCTCCTTCTTCAATGCTAGAACACTTCTGGAGAGGTTAAAATCCGTAATTCTCCAAGAACAGCTCCTGCAAGGGCACCAGCTGTGCTTTTACCACGCTGTGACCCCTTGCTCCGAGAGCAGCAGCCCCTGCCCTGCTCCTCAGTGTGTTTTGATGAATGTTCAGGGGTTTTAGAGCATTGAGTGCCATCGGCCAAGTGCCTGTTGCTAACAGCAGCAAGGTGCTGCACTGCTGGCCCCGTGTGTGTCTGTCACTAACCCCAGCAGTGACACTGCTCCGGGGGTGGCTCCGGCCGCCCAGGAAGAGCTGTTGTGCCGTGGTTCCACCTTGCAGCTCCTGTTGATGAGGGAGGGTACGGAGGGAGCCTCGGGGGTGTTGTGATACTCAGAGTCACTTTTCTCTTTCCAAAGGGGCAGGCTGCACCTCCCGTGCTGCCCAGAGAGGACGAGGCGGCGCGCCCGGGCTCCCTGTTCCGGCAGCTCGTCACCGAGGACGAGGACACGGCGGCACCGTCCCTCTTCAAGCTGGGCTGGCTCTCGGGCATGACCAAGTGAGGCAGCAACCAATAAAACTGCTCTGGATGTTTGTCTTCACTGAGGTCTCTCTGTCCCCTTGGCAGGCGCGGTAACACCTCTGGGATTGTCAGTACTTCCCATCCTCAGCCCGAGCAGGGCGTGTCACTGGAACCAGGCACAGCTTGGATTGTCCTTGTCCCCTGGCTGCTGGAACAGAGGTGGAGCTGCTCTTTCGCCTCCTATCCTTACATTGTTAAAGTCAAATTAAAGAAAAAAAAGCCAAAACAACCTACACACTAACAGAAAACAAAACATTTCACAGCTGGAAAGGGGTGCTGGAGCAGGGTAAGACTCTTGTGTCCTCCAGGCACCACCACCCTGCTCTGAGTGGCCCCTGCAGCACCTGCCCGACCTGTCCTGGCTCTAATTTCACATTTTCCTTCCAGCCCTGCAGCAGTGAAGCTCATGAGAAAAGACTCATCACCCTGAGCTGGGTGGGAGCTCACAGCTGGCCAGGCCTAAGGACCTGCACTCACTGCTCCTATTCTCACTAACTCTAAATGCTCAAAAAATTATGTTGCCAAATCATTTTTTAACTAGTTTATTGAAATTAAAAAAAAGACTTATAAAACTGAAGAGGAACGCTTAAGAGAACTTTACAGAAAGCAACAACTTGCTAACAAACAGATTAGGCAGTCGATTGGAATTGGACAGTTTGCAATCCTATAACACACATGTGGACTCCTCAGTCTCCTCTTGCCACGTACTTTAGAACCACCCCAAAAAGAATCCTATAAAAATTGCTTCAAAGCCCCTTTTGCATTGCAATAGTGCAGCAAACCACAAGTAAACAATCTCCTGTTAACCTGTTATTTCAAATATAGACTGAAAAGGCAACAGGCAATTTTGTGCAATTCCATTTTAACAAACTTTGAAGTTGAAATATCAAATCTACACAGTGCTGTCCCTTCACAGAAGGCAGGGAGCTGCTGGGTCATCATGTAGGGAGGCGTCCCCGGCTCTGTAGGCTGTGGAAGTGGGCTTCCTTCAGGATCTGGTTGATGTGGAAGTAAGGACCTTGGCTTAGTGCAGACTGCTCGTGGAAGGGCTGGGAAGAG
The DNA here is from genome assembly GCA_036785705.1 of Acanthornis magna. Classification (NCBI taxonomy): domain Eukaryota; kingdom Metazoa; phylum Chordata; class Aves; order Passeriformes; family Acanthizidae; genus Acanthornis; species Acanthornis magna. The sequence goes on from JAWUZG010000150.1 coordinate 3,892,474, forward strand.
ACAGGGCTGGATCCTGCAATCCTGGGGTTGAGGCTGGACTCTGCTCTGTCAGGGCTGTTGATGCTGCTGCTGCTACAGCTGCTGCTGCTGCTCCCGCTGTCACTGCTGGAGGACTGGGACACACAGAGGGTGAACAGCAACATCAGACATTTCTTTCTCACCCCACAGAAGCAAACCTTTAGGATAAATCCCTCCCTTCCACATTTCCAGCCTGATGGACTGAATAAATCCACCTTGGCATGGAGAGGTTGTTGTTGCCCACACCAGCGTCAGAGAGCTGAAGGGACAAGCCTTCACCCAGGGTTCACTGACCTCCGGGATGCTGGATTTCAATCCTTCCCAGTTAAACCCCTCAGCTCGGCCCCCAGCCCCCCGTTAGCACTAGTGAAGTTTGCTGGAGTCATCCGAGAATTGGAAAATAAAGAACATTCCCAGGGAGCTGCACGTGTCAGTACAGGCAGGCGGGGCAGGTTTGGCACTTCTGCTCTAGCAGAGGTTTGAGGGAAGCACCATGCAAAGCGTTTTCCTACAAGGCAATCCTAAAGTGAGATCTGAAGCATCCAAAGCAGGAGGCTGTTAAAAACAAATGCACTCAACACCCATTTTAAGTCTTTGAACACCCTGACATCAACTACTCTTCTCCCAGTTAAGTACTCCATGGCAGTGTTAACTGGAAGTGTTCCAGAGCAATTCCATTGCAATTTACTTGAGATGACACTGAAAGAGCAACAGGCACCCAAGAATTCCACATGCAGCAAAGAGAATTCAGCATTTGACTGCAATAAGAGGCCAGGGCTCATTTGCCAGCATTTAGGATAACCACATTTCATGGGAATGGCTGGAAGAGCATTTGCCATCATCATAAGGGATTCAAAGACATAAAACTGCTTGGCTCACACCATTTTAAGGGCTGCTTAAGGAGAGGTTCCATTAGTTCCAGCTGGAATATTTTAGTTCTGTGTGATTTGCTGGTCAGGACCTGCAAATATTTGGGAGAGTCAATCAGCGAGGGGCTACTCTGCCATCCCATAAATGAATTCATAAAAGCAGCCAGAGTAAGTGACAGCAGCTAAAAAAATCGACATTACTGTAAGGATTAAGCCACAGAAGTCAAAGCTTGGTGGCCCCAGCAGAGGAGGACAAATTTCAAGAAATCCGCAGGGATTTAATAGTCAGCACCACTTCCAGAAGGGCCTCATTTGGGGTAAATCAGGAACGGTGCAAACTGCACCCAGCAGTGTGTCCAAGGCCCAGCGAGGCACTGTGGATGTTTGCAGTAGAACACAACCCCCCCAGCACTGATCCACCATCGATCCTGACCATCCAACCCTAACAAATTCCTTTGTTTTGCTAAGCACCAAAAATGCTTCAGCTCTGTGGGAGCACAGCAAGCCAAGCCAAGGGCCCCAGGCTGCGAGGAGAGAGAAATACACAGCGGGTGTCATTCCCCAGGGAGCACAGATGGAACTACGGGAGCAACCAGCTCCACTTCCTAAATCTAGAGAGGGAAAGAGCCCCGGAAGGACAGGGAGGAGCTGGGAGTGGCGCTGGGCAGCCCAGCTGCTGTTGCAGAGCAGCACAAAGAGTCACACGCGATGCTGGAGGGGGTCACAGCAGCCTTGGAGAAAAACCCACCGCACAGGACACTTTGTTTCCTTTTAGTCTGCGCTCCTTACTGAGCTTCGTTACAGCCACCTTCTGCAAATCAAGGTAAAAATCCAAATGAGAACCTGGCCTCGCTTGCTGCTCACGTTTCACATCTCAACAAACATTTCCAGCTGTTAGTAGTGATTATTTTGTGCATCTCGGAGGTTTGTAAAGCTGGCAGTGTGTCCTGGGACGTGCTTCTGGTACCTCAGGCTGGTGACAGAAGGGGTTTGTCAGACCCTCTTTATTTCCAGTTCTCTAACGCAAAGATTCACTAGCACTGGCACCCCTTTATCATTGCCCAAATCACATGGAAGACCTACCATGTCCCCGGGCTGTGGTGCACATTCTGTAACGCATTTGGACTACAATTAGACAAGAAAAGAATCCTTAAAGTCATCAAGTCAGCAACGACAGGCATCAACAAAGCTTTACAGGGGCAAAGGAAAGCAGCCCAGTGAAATTTATGAACACTTTAACTATCAAAAGGGCATCTTCAAGGTTTACTGGGCTCATTAACCCTTAACATCACACTTTAGGTTTTAAAACAAACAAATGTCCTGTTAAATGTATCAATGTGCAGACCTGTGACAATCCCTCCTGACAGGAACTGGAGAAAGAGCCACTCAGCCCTTGCTGCTCTCAACATCTTTCAAGATGAGTTTAACAGAGCCATGATCAGGTTTTAGTTAGAACTGAAGACCAGTCCTTCCCTCAACAGAGGGGGACGAGAACTTTGATTTGATTTCTGCCAAGAACCTGGAGGTGTTTCCAGGCTCTGGGAAATCCTGGCATCAGCCAGAACAAAGAGGAACTACAAGAAATTCGGCTTTGCAGAAGTTGTTCAGGAAGGAAAGGGTCAGCCAGAAGACTCAGACTCACTTCTTTCCCAAGGAAAATGAGAGCAAAGGGTTTACATTGGTGATTCCCCAGGCTGCAGAGAACAATTGGGGAGTCTCAGCATTCCTACGAGCAGGATCCCCTCGGAGGATCCACTACCATTTCTCCTGGCTTGATTTAGGGGCAAGCAATGGACTTCTAACCAAATACAGGCAAAACAACACAGCTGACCTCCTGGAAAAGGGAGAGGACAGGCTGAACAGGAAGTGAAATTCCATGGCAAAGGCTCTGCCTCGCTAATGTTTAACATTGGCTGTAGCTCCAGCCCCGTGTCTGAGCCTGTCCATGGACTGAACCCCAGAGCAGAAGTTTCTGTCACCCTCAGGGTGGCTGTAACCTGGGAGTGGCTTCTCCAGGAGCAGCAGGAATGGCACATCCTTACAGCAATTTGTCAAAAAGCAGCATTGATAGAGACTGAAGAGGATCTGTTTCCATCCTGTGGAAGTTGGAAGTAAGGGGTGCTGGCTGCCCTGGGTGAAAGGACAACCCAGTGGGAGAAAACAGCAAATCTTTTGGAATCGGATCTGGTTTGGGTGAGCGGTGGAATTCAAAGTGAGGGTCTGAGGGAGAACATCACAGAACAGCTCATGTTTGAACTGCCACTAAGCAAAAAAACCTCCTTTTACCTCACTCTCCAGAGCAAAACATGCAAGAGAAAAAAAATGGGAAGAGATCCTGCCAAAAGCCAAGTCCTGTTTAAAAATTCAGCTGCCTGATTGAGGTTGTGGTCTCACTTTGCAAGAGGAAACAGTCAACTTTTAACTGAAACAGGCCAGAGGAATCAGGACTTGGGGTAATGTTTCATGAAAAGTAGGTGTGCAATGCCCTGCGAGGAAAAGTGACCCTCGTGGGCTCTTGGAAGTCACAAATTGCTCCCACTCCCCTTTTCCCAGTCAATATCCCAAAACCAGTGGGGACTTTTAACCAGCAAGAGGTGTCTTTGCACACAACGAATTACCAGGAAACTAAATACAAGTGTTACAACTGGCTGAGACTTTCCAAGCGACACCAATCGGAAGCACTTGTGCACAATGAGCACAAGGATTTCTCCCTTTGGCACGGGAAGTCCTTAACCAATCGTTGGAATAATACTGATTTAATCTCGGGGCTTGAATTTCTGGGCATGCTCAGTTCAGGGATCCAACAAGAAAACAAGCAAAAAAAAAAAAAAAAAAAAGCTCTATTCATCAGGAGACAACATTGGGAATTCTGTTCCTGGGGAGAACGGGGCCAGTGGTGTTTGGGAAGCTGTGTCCACATTCCTCAGCAGTGAGAGCTTCTCCCTGCCTCACACCAGGGTTTAATGTGTTAAAACCAGACTTTTACCAGGCAAGTGCATGCAAGAAGCAGAGTCTCTGTTAGGCTGAGCAGTGACCTTGCCCTGGGTCAGTCATGCCCGTGCTGTTCCCTCGCGGCACCCAAAAAACCAGGCCGGGGTTAAGGTCACCCCTCCTGTGTGGCCACAAACCCAGTGCCAGTCCTGCTTTTAGTGGCTCTGCCCAAACACCAGGTGTTTACACGACAAGCAAAGGTGCTTCTGCCACTCACCATCAGGGGTTTTCCTGATATCCTTAATTTCATTACTCCTACTTCAATCCCTTGTTCCACACTAAATCCGTCCTCCTCCCGCCACAAAGCTGCTTTAGCCTTTAACTACTCTACACACACGGAGGGGTTTGACCTGTTGGACAAGTGATTCAGTGTCAGATGGCAACAAACCAGGGCTGCTTCTCCCCATCACACCCCAAAATGCAAAGTCTCCCTCCTGGAAAAACAGCAATACAGCAACCAGGGCAGTTTTAATCCCAGAGAATTCCTTCATGATGGACAGCAGCTCTTAAAGCATTTCCAGCAGTGTCCTATCACATGATCTGCTCGTAAAGGTTAAGAGAGAGTCTCCCTCACAACAGGAATGTATAAATATACATAAGAAACCATTTCCAGATTATAAAAGAGCTCAAAGTTACACAGCAACTAAATAGTTTCTGCGAAGTACAATTACTAGTTGAATAATTGAGTTAATTCCGTAATAATTCAGACTGTAATTGCTCATTACAGTCCACGTTCAAAGTGAGAAGGCTCTAAAAAAACAAGGATATTTCCAAAACCTTGAAAGAAATTGATTTCATTAACTTCTAGAGACACAGATCAGGAGGGAGCCTCTGCTCTGCACCCTCTTTTCCATGAATGTTTTGCAACACAAGGACGTTGCTCACAGTGAATTTTCAGGTGATTCACATAGGCAGGCAACATCTCAGGAAATCTGGTAGCAGTTGGGAAATCAGCATATTTATTTTTAAGAAAAGAAATATCACGGCTTGCAAATTGCACCAAGAGAACACCTGTCTGGTGAGGGGTAAGAAAATAAGAGAGTTCATCCCACATCCAGCAAAAAATCATGGAAAATATGACTTAAAACCAAATTGTTTGAACGTTTTAGTTCTGAATGAACGAGTCTTGCTTAAAGCAAGCTGCTCTATCAGAGCATTTTTTTATACATTGGATAAGGCCTGGCTGGAATGTGTTTTGTCTTTCCAGCACAAATAATCACCTCACTGTAAGTAAAGGCAAAGTTGATGGTCAGACAAACTGAGCCATGGACACATCCACCCTCGTCATCTCCTCTGCTCTGGACACAGCTCACCCCATACAGCAAAACCAGACATGGCAGCAAATGATTTCCTTGGGTCCTGCAAAGCAGGATTTGAAGATTATTCCCAGAAACATTCAGGCCAGGGATAACCAGGTTCACTGGAAATGCTGATTTCCAAACCGCCTTTCACAGATTTCAATTTCTGATGTCACCCAAGTCAAACCTCACAACCTCAAACACAAAGCTAAAAATAAAAATGAAAAAAATGCACAGGATATTCCAACTACTGTTGAAATTCAGCACTGAAGGAAAGTGGATTTGCCTGGGAAGGCTCTCACCTCCGTGTCCCATGAGTCCTGGAGGACAGTATTCCTGGTGCTACGTTTTGTCTGGGGAACGTGACTATCATCTTCATTGCCATTCCTTCTCCTCTTCCTGCAGGAAATTCAGGGAGAAAATAAATGATCAGCTCACTGATCTACCTTCTGGTTTGTTCTCTGAAGGCACCCAAAAAAAGCAGGACCACTTGATAAATTAATGCAGGATGTATTCAGACCCCTGAGGTGCTGTGGACTCTCATATTCCCCTTTTAGCTGCTGCCTAAGGGCACAGAAAAAGGATCCTGTTTCTCACAAGATGCTTTATATCAGTTTAAGGGACGCGGACTCACATTAAAACCATCCTTCTAAATAAACTCATTTAACCATTGTCAGCCTTGCACATCTAAAAATAATCCTTGGGCTTGGAGTGACACTTGACAGGCTGGGGACAGCACTGGGATGAGTGGCAGTGACCACATTTTCAATGAACACCCAATTATTCACCTGCTCACAAGACCCCACAAAGACTTTCTTTAGTCTCTCCACTCTGACAGTGTTTGGAGCCAAGTCACATCCCACAACAATCATATTTCCCACGTGGAAATAAGGTTTTGTCAGGAAACATCTTGAGAAACCAAACTCTTCCCTGTTTATGATGTATTTGCCACCCTCTCATGACATCTTGTACTGTCTGGCCTGCTAGGCACAAGGTTTAACCTAATTTTTATCCAAATCTTTGCAGGCATCAAAGCAAAGGAGAGTTTGGAGGGGAATAATGGGGTGGGGGTGGTGCCAATATTCCCAGATTAGAGGAGATAAAGGGAAGACCTCAAAGACCAGGTTGGACAGGACTTGGAGCAACCTGGGGTAGCGGAAGATGTCCCTGCCCAGGGCAGGGAGTAGGACAGGATGAGATTCAAGGTCCCTTCCACCCCAACCATTCCAGGATTCTGTGACATCAACACAGCAGCTGATCACCAGCAGCATCCCAGAATTCCTGTCCACAGGATTTCAACACAAACATCAAACGATTTTCTCCACCGTACAAATATGACAACTCAGCCAGGATCTCAGCACCCTCCAAAACACGGGATGGAGCTGTTTTGGTGCCTAAAATTAATCCGTGCTCGAATGAGTCAAAACAGACTCGAGGGAGGTATTTATAACTGGTTCTTTTCTTGCAGCCAGGCTGTGCAGCAGCCTCAGCTGCCAGGATTTGGCCCACGCCTACAGCCCAGAGCTGCCTCCTCACTCCCCATCCCGGGGATCACAGGCACCAAACGCTGTCCATCGGCTCGCCCCTCTCCCGGAACACTCTTTGGGGAAGGGACATTCCCCCCTTATCCCATGTTTGTATTGTCTCTGGATCCTTCCTTTCCTCAACACCTGCAGTGACCTCAACACCTCCAGCCCAGGCTGAACGGGGTTCGGAGCACCCTGGCCTACGGAAGGTGTCCCTGTCCATGGCAGCGGTGGAACGGGAAGGGCTTTAAGATCCCTTCCAAACCATTCCCTGACTCCATAATCCCCCACTGCCTCACAACCCCGGCCCAGTTCTCACCCGCTCCACGGTCCCCCTGGCTCCTCCCCCACCATGCCGAAAATCTCCCCCGAATCCTCCGCATCCCCTACGTCCCTTCGACCTCCCGAACGCACCCAACCTCCCCCGCGGAACCTTTAACTCCGCAGCCCCACTTAACCCCTCCCAGCGCCCGGGGGCCGCTCCCCGCTCTCCCACCCTTCACCTCCGCACCCCCTCAGGCCAACCCCTCCAGGCCTCCCCAACCCTCGCCCCGCGGTGCCCCCGGAGCCGCTCCGAGCGGCCGAGCCCCCTCCCTTCCGCCCTCAGGCCGCGCTGCCCTCGCCCACCTCTGTCTCGCTCCCCGCTCGCTCGGCAGCGGCTGCCGGCAGCTCATGGCGGGTCGGAGAGCGGCGGGGCGGGCGGGAGGCCGCGCTGAGGGGCCGGAGGCCGCAGGGAGGCCGCGCTGACGAGCGGAGGCCGCGGTGAGGGGCGGCAGCGCGGCCCTGCCCGGCCCCGACCGCCGCTTCCGCCGCCACCGCCTCGCCCCCGTGACGTCACGGCGTGCGCCCGCGCGGGCGGGGCTGCGCCATTGTGACGTCACACGCGCGCCGCGTGGGCCGGCGGCGGGGGAGCTGCGCCATTGTGATATTGTGACGTCACAGCGCGGCGCCGTTCTCGGGGGGGTGGGGGGGAGGGGGACACGCGCGGTGATGGCGGCGGGGGCGGCCCCGGGGCAGGAGCTGTGCCCGTACTGCCACCGGCCCTTCAAACGGCTCCGCGCGCACCTCCCGCACTGCAAGGCCGCGCCGCGACCGCCGCCGGCATCGCCACCGCCACCGGGAACGAGCCCCCGCCTGGCCCCCGCCAGCGCTCCGCGGCCCGGACCGAGCCCAGGCCCTCCCCCGGCCCCCGGTAGTGACCGAGGTTCAGGTGCCCGCCCGACAGCAGCCAGCGCACCGGGACCGGGATCGGCACCGGGAACGAGCCCCCAGCCCTCCCCCGCCACCGGTGACGTCCCGGGGCCGACCCCAGCGCCAGCTCCTCGCCCGGCCGCCAGTACCGCCCGAGGTCCGGGTCTCGCCAGCCCCGGGAGCGGCTCCGGCCCCCCGCAGCCCCGGGAGGCGGCGGCGGCGGCGGGAGGGCCCGCGGGGAGCGAGAGGAGCGCGGAGCCCGCGGTGCAGGACGTGGCCAGGAGCCTGGATTTGCACCCCGAGGAGGTGGAGGATATTCCCAGGAAGCTGGAAAAGGGAGTGAAGGTGGTGATCGAGAAGCACCGCGCCAGGGTGGTCAGGGAGAAGGAGCCCCGGAGCAGGGCAGGAGCAGCGGGAAGCCGCGGGGGCGCTGTGGAAGGGACGGATCCCGGCCCTGCTCCCCACCCACAGCGCAGGAAAACTGCTCCAAAATCCAAGCGCAAGGAGGCACCGAGCCAGGGAGCCGCGGGGAACGGGACTGGGAGCTCCAAGGGAGAAAAAAGCAGTTTAAAAGCAACAAAGGCACTTCAAGAGACCCCGGAGAGCAGAAATAGCCTCGGTGACATTATTCAGCAGGAGGGAAGAGACAAATCCACGACAGGAGAGGAGCAGGTGCACGTGGAAGTTGGGGTGGGATATAAAGCCCCCGTGTCTGCTTTGCATCCCAAGAACCTCCATCTGTCACCAACGGAGCCTTTCGGAGGCCACAGCCAGGGGACATCCAAAAATGAGCTCAGCAGTCTGCAGAGGCTGCAGGACAGTGGGGAGCAGATGGAGGGAGTGTCTGAGCCTGTCCAGAGCCTGGGGAGAGCCCCGGAGCTGGCTCTGCTCCACGCCCCCAAAACACAGCCCACCTGTTCATCCCAGGCCTCTGGCAGCAGCACCAGGGCCCGTGCCATGGGCTTGGAGTGGTTTCCAGACTTGTATCCTGATTATGAAGGGCTGAGGATTTTTCCAGGGAAGCACTTCCAAAAGGATGTGAGGATCACAGTGGAGACACCCAAGGGTGGTTTCTCAGAGGGGCAGCAAGGTAACAAAAGTCTCCCTGCTGGGATTTGCTGGAATGGCAGCTGGGAATGGGACAGGAGGGGTAGGGGATGCTGAGCTGCTGGGCTTGTCCAGGAAAGGATCCAGGAGAATCCAAGGAGGTTTCACTGAGCCTCCTGCAGCCTGCAAAGCCAATGGTTGATGTTTTTGTGGAGGTTGGAGTCAGGCTCTTGCGTGTTTGGGCTGGTGGAGCCCAGACTTTGTGGGAGAGATGATTCCCTCTCCTTTTCCAAGCCCAAATTCCATGTCAGATCCCAGCTCCCTGCTCCCCACCCAGCACAGGGAGCATGGACACCGCACTGTGACCATTGTGAATTGTCACCCCGCAGGTCCCCTCTCGGAGAGGCCCCTGATGGAGGTGAGGCTGGGGGAGCTGCCCGCCTGGATCAGCACCTGCAACTTCTCTCCCCAGGGTCTGCTGGGAGCAGTGCAGAAAGGTGAGAATTCCTGGCTTTTGGGGCACATTCATCCCACGTTCCTGATTTACATTACTGGTCCAGTGGATCTTTACAAAGAACAAACCATGCAATCACAGAATGGTTTGGGTTGGGAGGGACCATAAAGATCATCCAGTGCTACCCCTGCCATGGGGAGGGGCACTGTCCACTATCCGAGGTTGTTCCAAGACACATCAAACCTGGCCTTGGACACTTCCAGGAATCCAGGGGCAGCCACAACTTCTCTAGGAATTCCATTCCAGGGCTTCACTGCCCCCACACGGAACAATTCCTCTCCCACATCCCATCTAGCCCTTCCTTCTGACAGTGGGAATAAATAGCCCCAGCATTTTAGCTTTGGAAAACTGCATGGAAACAGTGAATTCCCAAGACCAGCCCATGATTTATCCCTTTCCTTTCTCTCTCAACAGCCTGGAGCAGTTATTGTGCCAAATACATCCACGTGAGGCGGGGGGGACCCGCTGGGATCTCCATGCTCCTGGCTGGGTACTGCCTGCTCAGCTATGGCTGGAACTATCAGCACCTCAGTAAGACTTCCTTGGGGTCTCCTATTTCAGGAATTCTTCCTTCATTGCAGTAGTTGGAAAGTCAATTTAGCATTCCTGTTAATTAAAGCTCTGGAATAATTTAAATACTCCCCATTTAAGATTAATACCAGAGCTGAGAGAGCAGGATCCTCTAGGTGGGCAGAAGAATTTGCTTAATAAAAATGCTGATAGCAGTTGCTGACTCACAGCTTCTCCCTGGGGAGCACCAGGATTGTCAGGAGCTCTTTGAAAAACCTGCACAAAGCAGAGGGAGGAGATGTTCCAACAGGAGTTCCTGTTCCCTGGATTTCCTCACAAATAACAAGGGATTTGCTGGTGTTTGGGTGGTTTCCCCTTGCAGCACATAAACGGAGAAGCTGCAGTTGGGCTTTTCATCCCAACTGGAGCCCCCAAACAGATCCCTGTGCTGACACTGGAATGGTTTTGTCCCTGTCTTTCCAGAGCGTCACCGCTGGCGTAAATACCACTGAAGGAGCTGGAGCAGCACCCAAGGAACAGCCACAGCTCTTTGGAGGTAGCAGAAACACCCAGGACCAGGATGCCAGCAGGGATTCCCAGCAGCACAGGTGGTTGGGGCTGGAGCTGAGGAGGGGCCGCTTTGCAGGTCCCCTCGTGTAGCAGGGAGGTGACAGGGACAGCCTGTGGTCACCCCTCCGTGGGCCAGGCAGCTTTTAGTGGTGAAATAAGAAAGCATTGGAGACACCCTGAGAGATCTGTGGGTGCAGTAGAACTCCTGGAGGCTGTAGAGTCTCAAATCCCTTGTTTTGGCACAGGGGACATCGGACAGCACCTTATCCTGAGCTGTCATTAGAGATTATTTGACAATTCTGCTATAGCTAAGTAGTGGAACTAAGGGTCGTGGTGGGGTGGGCTTCAATCCCAAGAACCGTTCTCTAAATCACAGAGCTGTGCCTGGCCCAGCCCAGTTTGTACTCACCGCTTAGTACTGGTGGGACTGGCCAGGACCTGTGTGAAGGCACTGGAGCAGCAGCTCAGACCACAGCGCCCTAATTCTGAGGAAAAAAAATCCATGGGATGAGCTGTTGTGCCCAAAGGGCAAACCCGTGTCTGCAGCAGACAAACCAGGACAGTCAGGAGTGCTAGTTGGAGCCTGCCATTCCCAAACATGTCTGGGAAAGGGTTGATCATGTTGCAGGCATGAAGGGCAAAAAGAAAAGCCAAGAATTAAAATTCTGAGCTCTTTATTCTGCAGAGTGCAGTAGTGCTGTGACAGAGGTGTTGCACCAAAAACTCTATTACCAGGAATAAAAACCTGTGTGGATTTTCCTTTCCTGCTTGGATTGTGATCTGAAACGTGGTGCTTTGTGTCCCCTTCCCAGGGGAAGAGCACATCCTCACCCTTGTGCCCAGGATCCTGGCACGAGCCAATCCTGCACCCCTTCAAACCTTGGGAATGCTGCTGCTGTCCCAGCCTGCCCACAGCCAGCTGTGCCAGGGGGAGCAGCCAGCTGTGGAAAGCCCCAATTTTCACTGCGTGAAGTGATTTCTCTGCTGTCTGTGCAAATTGTGAGCTGGTGCTGGGCAAACCCAGCTGCCTTTTCTAGTGCAGCAGCTGTCCTGGTGTCGTCTCCATTGTGTTCTGTGGTGTCCTCCTTCCCTGATCCGTGTGGGAGCACTGCAGTCACTTGCCCAGCAGCATTTCCAGCGGAGTCCTCCTGCTCTCAGCAGCACAGGGACTGACTGATCCGCTCTGGAGGCAAAGGGAATGGGATCAACCACTGCCGCATTCCCACACGTTCATTCTGACCCCATTTCCAATGGAGTGGGATCATGGAAACAGCACGCCGAGACCTCCAACTGCACCAAACCTCTGACCCGGAGGGATTTGTTGTTCCCAGGGCTCTCACAGTGGTTCTTATCACTCAAATCCCTTCCTCTGTAGTCAGGTTATTTCAATCCCTCCTTCCCTGCCGCTTCCCACCCCAGCTCCAGGGGGACAGGCCAAATAACACAGGGAAAAGGCACATTCCCAAGGAGGCTGTTTTGGGAGCACTGTGGGAGTTCCCGACACCACCTCTCTGAGGTGAGACCGATGTTCCCAGCCCTTCCATTCCCAAAATCTCTCACCTTGGAGCAGGTGCTTCCTTCCAGCAGGCTCTGTGGGCTCGGGGGGCAGCCATCGGTGTCCCATAGATGAGCTGCCAGGTGCTGGGTGGCACGTGGAGGTGACTCCTTGGGTGGCACATCCTCACGTCCCCTCTCCTCTCTGGCAGCCAGATCCCGCTGTAGCAGCCCCAATGGACATCCAGCTTCCTGGGGGAAAGGGGCAGGAAGGGCAGTTGGCAGCTGCTGTCCCCCAGGAGCTGGGCACATTGGGGACAGCAGCCCTATAGGCACAGGGAAAACAGCTTCACCTTGGATGAGTCCGTGCTGCTCGTCATCAGCCCGGCCTTGAGGCTGGAAGGGACACAGAGCACAGGCAGTTATTCCCTGTGGTGCCCCCAGGTCCTCCTGCGGCTCCCCCAGCCCCTCGGGATGTCCTGGAGCTGGTACAGGCATCTCCACAGGGACCAGGGCTGTCCCCAGCCCACCCAGCGCTAACCCTTGGTCACCAGTGCGGCTCACACGTGGGGTCTGGTTCCTTCCGACCCTTTGGGTCCTTGTCCCTGACCCCACAGCCACCTCTGGAGCCTCAGAGAGAGGACCTTTCCCCCAGCCCCATTCGAAGCCCCCCCACCTGCCCAGTACATACTGCACGAATTTGCACTTGGGTCCCTCGGGGCAGAAGCCCACCAGGTAGTTGGAGCACATCACCCTCCTCGTGTGCTTGTACTTGCACAGGGGACCTGCGGGCAGAGGGGACATTTACAGGGACACGGCATCGCACCGGGACTGTGGGAGCTCCGCTTTCCCAGCGGCCCCAAATCCCACTGCGTTCCTGGGCTCCGGCCCCACAACTGTCCCCACCCAGCCCTGTCCCAGCTCACCACGCCTGCAGAAGCCGCGGTCGTACCAGGGACAGCCCACGGTGCTGGCGGTGGCATCGACGTGCGGGAGGGGACAGTCCTTGTTGCTGCACTCACCTGCGGGAGAAGGAGAGGGACATTGGGGACAGCGCCTGCTCAAGCCAAACGCAGCGGGAATCACTCGAGGATGGGCTGGAACGAGAGCACCCAGGACACTGACCCTGGCCGGGTGACAGTGGCACTTCTTCCCGCAGTCAGGAGGTGGCATCAGCCACTTGCTCGAGGCCAGACCCGAGGGAGGCGAGGGCTGGGATGGGGGAGGCTCCGGGAGCGGTGGGAAGAGGCTCCCTGGGATGCCCAACCCCGCACCTACCAAACTTGGAGTAGAAATGGCACTCGGGCATCCTGGCGGCGTCGTAGTCGTGCAGGAAGTCGCAGCCGTCGCCCCTCTTGCAGAGCCCTCGCAGCCAGGGCTTGCACACCGCGGGCTTGGCCCCACCCTGCCGGGGGGGACCCTGCACACCTGGGGACACCTGTGTCACAGCCAGGCTGTCCCCAGTGCCCCCCAGCCGCACCTGGGGACACCTGTGTCACAGCCAGGCTGTCCCCAGTGCCCCCCAGCCGCACCTGGGAGCACCTCTGTCACAGCCAGGCTGTCCCCAGTGCCCCCCAGCCGCACCTGGGGACACCTCTGTCACAGCCAGGCTGTCCCCAGTGCCCCCCAGACACGCCGGGAGGGACCCTGCGCACCTGGGGACACCTCTGTCACAGCCAGGCTGTCCCCAGTGCCCCCCAGCCGCACCTGGGGACACCTCTGTCACAGCCAGGCTGTCCCCAGTGCCCCCCAGCCCTGCCTGCACCCACAGCCCCACGGTGGGGAGAGCTTCACGTGCCACCCCAGTGATGGCACCACAGGGACCCTGGGGACCCTGGCCCTCCACGACAGCTCTGCCAGCTGCATCCCTGAGGGAGCAATGCCCGGAGCCAGGACAAGAACCACCCAAGTGTTGGGGGTGCAGCACGAGGAGAACCCCAAGAGCTCCCGCAGTCCTGTCACTCCCCAAAAATGCCACAACGCTGTCCCCAACTTACTGTCCGCCCCCGGGAAGGGCAGGGGCCGAGCTCCTCGCTGCTGCTCTGCATCAGCCTCCGAATCAAGCCTGATCTTCTCCACACCAGCCACCAGCTCCTGCATCATCCCTGCTCCAGGAAGAGCCTGCTCCAGCCCGGCACAGGCAGGGAAAGAGGCAAGGAAGCACAGCTCCCAGGGGCTGGCAGGGGCACTCCCAAAGGAAAATAAAGCTCTCCAAAGGAAGCACCACACTCTGGAGGTCCCTGCAGCCACCCCGGGCCACAGCAACACTCAAAAACCCTCCTCTTCCTCCTCCTCCCCAGGCAGAGCAAAAGCAGCCCAGGCAGCCCTGGAGTGCTGCATTTAGGGAGGGAGGTTGCCCACATCTGATCCCAATTTGCAGCCCTGAGTGCCTGGTGCCGCAGCTGGGGAGCTCAGCCCCGGGCCCCAGCCAGCCCCTCTCAGCCTCCCCACTCCCACATCTGCTTCTCCTCCAGGAAAAGCGGCTGGGGCTGGCTGGGAGCTGGGTTAACCCCTCACTGCAAGGCCTTAAATGGAGCCAAACACGGCTGAAGTGCTGGGATTGAGCGTTCCAATAGCACGGGATGGATCCTGGGTGTGTTTTGGTGTGCTCTGGGTGCTTTGAGCATCGCTCAGTGCACAGCAGCAGCAGCTCTCCAGTGCTTGGCACGACAGACCCACATCCCTGGGCACCCAGAAGGGCACACACCTTGGATCCCGATAAATCATAGAATCATGGAAGGGTTTTTGCTGGAAGGGTCCTTAAAACCCATTTTGTTCCATCCACAAGCAGGGACACTTCCACTGGGTTGCCTGGAAGCTTTTTCCATCCCTTCTTTTGTGCTTTCCCGGGTGCCAGGCTCCAGTGGCACATTCTGGGCATGACCACGGTTCCATGCCCTTCCCGGAGCCCACTGGAAGCAGCCCGGAGAGCGCCTGGATTTATCCCACCGCTCCATCCCTGCTCCGTCACGCGGCTCCCGCGGCCACGCTCAGCGCCTGGGGCGCCGTGGGCTGACACGGCCGATGGAGCCCTGCTCCCATTCTGTCACTTGGGATCAAACCACTGGACCAGCACTGCCTGAGCGCTGCCCGTGGGTGCTGCAGGGTGCTGGGCACCCACCACCCACCCAGCAGCACTGTGGGACATCCCCGGTGCCACCCCGGGGGTGTGACAGGATGTCACTGTGCCCACGGAGGGGTTTGGGGAGGCTGGGGGTGTAGCCTCGCTCCCTGCGGTCAGCACTGGCCGGACACTGGTGGTGCTGGTGTCACTCCCCACTAGCCCAGGACCGTGGTGCTGGCCCTGTCCCCGCTCTCTGCCGGTGTTCCAGGGCCACCCGTGTTCCACGGAGTGGGGCTGTGTCCCAGCTGTGCTCAGCAGCCCCGCACACGCTTTCTGCCCCATCAGCTCGCGGCACCGCGGTGCTGCCGAGCCCGAGCCTGGAGCCGACAGGCGTCACAAAGATCAGGACGGCCAAGTGACAGTGGCAGGCGGCCCGTGAAGGGTCACCCCAGGGCTCCTCCCTGCCCCATAGCCCCGGGGAGCGAGGGGGGCAAAGCCCAGGGACAGAGCCTCACTGCTTTGTGCCAGAGCATCCCTAAGGGACGAGAGGAGCCAGGTGTCCCCCAGCAGCCTGGTGACCTCCCAGGTGACAGCAAGCAGGCTCACTGGCTCAGGGGGTGGGACATGGGACCACAGCAGAGGGCAGGGGGGCACAGTGACCGGGGCAGAGGCAGCCTGGTGAGCTCACAGCCTCCAGCTGCAGCTGCTGTTGTTCTCCCTGTCCCAGACAATGGCCCAATGTCCCCTGCCCAGGGTGACAGGACAGGACCCCATTGTGTCCCCACTGTGGCAACGCATTTGCCCGCTCCCCTGGCTTCACCAGGGAGATCCATTTGGGAGGACAGGGGCACCCAGCCCCTCTCAGGGCTGGGAGATGTTGAGGAGGATAAATCATTCCCTCTCTCCAGTGAGGAGAGCCTGGCCAGTGCTCCATGCTCTCCACCCGCTCAGGGAAGCGCTGTGGGTCCATCCCTGGCACTTTGCCCCATCTCAGCCCAGCTCCATCCAAGGGGCTGGACTGGGAAGTCATTCCCAGCACTGGCAGAGCCCCATTTCACCAGAGGCTGAGCTGTGGGAAGCTGGCTGTGGGATGAGAGTGACCTGCCCTGCTCGCTATGCCGGGATCAGCCAGGGCCACGGCAGCCCCGTGGGGCCGGGAACCCCCAGGGCAGCCCTTGGCCCCCAGCCCGTGGGAGCAGGGACAGCCAGTCCTGCCCCCCAGCACCGGCCCCTCCTCCCCGGCTGGCCAGGAGCAGGGCTGGCGGAGGAGAAGGGAGTGTTGGCAGAGCCGTCCCTTGGCAGGAGCCGCCTGGCCCGAGGGTCCCAGCCCAGAGCCAGATCCGGCCAGCAGGAGCTCTCCTGCTTCCTCAGGCAACGGGCAGAGAAAGCTCGGCCACTGCAGGTGCCCAAACTGCGGCCAGGAGCGGGGCCAGGGATGGGCAGCCAAGGTGGAGGCGGCAGGACAGGGCTGGGGGCGGTGGCAGCACAGGGACACTGGTCCTGCTTGGGCGGCAGGGCCCCCCCTGTGTCACCCCTCAGGAACTCAGGCCACTGCGGTCACTACCATTTCCTTTTATTCCTTGCATTTTACATACACGGTATAAAACCTCCTGTTGCAGCCGCCTGCTCCCGGCACTGCCCAGCCCCACAGGGACACTGGAATTCCCTGGCTCCAGCAGCTTCCAGGTGCTCCTCCCACAGGGGACAGACCCACACCGCCATCAGCATCCCTGGAGCTGGCTAGGGGCATCGCTGTGACCCCCAGGCTGGTTGGAGGGTCAAGCATCTGGGATGGATCCATCCATTCGTCCGTCCATCCATCCGAGGGATGGGGAGCGAGCAACGCCACGGCACTGGGAGGCTCTTGGTCTGCAGAAAGTCCCCAAGAAACCCAGGAAGCTGGAGCTGCCCACAGTCCTGGGCCACCTCTGAGCTCCAGAGCCAAGTTCTTCCTCACGGGAAATCTTCCCTCAGTACAAACCAAAAGAGAGTAGAGAAAGGTAAGTACAAATCAGAAAACAGTAAAAACTGTACGGCGGAAAAAATATATATATTACTAAAGGGGCTATAACTCCAAAGGCTCGTCTTGTTGGATCCTAAAGCGCTTTACATGGGCAGGGGGCAGGAGAAAGGAGCTAATATCCAAAGTCCAACAGAAAGAACCGAAATCGAGTCTGCTTCCCCCTCCCAGGACGTGCTGGAGCTCTCCAGAGGCTGACAGATGTCAGGAATGCCCCCAGCCCCGGGAGCAGAGCGCTGTCCTGCTGCAGCAGGAGAGGGGGAGCGAGGCAGGAGTTGAGTCTTCCCCAGTGCCACCATTGGGGTGTTCAGCCCCATGTCCAAACAACCGCAGTGAGAACCAGGCCCTCGGCTCGGCCGCCCGCCTTTATACCCGGATCTCATCATCGTCTTCGTCAGCGAATGAGAACTCCTTGTCGGGGCGTTTGGGGGGCCCTCCCCGCTGGCTCAGTGGCCTGGGGATGGGGCTGCGCTCCTCGGGCCCCGAGGTGCCGCTGGACGCCGGACTGCTGTCCCTGGGGCTGCGGCCACCGGCGCCGCGGGCCGGGCTCTGGCTCGGTGGAGCCACCACGGCCGCCAGCGGGGACCCAGGCGGGGCAGGGTCTTCCTCCTCCTCACGGCTCTCCTCCGCATCAGGGTCTTCGTCCTGCTCCCACTGATCCTTATCCATGATGCTCAGCACGTCCCCGAGCATGGAGGGCCCCAGGTCGATGTGGAAGGACATGATGGACTCGGCGTGCTTCAAGCCTGCCCCGCCCTTGGCCACCACCACGGGCAGGTCCGTGATGTCCCCGAAGTCACGCTCATCCAAGCCGGGGCTCAGCGGCCCCGCGGCCGCCCCGTTCGGGCGCTGCTGATCTTCAGGGCTCATCTCTTCGGGCAGCTTCTTCACGGGGCTGGAGGAGAGGCTCTTGGGCAGCTGCCCCGCGCTCCTGTCCACATCCTTCTCGTTGAGCTGGGGCAGGGACACGGCGTTCTTGACGAAGAGCGCCGAGTCCCGCAGCGAGCCCAGCATGTCCCGCCGGTCCCCGCGCGTCACCGACTGCGAGCGCTTGCTGCTGCGGAAGCGGCGGGACAGCAGGCTGGGCTTGGAGGCGCCCGGCTCCTCTCCCACCTCCGGCACCGGCTCCCCGGCCTTGCTGGTGAGGAAGGAGGTGTCCCCGAAAGCGTCCCCAGCGCGCCCCACGTGCATGGTGTGGCGGAAGTCCCCCAGGGGCGCGCTGATCATCTCGGCCGTCAGGTCGGCCCGCGAGCGGCGCTTGGAGTGCGCGGAGTTGGACACGAGCTGCTTGAGGATCGGCATGGTGGCGGCCAGGGGAGGCTGTGCCACGCTGGGTCCCGTGCCTGGCGCTCACTCACAGCTGGGGCTCCACGGCCGGGGTCCCACCGGCGTCACGGATGGGTCACTCCTAGGGGAGAGGAGGGAGGGACATGGTCAGTCTTCAAGGACGTGGGTGGGCACCAGATTTCATCCTGCCAAGCTGCAAAATGTGACTCTGTGCCCACCAGCTGCTTGGTTCTCCTGGGAATTGGCTCCATGCAGGGCATCACCCCACAGGGGACACATCCTCAGACCCACCTGAGCTCCCCACACCCCCTGAACGAGCGGGTCCCAGACCCATCCCCGGAGCAGAGAGAACTGCAGGAGAAAGACCTGGACACAGAAATCCTTCAGGATGATCCCTGACCCCATGCCCCATGTGAATGGGCACCAAAACAGATGCAGGGCACCACAGGCACCCACTGTCCCCTCCTCGTGCAGCCCCAGATCTCTGGAGTGGGGCACGGCAGCTCCCCGCATGCTGAAAAGATGCCTGGGATTTTTTTTTTTTTAATTGGAAGAAAGCAGGGAGGAGCAGACGCCAGGAGGAATTGGAAACAGACGGCAGGAAGTGTGTGAGGAGGGCGTAGAGCCCCCGGGAGGCACCGCCAGCCGAGCAGGGGGACGGGGGGACCAGGATGGGGACCCCTTTGTGCTTGGCAGGATGGGGATGTGGGGACACGGCTTTGCTGCTACCCTGGAGCCCCCCAAAACCCTCCATGCTGCGCTCGGAGCTGAGTCCATGTGTGACCATCCCTGGCCATGTCATCGTCACTGCTGTGACTCAGAGGTGACAGAAATGACGAGGGCTCTGGCTGACCAGAATGTGAATGGTCACGTTACTCTTTCCCTCAGCCACCTCAGGGCCACCAGCCAACCTGTCCAGCCCGGCGCCTGCAGCCACGCAGGAGGGGACAAGGACAGCGACTGTGTCCCCACATCCCGTGGCGCCAGGCAGCCCCAGGTGGTCCCGGGAGAGGCTGCCGGGGAGGAAGGGCCCGTGGCCGCTCGCTTCCTCCTGCCGGGCACCGCCGGCGACACCGCACCCCGTGACATGCACAGGGAAGGGACAAGGGACAGATGTGTGTCCTCGGAGCGAGCCTCAGGGCGGGGGCCACGTTCCCCCCAGCCCCAGGCTGCAGCTGGAAGCGAGCCCAGCCCCACAGCCCACGGGCAGCAATGGTCCCAGCACAGCCCGGTCCTGCCCAGCTGGACACCACAAGGAGCCACAGCACCTACCCCCCAGCAACCAGCACGGCGAGGGCAGGGCTGTGACCCCCTTCCCTCCCCAAACCGCCCTGTGACACCCCGCTGTCCCCCGCAGGAGCAGCAGGACCTCAGGCAGGCTGTGTCCGGGCAGCATGGACTCTGGCCCCACACTGGGGCAAAGTCTCACTGCCCAACCCTTCCGTGCACGGCTCCCGGATGGGCCCGGCCAGGGCAGGAATGTCCTGTGGCACGGCGCTGGTGGCACCTGGCCACGCTCCCTGTCCAGCCCTGTGCAGGGTCCCATCAGCCCACGGTGGCACAGCCTGAGCCCCCCTCGGCAGGGCAACCACCCAGGGCTATGATAGCACACTGGGGGCCAGCTGGAGGAGCCCCCAGGTCACCCCCAGCAGCTGGGGAAAGTCACCAAGGAGCCACACCCCCTTCCCTGCACCTCAAACCAGGAGTCGAGAGAATTCCTTCCCCCTCAGCCCATCCCAACGCCGATGAGCAGCTCGCTGGACCCCGCTCCCTCTCTGGGATCTCCCGCACGCCCGGCCGGGCGCGTGTGCATGGCACGCTTCCCCCTTCCAACATCCCCTTCCAGGCCAGCATTCCTCCAGCCTTTGGTTTTCCATAAAACAAACACTCCCGGCGAGCTCCCCAGCTGGGCCAGGCAACCGTGCTGCTGATTTAGGCCATCTGGGGACTGTCCCTCCCTTGTATTTAGATTTCGGGGCCAAGTTCAGCATTTGTGAGATACTTTGCAAGCCGCGGCAGAGGGGCCACCGGGAGGTTGGAGCGGGACCGGCCAGGCCAGCAGTGCTCCATCACCGTCACAGCCTCCAAACCAGCACCGTGTCCCCCTCCCCTCAATGCTCCAGCCCACAGAGCCTCTTCCCAGCAGCCAAAATCTCCCCCCATTCCTTGATGTTTCCCTCCCAGCTCACCCGGAGAGGCAACGGCAGCACAGAGGGACACTGCTGCCCATGCTGCCCACACAGCCCGGCCCAGGGGAGCTGGACACAGAGCCCTTTTCTCTTCCTCTCGCTCGGGGAGAGCAGATCCTGTGACATTCCCGCTGCCGGCTCTTTCACAAAGGAAACCAGGCCAGGGAGGCATCACTGGTGCTGCCTGTCCAGCCACCTACCAGGGGAAGCTGCTGGTAACCTGAGAGACTTCGCAGGCACCTGGCAGTGCTGCCCATCCTGGGGCAGCAAGCCCAGAGCACAGCCAAGCCCCAGCAGGGCTTCGGGGTGAGGGGAGGGGACAGGACCAGTACACATGGGTCGAGGACAAGAGGGATAACTCGTACTGACAGCCCTGTGCTGCTTCCCACCTGGCCTCTGAGCCCTTTGGGATCACAACCTCCGAGGAGTGAGAACCTGAGGTGCCCAGGGACACAATTGTCCCTGCAAATGAATGTCTGACTGTAGGACAGTGTAACCTGCACAGAACTGGGACAGCCCTGGCCAGGACCACGTGCCCCGATGGTGCAGGCTTCCCACGAGACCACCCCCTCCATCCTCTTCATCTCATCCTGCTCAGCATCAGTCACCCATGGGGACCAGAGTGAAAGTGGCTCAAAGAAGGAGGCCAGGGAATGAGTGCACACAGGAGAAACGCCAAGTCCAGCCACATTCCCATGCATCCTGTGCCCAGCTCAACCCGCTCACAGGCTGGGAAAGCCAAACTGGGAAAGCATCCCGGCCGGCCCAGCCGGCTCCAAACGAGCTCCCCAGCTTTGCTGTGCAGAGCCCCCCAGGCAGCACCCCGAGATCAGAGGATGCTCTCCCCACCCTGCTGGGTGCTGAGGCAGGGGCTGTGCCGGACTGGCTGGGCCCCCCACGCTGCCCAGGGCCAGAGAGAACCCACACACGGGACAGGGAGGTCACCCCGCCTGTTCAGCCCCACTTTCGGGTGCACTGCCCCTCGGGGATCCTTTGATCCTTTGATGTTGGAGCCCAGCAGACAGCAGCTGGAGACAGGGCACAGATCACACCCTGCCACCGCCAGCCCAGGAGGGGACCCAGCCGCTGTCACACCCTCGGTTGGGCTCCCCAGCGAGTCTTCCCAGGGCCTGGGGGCAGACGGTCCTGTCAGTGCGGGCAGCCCCGGCGCCCCGGTGACCGCCTCCACCCCGACACGGTGACAGGTCTGGTCCTGTCCCTGGCATCGGGACGCGGCTGCAGTGCAACCGTGGGATGCACGGAGCAGCCTCTGGAAGTGGAAAAGCCACTGCCAGCAAGCATCAGAGCCGGGGATGGAGAGATGGGGCGGGAGGAGAAGCTTAGCTCTCGCCAGGGCTCTCAGCACACGGAGCAGCACCGGGCTGGGAACTCACCACCGGTGCCAAAAGCAGAGAAGCGCTCCCCGAGGGACTGCCAACAGCCAGGAGGTAGCCAGAGTTCAGCAAGGAACTATTGGCAGGACACGCCAGAGCACGCACAGGACCATAAATCCTCCAGCTCCGGGGCCACGAACCAGCCCGCGGCTCTGCAGGGCCAGGAGGGGACTTTTCCGGGGGGAAAGGTTATCTCCTCGCTGGCCCTGGCTCTGTCTCTCGCAACAGGGGCTGGCCGGGGTTCGACAGGATACCGGGGCTGAACAGACCTCCCGACCTGCGCCGGGCTCCGAATTCCTGCGGTTTCGCTGGGGTGGACGGGAAGTAAACAGGCAGACTTCCCACAGCGCGGCCACGGCTCCCTACCTGCCGGGGGCCCGGAGCCCGCAGCCGGCCCGCTCGGGGGGCCCACGGCGGCTGTTTGCGCTCAGGACAAAACCCAGCGAACAAAGGGAGCGACCGGCACGGTCAGCACAACGCCGGCGGCAGCGGGGCTGGCGCTGGGGGCCGGGGAGGGAGCCCCGCCGCCGCTCAGCCCGTGGCACGGAGCCGGGACGCTGCCCCGGGGATGGGGGTTCAGGCCAGGCTCGCTCTGCACCCCCAGACCCACGCACACTGAGCCTCCTCGGTGCTAAACCTCTCCTGGAGTCGCTCCACAGTTTCCGAGGGAGCTGCGTCCAAAACAGATTTGTTTACTGCGTGCCCGGCTGGGGAGCGAGCCCTGTCCTGGGTGCAGAGATCGCACTGTGCCTCAGTTTCCCCCCACAGCCCATTAACGATCCCTTAGGAACAGCTCTCCTGCTCTATAGATCCCAACTCCCTTTGGAACAGCCTTCCTGATCCATAGATTCGGCGCTTGGAAACATCTATACTTCACGCTGCTGCTGCCGCCGGGGTCAAACCGGGGCGGCGTGGGACGAGTCCAGCGCCCCACGAGCGGCCGCTGCCCACGGAGCCCCAGTTCCACGGGCACCAGAGCGGGTCCGGGAGCCAGTCCCGTGCCCGGGGCTGGCAGAGCCGGGCAGGTCCCCCACCCAGGGGCGCCCGTGGGAGCGGTGTGTGCCGTCCGGGAAACGAGAGCAGGGCGGAGGGCAGGCTGCGGTCAGCCGGGACCCCGAGCCTTGTCCGGAGCCACCGGGGGATGAGCGGGACGGGGATTTCGGGCGGCTCTGACTCAGCACCCGCCGGCGCCCAGCCCCGGGGTGCCGCTGGACCCGCTCCAGCGCGGCGAGGATCCACCTTCCCGAAACGAGCCGCGGGCAACCACCGCCCCGGCCGCGACCACCGCCGGCTCCGGCCACCGCCACCCCCGCGCGGGGCTCGGCGGAGCCGCGGGCGAGCGAGTGCCGATCGCCGGCGGGGCGGGGTGAGCCGGGCCGGTGCCCCGCGCTGGGCAAACAGCGCTCCGCATCCTGTTAACCCCTTCGCCCACCCGCGCCGCGCACCGGTCCCACGGCCCGGCGGGGAATGAGGCGGGGGGTCCCGGCCTCTCTCTGCCCGGTACCGGAGCGCGGCAGCGCCGGGGACCCCGCCCGCCCGCCGGACAATAGCCGAGCCGAGCGCGGCGGGCTTCTCCCACGCCGGGACGAGCCGGGCCGGACCTGGCCAAGCGGAGCCGGGTCTCGCCGGGCCGCCGCGACCCCCGGAGCCCCCGGTGTCCCCCCCGTACCTGTTCACCCGGGCCCCGCCGCCGCCGCCGGTCCATGGCCGCGCCGCGCCGGAACGGAGCGCCCCCCCCCCCCCCCCGCGGCGATGACATCATCGCCCCGCCCGGACCAATGGCACAGCGCCACGTCACGGGGCGGGTCCTCGCCCCCCATTCAAACCCGAGTGGGGCGGGGGCGGTGGGACCCTTGTCCTCGGCGCGGCCCCGCCCGGGGGTCCCGCGGGACGGGGGACACGAGAGGGGTCATGAGTGGGGGATCGGCACCTCCCGGGGGGAGGAAGGGATCGGCAGGGGCGGGGGTTCGCAGGTCCCGTCCCTCCGGGGATCACGGGAGGGGTCCCCGGAGGCAGAGCGAGGAGCTGGCCGCACCCCTGGCAGAGCGGCGGGGTTGAGGTGGTGGTGGGTGACCGACTCTAATTAATTAAGGGGAATTAAGAACAGCGCTTAGACGCCAGGAGGAGGCCGCTTCAGCCCCAGGGCAGCAGCGATGCCCCCGTTCCCCTGGTGACCGTGACACCCACGAGGCCGCACCCACCTCCCTCACACTGCCCCCGTCTCCCTGTCCCCAGTCAGTCCCACTGCTCGACCCCTTTTGGGGGGCCGTGGGATCCCTCCAGAGCATGGGTGGGTTGGGTGGGCGGTGGCCAGGATGGCAGGAGCTCCATGGCCACCCCAGACTCCAGCGCTGGTGCTGGTGCCAGGCTCCGCAGCCCCAGGGTTGGATTCCATGGCCACCCCAGCCCCCCGGCACTGGCGGTGAATTCCGTGATCATCCAAACCCCACTGACAGTGGGCTGAAAGGGAGAGTGCTGGGCTGCACAGCCGCTCGCGGGGATTAAGACAAGACCTTTGTGGGAGAAAAGGGGCGGGAGAGCTGAGATTATCCCGAACCTGCCTAATGCAGCGTTTCTTGGATATTCCGGAGCATCTGGCGTCTCTGTGGAGGGAGGCAGGGTGGGGTGCAGAGGGGTGGCCAGTGGGGTGCTGGGATGCTCTGGCCATGCCGCTCTTGGGGTCTCGGGTGCTGGGGCACAGTGCTGTGAGGTCCTGAGGTTTCTCATGTCACTGATGCAAGGAGCTCCAGTCCCCGATCCTGGGGCTGGTTGTGACAGCATGGGGTGGCCAGCACTGGGCACGGGGATGGCTCATCTGGGTCTGATACTTCCCTCCATGGGAAGGGAAGGGGTGTAACCACGGAGCTGGCACTCCGGTGAGCAGTGAGGGCCAGCGTGGCACCGCAGAGATGCAGGGATTGGCACCTGGGGCACAGCCTCTGCCCCCAACCCGTGTGTCCAGCACCATCCTGCTCATGCCTGCGTCTTCATCCTGGGCTGTGCTGCTTCCTCCAGTGCCGTTTTCAGAGTCCATTTTATTGGCAAATTTTATTTCCCTTGCTTTCCATGCAGGGAAACTGAGGCCAGAGGCAAAGCCCCAGGCCTGCGGTTGAGCAGGGGGCTCCCGGGAGCCACCTCTGGATGCAACAGTGGGCTTGAGGTGGATGAGGAAGACGAGGAGGGTTTGCCACAGCCCCCACCGGCAGCTCGACCCACTCACGTGGAGACAAAGTGTGTAGTTGAAGGCTGGTGGGACACCGGCACAGCGCTGCTCGCCTCACCTGACGCTGTCATGGGAGCGTGGAGATGGCTGAGACAGCGCAGTCAGGAGGGATTAGCATCACCCGGCTGGTGGGAGCCGCCGGGAAGGCTCCCGCGGGCTGGCCTGGCTCCGGCTGGGAAGAGCAGGCACCCACTCAACTTGAAAAACTGCCTGGGAGAGACGGGCCCCCTCCCCTTTCCCCGCCGCGCAGAGCCCCGGGGCTGCAGCCGGCCCTGGGGAGGCGAGGTCGGGCTGCTGGGCGGCTCTGGAGCACGGATCGCTCCCGCCCTTCCTCAGCCATCGCCGGCTCCTTTTGCTGCTTCTCAGCAGCTTTTGAAAGCAGGGAAGAAAAAAAAAGAAAAGGCTTGAAAAGCACTTTGAAAAGCAGGGCAGGGAGAAGCGCCCGAGTTCCCGGCAGCCCCATCCCCTCCTGCTGCTGCCAGCGCCTGCCAGCTTTGTCTGCCGACGCTGCCGAGACAGCGGGGAGCTTTCCCTGAGCCCCGGTGCTGGGGATCACTGTCCGGAGACCCCAGGGTGCCAGAGCAAAGCAGTGCCCCCACATCCATCCCCCGAAATCCCTGCAGCCCCAGGGCTCAGTGCTGGCTGCTGCCAGAAACCTCCCCAGGAACCCCACAGACATTCACCCACGGCCAGGGGGTTCGGTCCCTTCCCCACGCCGCTCACCCAGGGGTGAGCAGTTACCCAGAAAATCCTGGCAGGATGCTCTGCCCGCTCCCCACTGGCACCTCGGCACCCAGGGGTGCCCAGGTGGGCACCAGGACACGCTGGGTGCAGGTGGGAGTCTGCCGTGGGCAGGTTCTCCGTGCAGCCTCCCACCTTTCCCATCCGGAACGCTCCTGGCCAGCAGTGCCAGGGCATGGCCTCCCCCAACCCAGAGCCCACCCAGGAGCCATCACCTGCATGCACTGCAGCCCTGCCAGCCTCTCCTGGGACAGCTGGCTTGCCAGGTTGGGACAAGGTGGCATTCAAGGTCCCTTCCAACCCAAACCGTTCCATGATCCCATGATCCCACCTGGAGCGTGGCTTCTGCAGCGCCCATGGAAAGCCCCTGGCCTGGCACAGGGATCCCTCCAGGGGGGTGCCCAGGGTACCCACAGCATGGGACAGGGGGCACAGACCTGGGCCCGTCCTCTCCGCCGCTCTGCTCTCCGGCCGCCCCTGGCATGGAGCAGTGCCCTGGGCACGTGCGGCTCTGAGGATGCGCCGAGCCCTGTCAGGCCCCCGGCATGGCAGGAGAGGCTGTCCCTGTCCCCAAGGCAAGGGAAAGGTGGGGACATGACACACTTGGCTCTGTCCCAGGAGCTGGCGGGGAACCGGAGATATCTGGAGGACAGGGAGAGCCCAGGCTGCAGGGCTGCTTGCAAAATAAATAAATTAAAACAAATCAGAGATTTCAGCCCAGCTTTATCGGTCACAACCCTCATTTTTGGCACATCAACACCTCCCCATCACATCTGGAGCAGGGAGAAGCTTCTGCTCCAACACTGGCCTGTCCACCCAGCAAGGTCTGGGGGTGCAGCATCTCCCCTGTGCCCTTCTTTGGCTCTCCCAGCCCTGGCAGTGAGGGCTGCTCTGCCCTTGGGAAAACCGCAGGTCAGGGAGCAGCGCTTGGGAGAAACGTCAAGGCCAATCTGATCCCCGGGGACTGATTGGTGCTGACAGCTCACCCTGCCCAGCTGCAGCACCGAGCAGCCTGGAGAGCACTGGGAACGGCACTGGGCAGCCCACACCTGCCTGGAGGGACCGGGATGGTGGGAAGGGATTTTGGGAAAGAACTGGCTGAAAGTGGAGGTGGGAAAGAGGTGGCCGTGCCCAGTGTCTTTCCCAATGAGCCTGGCTGGTCCCATTCCTGCTGTTCCATGGGGAAACTGAGGCAGCCAGGTGAGCAAGAGCTCTCAGTGGTGCCACTGGCACTCAGCCCATTCCTGCCGTGCCCAAAGAGGGCCCCGTGCCCTGCACAGCAGCTCCGGGAGCGGAGGCCTGACCCGCTGCCGTGGTGGGATGTGGGATCTCACCCACTTCCTCGGGTGCTGCATCCCTCAGCCGTGGGAAACCACGGCTCAAAGGGCTCCTCTCGCCCTCGCCACCATCGCTGCCGTGGGGCCCCGGCACTCTGGCCACAGCCACACCAGCGGTGTCACCTCCTGGCACGGCCCCAGCGCCAAACCTGCCGCGCATGTGGCTGCACCCTCCAGCTTCTCCTCGCAGCCAGGGACGAGCTGGGGCAGGGCAGGTGTGCAGGGCCTGGGCTCTGCTCTGCCCCAGTGCTGGGGGTCCCACACACATCCCACTGTTCCCTCCATGGAGGACATGTCTGGGGAGCTCAGCGCTCGCTGCTCGCAGGGCTGGCACAGGCTCCTCACGGGAGGGACCATCCTTCACCCAGGGATCATCCTCGACACCAGGAGCACCTCTGGCACAGGGAATGTCCCTTGCACAAGGAGAAACCATTGCACGAGGAGCATTCCTTGCACAGGGAACTCACCTGTGCTGCTCGACTCCCCAGACCTGCTCTGCCCCGTGGCTCTGGCGGCTCTGTGTCCCAGCCCCGCTGGGAGGAAAGTCCCTCTTGCACAAGCCAGGATGCCTGGGGCTGGAGCTGGGCTGCACATGAGGAGCAGGATTTGTGCAGCCAGGCGCAGACCCCTCTCTGTCCCAGGTCACCACGAGCAGGGTGTCGTGGGTCCCTGCGCTGCCCAGGAGGGACAGGCACCCCTGGGTGCTGCACTGCCTTGGGCACCAGCTCCAAGGAGGTCAGATGAGTCCCGGGTGCTGTGACAGGGACTGTGCAGACCCCACAGCCCTGGCAGCCCCTGGCATGGAGCCGGTGCTTCACCAGCAGCGTGGGCAGCTGAGCAATCCCCACCTCTAGTCCCCGTTTTTGGTGCCAGGGGGTGACAGGTGACGAAACCTGAACACATCACCTGGATTTTCCTGCCAGGCCTGAAGGGCAGAACAAGAGAGGGTGGCTGTGAACCAGCCCAGAAGACATCCCCAGTGCCAGGGCTGCTGCTGGCAGTGCCCAGAGTGCCGGTGCAGTGGGGTCACCTCCCTTCTTCCCTGTCCCACCACCCCATTTCCCAGCAGCTCCAGACTGCACTGGCATAGCAATGTGCAGGACAAGGCCACCACAGCTCCTTGCACCCTTCTGGGCCCTATCCAGCACCTCTGGCACCCTTTGCCCAGGTCCTTCCCTGGTGCCATAGGGCTGACACAAACCCAGTGGGGCAGCAGGACACACAGACACATCCTCCTGGCCCCTTCTCCAGCAGAGCAAGGTGACAGAGAGGGGACACGCTGAACCTCAGGCTGTTTATTGGCATCTCCCTCGGCTCAGCCCGGGTGCCGCGGCCCTGCCAGGCTGGTGCTGGCTCACCCATAGGCACTGCAGGGGCTCGGCTGTGCAGAGACCCCCAAAACAGCCACGGACCCCCCGGGCATCAACACCCCCGAATGCCCTCACGCCTCTGCACAAAACCCCATTTAAAAGTCCCAAACCACCAGAAACACCAAGGGGAGGCTCCAATCGCCCCATCCGAGTCCTCACCAGAGCCCCCGAGGTGCAAAATCAGGGGGGATTGAGCACCACGTGCACCCCGCCGGGGCTCTCCTGGGGTTTCAGTCCTGGGTTCTTCTGGGGGGCTGTGCTGGGCCAGGCACAAACGAGGGGAGGAATTTATTGTCCCCTGGGATCCTTCCCCCTTCTCCCAAAGGCGGTGGGGTCCAGAGTGGGGGGGTCACGTCCAGAGGTTTTTAAGATCAGCAGAGCTCCTCTCGCCCTCCGCAGTCAGGAATCTCCATGTCACCGCTTGTCCCCATGTCCTGGGGGAGCCGCCAGCGGAGGGGCCGGGGTTTGGCACGGCAGGAGCCTCTCGCCCAGCCCGCAGCACCCCAGCCAGTCCGGCGGCAGCAGGTCCAGCGCAGCCCCGGGGAGTGCCAAGGGCGATGTCAGCGCACCCCGAGCCCCTGCCCCACCTTGTCTGAGGATTCCGTGACACAGAAGCTTTGGCCAAGGAGGGGACCTGGGTTTGCTCGCCAGCCCCGGGGACGGCGCTTGGTATCCAGCTTCGGTGGAAAGCGGAAAACCCACGGAGCTGGGGCTGCTCCCCTTCGTCCACCTCATCTTCTCCCCCTCGCTGCTTTTTCCTTTTCTCTCGATTTCTTGGGGATTTTCTTTTTCATTTTTTTCTTTTTTTTTTCTTTTTTTTTTTTTCCTAATTTTTCCCCCCCTCTCCTCTTTTTTTTTCTTCTGTTTAAATATCAAACGAAAGAGGAAAACCCAGCGATTGGAGCTCTGGAGCCGGGGGCCAGGCTGCTGGGCGGGCGGTACAGGGTCCCGGGCTGGCTGCTGGGGGCGTTGCCGGGGGTCTGTGGGGTGGGAGTCCTGCTGGCTTTGGGGCGGAAGAGGCTGCCCTGCTGCGTGGAGGTGCTGTTGGAGAGCGGGGTGTGGTCGGGCTCGCCCGAGTCGCTCTCGGTGTAGCTGTAGGCCTGGGCCCGGGAGATGCCCTTCTGCTGCCGCCGCCACGAGTTGTAGTAGGTGGGGTCGCTGATGTAGTGGTTGACAAAGGAATGGGCCTTCTGGTGCCCGGGGTCTACCTCGTACTCACTGTCACTGCCCTGAAAAACAGCGAGGGGGAATGGGGTGAGGTGGGGGCATCGCCCACCAGCCCCAAAATTCGGTGGGGTTGGGCTCTGCTCCCACCAAGAAGGATGATAGGGAACGGCCCCAAGCTGCGCCAGGGGAGTTTGGGACATCGGGAGGAATTTCTCCGTGGAAAGGGTGGCCAGGCCTTGGCAGGGCTGCCCAGGGAGGTTCGGAGTCCCCATCCCTGGAGGTGTCCAGGGAACACCCAGACTTGTGCTCTGGGCTGGGGTCAAGGTGGGCATCGGGCACAGCTTGGACTCGATGATCTCAGAGGTCTTTTCCAGCCTCAAGAATCCTGTGATTTCCAGTGCTTTCCTGGTGCTTTCCCAATGCTCTTTTGGGAACGCTGGCAAGCACATCCCGAAAGTATTTAAAAGCTGGGACGGCTGCAGCATCACCGGGGGGGTTTCTGCCTCTTGCTAAAACAAAATAAAACCATATACAAAAGGTTCCTGAGCGCTGCCGAGGCCGCGATGCCCCAGGGCTGGCGGGGAGGGTGTTTTTGGGCTCTGCCGGTAATTGGATTCAGCTTCTCCGGCGGCGCACAAAGGGCCCATTGAGGGCGGTGGGAACTGCCCCGCGCCAGCGCCAGCTCCCGCAGCTCTTCACAGCTCCTCAAAAGCCACTCGAGCCCCGCTCGGGCCGCAGCGAGCGGGGCCGGCATCTGCCAAGGAAACAGCCGGTGCGGGCAGCGACGGGGGGGCCCCCTGGGGACGGTCCCCTCCTGCTCGGGGACCTTTCCCTGGGCGTCAGCCTCTCAGATGCCGCCCAGGACCCACTCTGGGGGTGATGCTCCCATGGCCTCCCTGGGGCTCCACGCTCCTGCCCGGCCACAGCTGCCCATGGCCCCGGGAAAAGACAAAGGTGGCATTTTGTGGAGTTGGCAGAGCCGCGGACGTTGCCACCAGCGACCGGGCAGCGGGACAGCCCCCAACCCCGCTGACCTCCCGTTCCCCGTGCCCTGTCCCCAGCAGCCCTGGCAGCCCCCCGCAGTGTCACATCCCCAGCACACGGGCCGGGGGCTGTGCCAGCTTCACTCTGTGCCACGGAGCCACAGGGATGCTGCTGCCTCCAAAGCGGCATGGGGCCAGAGCAGCAGTGCTGTTCCCAAATGTGCACCAGGACCTGCCTCGTGGTGAAGGGCTGATGCTCAGGGAGGGCTCCTGGCACCCTCCATCCCGCCCCAGGTCCCCGTGGGCAGCCCCGGGGGTCACCTGGGAGTCGGAGACCTCAGAGGGTTTCTCGGTCAGGCTGCTGCTCTCGGCGGGGATCAGGTCGTTGTACTTGGTCACGTCCTCGTCCGAGTAGTGCAGGCTGCCGGGGCTGGGCCGGGGTGGGGACCTCGGGGACAGGCAGGTGGGTGGTCAGCGTGTGTCCCCTCCCCTCGGGGCTGGGCCACTTGGGGACAAGCCCAGCGGACCCCTGGGGACGGCTCAGGGACCATCCCTCAGCCATGGCAAGCCCCTCCCCAGAACCCCAATCCCACTGCCGGGGAGCCCCAGCCTTTCAGGGGGACGCTGGGCAGATCAGGGTCACCCACCCGGGATCCGAGCCCTCCCCATCCCATGATGGAGCAGGGATGAACACGATGACCAAAAATGCTCCCCCTGCCCGGGGAGGGGGCTGCGGCAGGGGGTCCCTACCGGGTGTAGATGCCGTTCTTCCGGCAGAAGGAATTCTTGACGGAGAGGCGCCGGTTGTTGAGCTCCAGGGCGGGGAAGCTGCCCTCATCCAGGCTCACCATCTCGCCATGGCTCAGGGCGGCAGCCTTGGAGCTGTTCCCTGGGGGATAGGATGCTCAGCCTCCCCCGGACCCTCCCCAGGCAGCACAGCCCAGCGTGGGGGGCTGGACCCTGCACAGGGGGCTGGGGATGGCCCCGGGGGAATGGCGCTGGTTCCAGAGTGACCTGGGGACAGCCAGGAGGTGCCAGCCGTGCCCGGCCTGCCTGCCCTGCCCCAGTGCCCCCAGCTCCCCGCTCCAGGCTGTTTGCTTAGCGAGGAGGTCTGGATTTTCCCCACAATCTGAGCCCTTGATAGAGCTAAGAAAACAGAGCTGTGTTTGGCTAATCCCAGCGACCTCTGCAAGCCCCCGGGGCGGCCCTGCCTCCGCAGCTGTCCGTGGGACAAATCCTTCATTTCATCTTGAGCTCGGAAGCCACAGCATCGTTATCGGGTGTCACTGGGGCTCTGTGGGAGCCGTTCCCAAGGCAGGCAGGAAGGGAGGCTCCCACCACTCTACCCAGACCCCCAGGGCAGGGAGAGACCCCCAGGAGGCTCCTGTGGGATCAGGGCTGGCACCTGGAGGGTCCTGTCACCACCCACCACACTCACTCACTCACCTGAGTCCGACTTCTTGGAGTACTTCTTGCTCTGCCCGCGGATGATGAGCACGAAGACGAGGAGGAGGATGAAGATGAGCCCCACCAGGGCGATGACCACCAGGAACCACCACTCCTCGTAGAACGGGTTGGTTTTCTGGGCTGGGGCACAGCAGGGAGGATCAGAGGGGGACAGGCAGAGGGGACAACCAGTCTGGATGGGGACAGCCCTCTGCAGAGCACAGGGTCACCTGGGGAGCTTTGTGAGACCTGGATCCACGGGAAAGGGGGATAACAGAGAGCTTTGGAAAGGGGGTGCTGGCAGTGGGATTTGGGACTCTGCAGGAGCCAGGAGTGGGTTTCAGTGATGGCCACGACAACAGAACAACACCAGGACCCTCCCTCTGGCACAGGGGTCAGGATCCCCCGGGAACACACCTGACACGGAGGGAGAAGGGGTGCTGGGGGTCCCATAGCCGTAGTCGTTCACTGCGATGACACGGAAGTCGTAGCTGACCCCCTGCTTGAGGATGTCCATGCTGAAGGTGTAGGAGGTCACCTCCTTGGGGATGTCTTTGATGAGGATGTCCCAGAGCCCCTCATCTGGAAGAGACAAGCAGGCTGGGAGGGGAGGGCTGGTTCTGCAGGACACCCCAGGGCGAGGGGTGATGTTCCTCCATCCCCCTGCCCTCTGGGTGCTGCCCTTTCCATCAGCCCTGCTCAGCAGCGTTTTCCGCATGGATCAGCACGTGAACAACCCCACAGACACTGGCTCCTGATCCCCAGCCCAGGTCAGCACTCCCAGCCTCAGTTCCCCCCTCTCCTGACCCCCGAGGTGGGGGTGGAGAGCAGAGGCAGCTGCGGTACCTGAGGGCCGGGCCTCGATGACATATCTGGTGATGGGCCCTTGGCCAGGGTCCCCACTGGTCCAGTGGATGGTGATGGCCGAGCCATAGCGGGAGATGAAGGGCTCTCCGGGCGGGCCGGGGGCACCTGGGGACCAGAGCAGAGCTGGAGGCAGGGACTACAAATTGGCACAGAGCTGTGCCAGCCCCCATGCCATCTCCTCCCTCGCCCCACACATCCCCTGCACGTCCCCCATACCTTCCCCAGGCCCTGTGGTGATGTTGGCCTCAACGTCCGGCCCGTAGGCGAAGGTTTTGGCCCGGATTCGGAAGCGGTACGTGACGCCCTCAGCCAGGTCCTTGACCTTCATCCACAGCGGGCTGTTCCCCTTCACATCCACCGTCACAATCTTGCTGACGCCTGCGGGGACAGAGGCTGAGCCAGGTCCCCCCGAGCTCTCCCCGCTCCCCCCGGCCATGCCCTCACCATCCACGGGCGTGCAGGGCTCGTAGACCAGCCTGTAGCCCTCGAGGATGCCGTTGGGCTGCGGCGGTGGCTCCCAGGACACGTTCACCGAGGTGGTGGTCAGCTCGCTGAACCGGATGGAGCCAGGAGCGCTGGGGGCTGCGAGGGGACAGGGTGGCAGGGCCAGCTCAGTGCTCCCAAGGAACACCCCAAATGCGAGCCAGCCCCTCTCCCTGCCTTCACCCTAACGCTGGTCATCAACTCCCACCCCCTGCGCCCCATTCCCTCTGCAGCAAAGATTCCATAGGGGAAAGAGTCTCCTTCTCCTTGTCTCTTCTCCCACGACTTTCATCTTTCTCAAGCCTCAGCTTAAACCTTCATCTCCGTGTGCCCCCACCCCACAAACCCTCTGGGGTGAGCCCAGGGATGCTCTGCCCAGGATTGCACGATGAAGGGGAATCCCTGGAGCCGCACCCATGGAGACACCTCCCCACAGAGCCCAGGGGCAGGAGGGTGCCAGGGGAGCCGTGCCACGGGTCCCACCTGCCTGCTGTGTCCGTGCCTTCACGGGGGGGCTGCGGGGCCCGTCCCCCGCGGCGTTGAAGGCAGCCACGCTGACCCAGTAAGAGGTGTACCCCGTCAGGTTCTTCAGCTTCACCCCGGTGTCGGGCAGGAAAAGGGTCTTGACCCGCGCGCTCTCGTTCTGCCGCTGCTCCTCCCAGAAGTGGATCTGCGGGAGGGGGCGTGGGGAGCTGGCTGAGGCACGGATCCAACCCAGCTCGCCTTCCCTGAGCCTTTGGCTGCGCCCGAACACCCCACACGGCCCTGCCCGGGCTCCTGACCCCCTGCCCCAGCCTGGCTTCGGCTCCAAGTGTGCCGGAGGGAACGGAATGGCCTCTCCTCCAGGAGGGCTGCAGGCTGTGCTGGGCATCAGACACGGCTCAGCATCACCAAAGTGTGCTGAGATCACCTTCGAGCCGTGCCTGGTTCCTGAGGGATGGGGACAAGCAGGAGGAATCACAATGGGTGGGGACAAGGAGGTGTCCAGAGCATGGGGCTGGGTAGCCCGACTGCATCCTAATGCACCCCAACAGCATCCCGGCCACATCCCGGCTGCATCCCGAGACATCCCGGTAGCATTCCGGGACATCCCGGCAGCATCCCGGTGCACCCCGGTGCATCCCGGCCGCATCCCGGTGCATCCCGGCAGCATCCCGGCAGCATCCCGGTGCATCCCGGCCGCATCCCGGCAGCATCCCGGTGCATCCCGGCAGCATCCCAAGGCCGACGGCGCCATCTGCTGCCCCGCCGCCGCTCGGCACCGGGATGGGACACTCGGGATCTCCTCGAGGTCCCCAGCATCCTCCCAAAATCCCTTCCCCAAAGGCATGCACAGCACCCCCAGTGACAGCCACCCTGTGCCCCCAGGAAGTCAGCACCTCCCCAGAGCCCCCCGAGCCCCGGCCGGGTGCCAGGTCCCAGGTGACAGGAGGTACCTTGTAGCCTTGAATGTCCCCATTCTGGCTCTCGACAGGGGGTGGCTCCCA
This sequence comes from Acanthornis magna, assembly GCA_036785705.1. Lineage (NCBI taxonomy): Eukaryota > Metazoa > Chordata > Aves > Passeriformes > Acanthizidae > Acanthornis > Acanthornis magna. The sequence continues at coordinate 3,927,560 of JAWUZG010000150.1, forward strand.
GGTGACATCCAGCTGGGTGGCCGTGGCCGCCTGCACAGCCACGTTCTGGGGCGCTCCGGTGGGCACTGCACCGAGGGAGGGGACAGCGTCACCGCCCAGGGGAAAGGAACCCCCGCACTAATTCGGGGGATGCACTGCCCGGCCTGGGCGATGTGGGGTTCCAGGACAGCCCCCAGCCCCCGCCAGGACTCACCCGCTTCCCCCACGAACACCTCCTGGGGGGGGCTGGGCGGCCCCTCGCCCACGGCGTTGTAGACGCTCATCCGGATCTCATAGCGCCGGTGCTTGCTCAGGTCTGGGGGGCAAAGGGTGAGTGGGACCCTCCCCGTGATGGGGCAGCCCCGCTACCCCCGGGGGACCTGGCAGAGCCCCCCCTTGTTGGGAAGAAGGGGATGTCCCCAAGGAGCAACTGGAGGGGACAGGCAGAGGGGCTCCAGCTCACCCCGCAGAGCAGGGACACACAGGGGTGGCAGTGGAGGGGACACAGAGGGTGGTGGGGGACACAGCGGGTGGTGACTTACTGTCCAGCTCGTACTGGGTGAGGGACACCTCGCTGAGGTTGTGCACAGTGTAGACAGCTGGGCAGGAGAGCAGGCAGGGGTTAGTGCAGGGCCGGGGTGGGCTCCCACCTCTGAACCCCCACCCTAGCACAATCCCCACCCCAGGGGGGCCAGGGCTCCCCTGCAATGGCCCTGTCACCCCCAGGTGCCAACGGGGCTGTCACAGCTGTACTGCCCAGATCCCCACCTGCCACCACCCGGTCACCCCAGCCCCTGTCCCCGGGGTTGGTGGGCACTCACAGGTGGGCTCGGCCCAGCTGGCACCAGGGTGGCCAATGCCACGCAGGGCGAAGCCACGCAGACTGTCGTACACCAGCTCCCGGTACCGCAGCCGGAATCCCAGCAGGATCCCATTGATCTTGTCCTCAGCTGGGGGCTGCAGGGGGAGGGAGGGCAGGCAGTCAGAGGCTGCTCTGATCCAGGACTCCCTGGCACAGCTCGGTGCCACCTCACAGGGCAGGGCAGAGGGGACAGTACCTGCCAGCGGATAAGCACTGATGTGGTGGTGTGAGGGGTGATGGAGAGGATGGTGGGAGCCTCCTCAGGGGCTGTGGGGGAGAAGAGGGTGGTGAGGCTCCAGAGATGCCCAGGGCAGGGGGGATGCCCTGGGCAGAGGATGAATTCCCTGGGCATGGGGGTACCCCTGTCCCTGCCCCAGGAGGTGCTGACCCGCCTGCAGGGTGGTGAGTGACTCCGACTCCTCGCTGTACTCGCTGTCCCCGATGTCATTCGTCGCCTTCACACGGAACTTGTAGGAGGTGAAAGGCTTTAGCCTGCGGGAAGCAGAACAGGATGGTGACACGGCAGCCAGGCGGGTCACCCCCGAGCCACCCTCCCTCCCCCTGGGCCAGCACTTCCCAGCCTTGTACCAGCACTCCTCACGGGACGGGGAAACCGAGGCACGGGGAAAGCATCCAAACCATCCAATGTCCCCAGCCCCTCACCTGTCCACGACGAAGGCGGTGGCGTTGTGGCTGACGGGGGCGGAGTGCAGAGCCCAGTCCCCGTCGGGCAGCTCGCGGCTCTGCACGGTGTAGTAGCGCACGGGGGAGAGGCCGTCGCTGCCCGGCTCCCAGGACAGCAGCACGCTCCGAGCCCGCACCTCCTCCTGCTGCGCCAGCGGCTTCCCGGGGGGCTGCGGCCGGGCTGGGGGAGGCGAGGGGCTGGGAGCACTGCGGGGGCGCCCCTGGCCCCCCGCCGCCGGCCGGACCCCCCATCGTTACCTCTCTTCTCGGTGGTGACCACCAGGGCTTCGGCCGCCTCGCCCCAGCCCTTGCGGGTCTGCGCGGCCACACGGAACAGGTAGGTGGCCTCGGGCTGGAGGCCGGTGGCCGTGAACTGCCGGGCGCCGGCCTCCAGCACCTCCACGGCGGCCGCGGTCACCGCCGAGGTGTTCAGGCGGTGGCTGACCTGGTAGGCTGCGGGGAGCGAGCCGAGAGGTGGGGATGGGGAGGGGACACCAGCCTGGGCCCCTCCCCGTGCCGCCCCCTCTGTCCCAACCCACTGCACAGGGGAGCTCCCACCCCGCCAGGGACCACCATCCGAGCAGGGAATTCTACCCTGAGCGCTCTGAGACGCTCAGGGAGCTGATCTCTGCCTCCCCACGCCATTCCCTGCTCCCACAGGACCTCTGCATCCCATCTCAGTGTGGCACGCCCGGGATGCTCCCCACCTACCCAGGATGACGCCGTTGGGTGCTGCTGGCGGCTGCCAGATGAGCCGCACCAAGGTGGTCCTCACTTCAGGAAAGAGGAGCCCCACGGGGGGCCCAGGCACTGCAGGGGGAGAGATTGGGTCACCAGGGAGGGTGGGCAAAGCGCCAGATCCCATCCCCCGGGAGCAGGAGCCCTGGGTGTCCCGATCACAGGGAGAGGGATCGCCCCAGAGAACAGGGATAGGATGGGATTAGACACCCGGGGGACCCTTCAGCCCACCCAGGCGCTGTCACCCACCGTCATCCAGCGTCCTCTCGAGGATGGGGGGCCGGCTGGGGACACCATCGCCGATCCTGGTGAAGGCCAGCACCCGGATCTCGTACAGGGTGTACTTGGCCAGCCCGGTGAGCTGGACACTGTGGGAGGCATTGCCCTCCGCCAGCCAGAACTGGGCACGCGTGTCCGAGCCCTTCTCCTTGTACAGCACCTGCAACACAGCCCGTGTGGCACGGCTGGGCCAGGCTGGCACCGATGGGCACCAGCTCCTGGAGACCCCACAGCCCGCAGGGTGATTCCCCCAAGGAAAACTGTTCTTGCCAGGGCGTGGGCAGGGGACAGGCAGGAGCTCACTTTGTAGCCCAGGATGAGCCCGTTGCAGTCGGCCTCGGGAATGTCATTCCATCGGACCGTCAGGCTGCTCGAGGAGGTGGCCACTGCTGACACATTGCTGGGGCCGGAGGAGGGGACTGCAGGGGGGAGACAGAGGGGGTCAGTGGCCGGACTGGCCAAATTGGCCGGGGTGGGCACCCAGCACCCAGGTGGGCAGTGGTACCTGACTCCCGGGTGCGTGCCAGCACCGAGGGGCTCCAGGGCCCCGAGCCGATGGCGTTGAAGGCCTGGACCTGCACCCGGTACTCTGTCCACTCCTCCAGGTCCTCGATGGTGAATTCCCGCTCCACACGGTCACGGATCACGTGGAGCGCCGGCTGCCCCCGCCCGTCCGCCCGTGCATAGCGGATCCTGTACCCCACCGAGTCAGGGTTCCCGTTGTACTCCTGCTCCAGAAGGGGCTGGCAGGGACAGGCATTGTCACTCCTGATGTCCCACAGCACCCCCAGCTCCATCCCCCTGCAGCCTCCATGGAAATGGACACCCCCCGAGTTGTGGTACCCCCTCACCATCCAGCGCAGCCGCAGGCTGGTCTCGCTGGCCGTCCTCAGGGTGACATTGGCAGGGGCCATGTCCGGGGGGGCCTGGAGGGTCTGGATCCTCCGGGAGGGCAGGCTGGGGGGGCTGGTGCCCACGATGTTCACCTGCCGCATGCGGAAACTGAGAGAGGAGAGGAGAGGGGGTCACAGTGTGGGGCAAGAGGGCTCCAGTCGCTGGGGGAGGACAGTGAGGGGGGGTTGTGGTGGGGGACAAGAGGGCTCTGTTCCCACGGGGATGGCACCGTGGCACCATCCTGGCACTCGCCTGTAGAAGGTGTAGGGCTTCAGGTTGGGCACCTCCATGGAGCGGGTGTCAGGCTCGTTGGCCAGCTGGTGCACAAGCCCCCACTCCTCGGCCTCGCCATTCTGGCCCACCTGTGGGATGGCAGTGGGGTGAGCTGTCCCCCAAACACCCCCTGACCCCCTGCCTGAGCCACCCCGTACCTGTGCCTCCACCTGCCAGCGGGAGATGGAGGTTTTGCCATCGTAACCCGGGCGAAACTGGATGGTGACGGAGCGGGGGCCGATATTGGAGATGCCCAGGTTGGTAGGGGCACCGGGGAGCTCTGTGGGGACAGGGCAGGGTGGATGGCACCAGCCGCTGACCCCCAGCACCACCCGCAGCCCCAGGCACTCCAATGCCACCACGCTCACCTGGGGGGACCCCAGAGGAGATGGTGGAGGAGGACAGCTGTCCCTGTCCCTTGGAGGTCATGGCAGCCACCTCGATGGTGTAGGTGGTGAGGGCGGTGAGGCCGGTGACGCGGTACTCCAGGGTGACATTGGGCAGGTAATGCGTCACCCGCGTGTTGGTGCGGTTGTACTCCTCCCACGAGATCCGATAGCCTGGAATGCACCCCGTGTCACCCCTGTGTCACCCACCCCGGGGGCTGAGTGGAGCCAGGGCAGGGGAACAGGACAGGTGGGAGATGCTGAGGGGTGGGAAGAGAACAGAACACAGGGGAAAGGAAAAGGACATGAGAGAGATGCTGTGGTGTGGGAATGGGATGGAGGGGAGATGCTGCAGAGTGGGAATGGGACAGGAAAAGTGGGAGATGCTGTGGGGTGGGAAAGGGACCGATGCAGGAGCACCGTACCTGTCAGGATTCCGTTCTTCTCCAGCGGCTCCTGCCAGCTGACCTTCAGGGATGTATCCAGGATGTCACTGAAGCTGAGGTGTCCCACGGGGCCCGGCACTGCCCGAAGACACCCAGGCTCAGCACCCAAGGGCAGGAGCCCTCGGCACCCACGGGACCCCCGCGAGGAGCGAGTGGGGAGGGGGCTCCCCTTGGAGAGGGTTTCCCAGGGCTCAGCATCGGGACAGAGCCGGGGGTGGGCAGGGTCCATCCCGCGGGAGTCGGAGCCTCCCCGTACCATCCTCGTGGGTGCGCACCAGCTGGGGCGGGCTGCGCGGGCCGTCCCCGGGCGTGGTGAAGCACAGCACCGAGGTGAAGTACTCGGCGAACTTGCGCAGCCCCGCCACGTAGCCCACGTGGACGCTGTCCTGGAAGTTGGGCCGCACCGTCACCACCGTGGCCTCGTCCTCGTGCTCCGGCTCCCAGGCGATGAGCTGCGGGAGAAAGGAGCTGGGATGAGGGTTCCCAGAGCTGTGTCCTCACCGAGCTACAAACACCATCCTCCGGCCTCCTCTTATTAGTCCAGCGTTGATTAAGGATCAATTAACGGTACGGGGAGCGCTCAGCGCCTCTGCCAGCGCTGTTTACAGAGCTGTGATTAACGCCATCGATAACGGCACGGGATCACCCCTCGCCCACATCCAGGAGGGATGGCTGGGCATTTAATTGGTATTGTGCAAGATAGCCTCCAGCAACTTAATTAAACACTAATTAGGCCCTAAAAATACTAATCAAAAATACTAAGTGGCATTTAATAAGAATGTTAAATATCCTACTCACGCTGGTTATCTCATCCAGTGGCAATTAAATTCCTGAACTTCTTTGGAGTGGATTAAGACACAAGTTTAATGTTTTAATTCAATTTCATTAATGTAAATTTGAATTAATTGCAATTTGGAATTAATTACAGAGCATGGGAGACTCCAAGCCCATGCAAGTGTTAAATAACAGTAAATATTATTTTAACAGTCAGGAGAGATCCAATTGGGATTTCAGCGAGGAGGAGCCAAGACAGATTGTGAAGGCTGACCGAGGAGTTTTCCCCACAAGCTGTCCCGTTTTTGGGAATCACCCTCACCTTGTAGCCCTGGTTGATGCCGTTGATGAACTGGGGGCTGGGGGGGTTCCAGGTGAAGCGGATGGTGGTGGAGTTGGTGGCCTCCGCCTGCACATTCCCTGGAGGCACCGTGGGCACTGCCGGGAGGAAGGGACAGCTCACAGGGACAGCTCCATGAGGTCCCCTCCATCAGCCGGGTGCCAGCCCCCCGGGGTCCTGCTGGGCTCTGCAGGCCCTGCTCATCCCTGCCCAGCAAGCCCAGTCCCCCTGGGATGTCCCCACCCGTCCTCCTGTCTTCCATCCCCATCACCTCCATGGCACCTCCTGTTGCTATTGGGGTGCCCACCAAGCCCCTGCCCACCCCTGATGTCCCTGCCTGTCCCTGGCAGTCCCTGCCTACCTCCCTGCAGTGTCCACTCGGTCACTTTCATGCTGTAGACCCCCAGGCCGGCACTGTTGTAGGCGGCCACCTCGATCTCGTAGTTGGTCCAGATGATGAGGTCCTCCAGGAGCAAGTTGTTGACCTCGGCGTTGGTGATGTTCTTGAACTGGTACCCCACAGGCAGCCCAGCCAGGCAGTACCTGGTGACCAGGAGCTGTCAGAGCTGCAGTGTCCCCACCAACAGCAGGGGTGAGACCCCCAGGGTCCCCCACGGGCACCTACCGGATGATGTAGCCCTTGAGGACACCGTTCTGGTGGCTCTCGGGGGGTGGCTGCCACTGGATCATGATGGACTGGTTGGTGCGGCCGCTGGCAATGACGTTCTGGGGGGGCGCAGAGGGAGGCTCCTCGGGCAGGGACACCCTGCGGGGACAGGGCAGGGTGAGCACCCAGGACCACCATCCACCCCAGGGACCCCCGGCTGGGCCTCACCTCTCTGTGTCCTTGCTGAACTGTCCCCTGCCCACGTCGTTCACAGCGCACAGGCGGAACTGGTAGGAGCGAGCGGGGACCAAGCCCCGCACTGTCACCGATGTCACCTCAGGGTCCACGCTGGCCAGCAGCACGGTCCAGGGCGCATCTGGGGGAGAGAGGGGACAGCGCGGTGGGAACCTGACCTGCAGGACACTGGGGGTGCCTGGCTGACAAGTCCTGGGGTCCCCAAGCTCTGTGCCAGGGTGACGCTGGGGAGTTTCCCCAGTGCCAGCGGTGCCGGGGGGTGGGAGCAGCCCCTTACTGTTCTCGGAGACCTCCACGACGTAGCGGAGCAGGGGGCTGTTGCCGTCGAAGGGCTTGGCCCACGTGAGGTTGATGGCTCGTTTCTCCTGCGGGCTCAGGGCGGCCACAGGGCTCTCGGGGGCGTGGGGGAGCTGCCTGGACAGGGGGGTTAGGGACAGAGGGAGGGGGGGAGGGGGCGCAGCCCCTGGCGGGGGTGCCAGCAGGGTGAGGGGGGTCTCACCGGACACGGAGGTGGGCGCTGCGCGAGTCGTTGCCCCCGGCAGAGATCACCTTGCAGGTGTAGGTGCCGATGTCACCCGACCAGGTCTGGGAGATGTGCAGGGTGCCCACCTCGTCCAGGCGCACCCGGGGGCCACTCTCGGGGCCCAGCGGTGCCCCGTCCTTCTCCCAGACGTACCTGTGCCGAGAGGGACCCACCCAGGTGTGCCGGTGCCCCACAGCCCCCCAAAAACGAGAAGGGACCGGGGGCTCCCAGTCGCAGGGCACCAGGTGGCACTGCAGGACCACCAGCGCAGGGCTGCAGTGGAGGACCCCCATCTCCCTCCCCAGGCACAGGACAGAGGTGACAGCAGCCAGGTCGGCAGCTCAAGAGTGCCTGGACCCCCCAACCCTTCCCGTCACACTCACCTGACGTCCACGCTGGGGTCGTGGGTGACCCCGCAGCTCATGACAGCCTTGGTGCCCTTGATGACGCTCTGGTCCTGTGGCGGGTCCGTGATGCGGGTCCTTGCTGCGGGGGACACAACGAGCCACTGGCACTGGGGGGTGGCACCCACAAAACTCCGTGCCCACCCCTGGCATCCCCAGAGAGCTCCATCCTGCAGCACCCAGCGTGGGGCACAGAGCCACACACGGCCTCCCCCTCCCAGCTGCAGGTGACACAGGCCCACCGTGAGTCCCTTACCCCAAACCACCAGGTCGGCAGAGGCCTCATCCACGCCGCGGGAGTTGGTGGCCAGGCAGGTGTAGGTGCCAGCGTCGGGAAGGTGCGCGGGGCTCACCAGGAGACTGCCCGACTCCAGCAGCGTGAAACGCGGCAGCTGCACCGAGCCGCTGGCCAGGACCCGCTCCCCTGGGGACACAGCGGAGTCCCCTCAGTGCCACGGCCACCGGCATGGTGGCCAATGAGGCCAGTGCAGGGCTTGGAGGGCAGGCTGGCCCCCAGCCCTTTACCTTTCTGCCAGGTGATGGCTGGGCGTGGAGCCCCCGAGGTCTCACAGTTGAGGATGACGGACATGCCATCGATCACCGTGCTGTCCTGGGGACCCCGCGTGATGTTGGGGGCGATGCCTGTGGGGTACAGAGATGCGCAGCCCCCCCTGAATTCCCTCCCTGTGCCCAGCCTCACCCAGAAGAGTTTCCTGGGGTCCCCGAGACCTCAACCATGGGGCCCCAAGCATGTCCCACCCACCACCCAGACAGGGCATCCCACGGCAGGGAGGGGCTGGCACCTACTGGTCACGGCCAGGTACGTGGTGGTCTGCACCTCGCCGGCCGCGTTGCGGGCGAAGCACTGGAACATTCCGGTGTCATCAGGGACCAGCCCGCTGATCTGCAGGCTGCCGTCCTCCAGCAGCTGGAAGCGGGACAGCTTCTCCAGGTGGAGCAGGGCAGCGTCCTTGTACCAGGCCATCTCGGGAGGGGGGACACCTGCAGGGGTACAGCCACGTCAGGCACGGGGTCACAGCAGCACAGGGAGGGTGCCGGGGAGCAGCTCACCTTTGGCTTGGCAGGGGATGGCCACCACCTTCTCCATCTCGGCCGTGATGTGTCTCTCCGGCTCCTTGATGAACTGCGGGGGCTCTGCCAAGGGAAGCCGGCCAGGGTCCTTGGACTGACCGAGGAACGCCCCCAGTGCCCTGCCTGGCACTTCCCACCCCAACCCCGGGGCCTGCCCTGGCTCATGGCACGCGTGGTCAGGGCTGCCCGTGGGCAGGTGGTCACCCAGGATGGACAGGAAGGTGCCCGAGGGCAGGACCTCACCCAGGACAGACAGGAAGGCACCAGCAGCCACGGCAGGGACGCTGCTGCTGCGCAGCACAGCCTCACACTCGTAGAAGCCGCTGTCACTCAGGGTGGGGTGCAGGATGGTCAGCCGGCGGCTGTAGTCGCTGATGCCGCTGGACACGGGCACCCCGTCCTTCTTCCAGATGATGTGCAGCTTGATCAGCGGCCTGGGGGGCCAGGGGTGTGTCAAGGGCCATCTCCAGCTTCCCTGGAGGATCCCACCTCCCTCCATCCCACAGGACTCAGGTGGGAAGGGACCTGCCTCCATCCCACAGGATCCAGGAGTGTGGTGGGAAGGGGTCCGTGGGCACCCAGCCCCGAGGCTGGGCAATGCCAGCAGGGAGATCCCCCATCCCCATCCCAATCCCCACCCCACAGCTCACCTGGCATTGGCCACGCACTCCATGGTCACCTCCGAGGTCCCGGCCACCACACTGGTGTTCCTGGGTGGGACAATGATGGTGGGTGCGATGGGATCAGCCGGGCCACCCACGTCTGGGGAGAAGGAGGCCAGAGGGACAGCCGTGAGCACTCCCTGCCCACCCAAATCCCTGTCTGCTGGCTTGGAGGAGACAAAGGGGACAGGGAACAAAGGTCCAGCCCATCCTGGTGGCGTCAGGGTGCCATCTCAGCTGTCCCTAAGCTGTGTCCTCCCGTGGGAGCCCCAACACCCCTTGGCAGGGCCACCAGGCTGGTGGCAGCAGGGAGGAGGGAGCAGGGAGTCCATAAAGCAAAAATGATGGCAACAATAAAAAACCCTCATGTAGGCGCTGTAAAAACGCGATCGGCTCGAAAGCTGCTGATAGAGCTGAATCCATAAACAGGGGCTCCGGGATGTTTATGGCGCTCCAGGACGCCGAGGGACAGGAAAACAGATTAATGGGGATGGGAGATAGGCAGAGCCCACCACAGACAGGGATAACCTATCCTAACCCTATGGAGCAGCGGGAGGGGAGATGGGTGAGAGTGTGACAGGACTGATGCCACTTCAGGGCATCTCCCATCGGATGGGCTGTCACCACCCAAACGGGTTGGGGGACCCTTGGAAGTCCTGGAGGGTCCAAAGGAACTGGAGGGACAAGGTTACAGGGGTGGCCCCCAGGCAGGGGCTGCTCCAGAGCACCAGGAGCTGACAGGGGGACATGGACAGGAAAGGGGCAGGGTGGCCAAGGGGTGACACTGCAGCATCCCCATTCCGCAGCCCATTCCGGGGGCTCGGCCAGATGCAGCTGGAGCAGGAGCTCTGCCTGTGGCACACCAGCGCCTGCAGCACAGCCCCGAGCGCCTAAATAAATTCTGAGGCAGCTGAACTGTTAAGTCAGCAGAAGCCAGAGGCTCCGAAGAGATTTACTGCAAATTAAATTTGGGGGCGAGGCTGAGGATGGGGGGAGGGGGCCAGTGCCCCCCACACTCACTGGCCACGGTCAGGGTGATGGGCTGGCTCGTCTTGTTGTCCCCGTTCTTGTCATTCACCGCCTGCACGTAGTAACGCCCGGCGTCCGGGGCCACCGTGGACAGGATGACCAGGGTGTTCTCCAGCGTGATGGCTCTGGGGGCAGCAGAGAGGGAGTGAACCCAAAGGGGACATCGAGCTGGGACCCTCACTCCCCACCCAGCACCCTCACCAACCCCAGGATGGGGGGACCAAGCCCTGCACCACTCTCTCCGGGCAGAGCCCATGGGACGGTGCAGATTCCTAGGATTTCTCTTTTTATTTTTTTCATATTTTATTTAATGGAACAATCTAATCTGCTGGAAACATAAAATGCTGTGGGGAATGTATTTTTTTTACCATTAAATATGAGATAAAGGAGTTTTATCTCCTCAATCCCGCTTTGCAAATCGAAAGGAGACCAGTTCAATTCCTGCATAATGGGGGTTACAAATTCAATTCCTGCAGGCTGTGGCTGCCAGGGCTCCGGCAGCACCGGGATCTACCACAGCTCCACGGGGACACCTGGCACACGTGTGTGCGCCGTGCCTGGCTCCATCCCACCCTTTTGCCTGCCTTCCTCCCTCTTGTTTTCATCTTTCGTGAAGAAATCCCTTTCTCTGGTGACAAACAGAGCCATTAGTCACCGAGTGTGTCCCTGGGTTTTAGCGCGATGCGCTCGAGACGTTGGTTAAACATCCTTAGTGCAGGGACAACAGGAAATGCAGCCCCCGGGATGCTGGGGGGGTTCCAAGGGGATGCCAGGGGGATCCCGGGGGGGCTCACATGCGGCTGCTGGGGGAGATCTTCCGTCCATCCCGGAACCAGGTGACCTGTGGCTGTGGGAAGCTGGCGATGCGAGGAGCGCGGATGACAGCAGCCTCCCCGTGGGACACGCTCTGCTGTGTCTCGCTGTCCTCGAAGCTCCCCATGTCTGCAGAATGGGGGGAAAAACCATGTCAGGGTCTGGGGAGAGGCTGGGAATGGACCCAGGGATGCAGCCCCGGGTCTGGCCGGGCAGCAGGCAGGGCTCTGTGGGATGGGCTCCCCAGGGCTGCTCCTGGTCCTCTCCTCAGCTGGGGTGGCTTGGCTGGCTCAGGGTGTGGAATGTGGGGACAGCTCAGATCCCACCAGCTGCTCCTGGTGATCCATCCCTCCAGCACCTGGAGCCCCATCACCCTTGTGCTGGCTCAGGGACCCCTGTCCGAGTGTCCCCCACCACACACAGGCTGCAGCCACAGCAAGGAGGGCCCAGTCCCAGGGCTCCCCTGGCCTCTCCCTGTGTCCCATCCCATGTCCCAGTGCCAGGAGCATCCCAGCATGGCCCTGACTCTGGGGACAAGGTGGGACACAGCTGCCTCCATCCCACCCTGCCATTCCCAGGCTGGAAGCACACAGCAGCTGTGGGAGACTGAGGGAAGTGGGGGGCATGGAAGAGCGGGGTGGGACAGGGGATTTTTATTGACTTCCTTAATTGCTGTAATTAAAAACATGTAAAGAATTCTTTTTTAACGACTTTGCCATTATCATTAGTAGTTAGCACAGCTGCCTTATTAATTTCTCATTATCTTCCTGATTTGTCACTGCTCCTCAGGAGGTGTTTAAGGGGATGGGATTGGGGTTACCCCCGAGGCAAGGGGTGACAGAGAGGGGCAGGTCCCTTGGGACAGAGCCACCATCCCAGGGCTCAGCACCCACATCTCCTCTTTAAATCTCTGGACATCCCTGCCAGTGTCACCCCAGGGATACTCCAGACGTCCCTCCTGGCATCGCTGCAGGGACACTCCGGATGTCCCTGCCAAGCATCACCCCAGGGATGCTCCGATATCCCTGCCAAGCATCACCCCAGGGACACTCTGGATGTCCCTGCCAAGCATAACCCCAGGGACACTCTGGATGCCCCTGCCAAGCATCACCCCAGGGACACTCTGGATGTCCCTGCCAAGCATCATCCCAGGGATGCTCCGATATCCCTGCCAAGCATCACCCCAGGGATGCTCCAATGTCCCTGCCAAGCATCACCCCAGGGAGACTCTGGATGTCCCTGTCAAGCATCACCCCAGGGATGCTCCAGGCTCACACATGCTGGCCACAAGTGGCACCAACACCAGAGCCGTCCTACAGGCCCGGAAGCTGTGTGTCCCCAGGCGGTCCCCATGGAGCAGGACAGTCACTTACAGGCCACCTGCACCTCGGTCTGGCGCTGCAGCAGGGCTCCCATGCGGTTGCGGACGATGCAGCGGTAGAAGCCAGCGTGGGTGCGGTCCAGCGAGGTGATCATGTACCTGCGGGAGGGAGTCAGCCGTGAGGGGACACCCATGTCACTGTCACAGCCCCTCTGGAGAGGCTGCAGGTCCTGCACACCCCACCCCGATTCACTGCACCTGTGCCAGGAGCTCCTTTTCCCTGAGGAGCTGCTGCTGGAGGTGTGTGTCCATGGATGTGTGTGCAGCCTGGGGGACACCCCCGTGGCCCTCCCTGCCACACAGGAACTCATGGCCACGCACACGGGAGGTGTTTCCACTGTGCCTGAGCTGGTGACTGTCACCCTCCCGGCCCAGGGGCTGGCTGTGACCTGCACCCATGAGCTGGGACCTGGGACGCACCGTCCTGACCCCTGTCCCAGCCCCAGCAGCGACCCTGCGTTCTGCTGGTGTCACTCAGCTTGGACCCCAGAGTGACCAGGTCTGGCACTGCTCCGATGAATCCCAGCTGAGCCCCCTTATCATCCCCACGCCTGCTCTTATCAGCCGCCCGCGCCAGCAGCCGGTGAGGAGATAAAGAAAATCACCACATCTCCACTCGCCCACCCCCCGAGCATCGCCCCCGTCCCCAAGCCGGACCCTGCTGCCACCAGACCTCCCCGGGCACCCCCGGAGCTCGTGTTTCATCCGCCTCAAAACAGACGGGGGAGTCTCCGGGGGCCCGGGCAGGCGCTGCGGCGTCGCCGTCCCCAACGGGGAGTGCTGCGAGATAAAGCAGAGAGGGAATAAATAAAGCAAGCTCAGCCCTCCTAGCCCAAAATCTAATCTTGCGTTAAAACCCGCCGCGGGCTCTTTCGGCAGAGCTTTGTTTGTTCTTCTGAGAACTGAGCGTAAATTAAACTTTCATAAGACCTGAGGAGTGCGTTCCCTGTGCCGGGAGCGCAGCAGGCCCCGCGCCCACCTCCCCGCACGGGAAATTGTGACAGGGGACACGGGGGGACGCCCACCCCATCCCGGCACCACGGAGAAGGGGTGGGCAGGGTGGGACTGGCACCAAACCCGCGGTGACACCCACCCAGCCGCCCACCCACGCGGCGTGCCGGGGTCACCCGTCCCCGCGGGAGGAGCGAGGGTGCCCTTTGGGAACGAGTCCTTGAGTGTCACGGCTGATATTTAAAAATGCTCCCCAGAGGCTTTAAATAAGATATTTCAATTCCACGGAGCTGTCAGGAACGGCTGCAGACGCCAGGAATAATGGGCCCGCTCTCCTTGCCGTGTCCTCGTTAATAAATCACACCGTGACTCCCGAACACACGCACGCCGATGGACGGATGGATGGATGGACGCTCAGCAGCAGAGGGACACGTGTGTCCCCAAATAGATCCGTGTCCTCGCTGCCACGTCCCCTCCAGACCTTCATTCCAGGAGGGGGACAACGCAAAGTCCCTGGCACAGCTCAAGGGACCCAAACCAGCCCAAGCCCTGGGGTCCCAGGCAGCACCTTCAGTGCACAGCCCCTTGTCCCCACGGGCAGGACACCTCCACGGGCACGGGGAGCCTCCTCCCCCAGCCCAGGACACTCTGGCAGATCCAATTACGGGACCTGGTCCCCACACACAGGAGCTGGAGGAGTTATTAAAGCAGCAGCACTTCCACACACACCTCAGCAGCTGAAAATAGCCCGGAGAAAGGAAATCAATTCCCGGCGCAGCCCAGCCCGCAGTCATCAACCAAACCAGCACAGACTTTGTTCTCTCCCGCTCGCCTTCCACCAAGGCTTTTATCCAAGACCGCTCAGATTCGATTTCTTTCCCCCACCATGCCTGGCTGGAAGGGGAGGGGAATTGATTTCACCCCCAATGTCACCCCCGCTGTCACCCCCTCTCACGGGATGTGCTGAGTAGCAGGAAGGGTGGATGTCACCCCACAAATCCCCCCCAGGCTGTGCCACAGCTCCATGACCAGGATCCCTGATCCATTGAGCCATGCAAGGACGCAGCTCCTCCAGCTGGGATCAATCCCGGTGTCCTGACCGGGTGGCTTTGTCCCTCCGGCCCTGCTCCAGCCAGGATGGAGGTGAAGCCTGGCCCAGCTCCCGGCGCAGCCCTCACTGCTGACTCCGCTGTTCCAGGGGTTTGTTTGGCTTCTCTGTGAAGACGGAGGTTGACAGGGCATCGTCCGTGGGGAAAAGCCCTTCCACAGCGAGGACTGACCCACTCTGCTCTGTCAGGAAGCGGCCATGTCCCACTCGGCCCCGGGGTCAGGAGGGGCTCCGGAGGCAGGAGCCCTGTGCCGGGGGACCGGCGGGTTTGCAGCAGCAGCTTTGGCACCGGATCAGTCTGACAGATGGATGGCTGCATGCCGAGAATGACAACCTGTCCATCCATCCATCCATCCATCCATCCATCCATCCATCCATCCATGATCCCGTCAGCGAGGCAGGGCAGGGCACAGCAGCGTGCCCAGCTCCTCACCGTGCGATCCTGGCACGGCACCACCGTGTTCTGCAGGATTGTTCCCATCGCTCCGGCACAGCGATGCCCCAGCCCCGGCTGCTGCCGTGCCTCTGTTATTGTAGGGTTGCTGAGGAGCGTGGGGCTGACGCTGCCGAATTATTCTTAGATTGAGGGGGTGGAGAAGGGCCGGGAAAAGCATCAGCCAAAGGATTTGATCCATCAAATTGAAAGCCAGAAGAGTGCAGAAATCTGTGAGGTTCTTCCAATGCCGCCCAGTAACAGCAACAGCTGGATCGGATTTGGGATGGAAGCACATTGGCACAGTCCCCTTTGATTAATATCCTGTATAACGACTAATTAATTCTGGAGGGGACGTGTGTTTGAATAGTTGCTGTGGGATAATGAAATGTCAAGTGAGCATTAAAACACACTTAGCAGAGGTTTAACGACTCGCAGCATCCGAGCGCGTGTCCCGGCCCCCGCGCCGATGGGCCAGCGCTCGATGTGGCGGTGAGCACCCCCCTGGCGTTCCATGAGCCCACTTAACTGGGCTATCGGATCTCAATTAGCTCCCGATTGGAACGGGCTCCGTTTGGATCCACGTGGCCGTCGCCTCTCCGCCTGCCTGGAGTGTTTTCCCTCGGCCACGGGAATTGGGCGGGCGCCGGAGGCCCCGTAAATCGCTGCCTCAATTGGCCCTGCCAGAACAATGAGCCATTTAATAATTAATGCCCGTGTATTAATCAGCCTCCTTCCTGCAGAGCAGGGACGGAGCAAGCCTCGATCCATGTTGCGGCATCCGGAGGGCTTTGGTGCATTGCTAACCACGAGTTTGGCCACCTCCCAGCTCCGGTGGCATCTCCGGCTCAGAGAGCTCCCTGTCCTCTCTGCCGTGGCTCCTGAGCCACCAGAGCAAGGAGATTCCCTCCATTGCCTCCGCTGCCGTCCCACCACGTGCCTCCTGCTGTGGCTCCCTGGCACCGCTGCCCTGTGCCCGGCAGTCGCTGCTCACTCGCACAAACATTCCTGTGTCCTCCCAATTCCAAACAAGGCACAGAGATAGGCAGGAGCCTTCCCAGCACAAGCATTCCCAGGAAAACACACCCCATGCTGCTCACGCTCCTCACCGGCTCTCCTGGGGGCTTTGCCACTTGTGGTGATGCCAAAGGTGACACAGGCCAGGCTGGAGCCACCAGAACCAGGAACATCCTGCTGGGCTCCCACCCAGCCTGGATACGAGCCCTCCAATGTTCATTAGTTCCCATTAATTAAATCATTGCGTGGTAATTAGCTCACTGTGGGAGAGGGATGGGCTTTGCACCTGGGCTGGCAAGGGGTTGGTCTCACCAGAGCTGCACCCGACGAGCAGCAGCATGGGTTGAGATTCCAGCAGGAATCCAGGGTTGATCCATCCTGTTTGTCCCAGGTCTGGGATTTTTAGAGCCTTCTGGTTCCGTATTTTACATAATTTGGGGCACCAAACATTTAGAGTCCTCAACAGGCCATAAAGCCTTGTCAGGATCCTGTGTGCGCAGCCAGTCGTGTCCCTGCATCCCTGGGGGACACCCCAAAACCAGCACAGCAAGGAGAGGGCATTGAAAGAGCCCCAAATCTGCTCCAAATCTTTGTGACCCCACACAGAAAGGCTCGTGGAAGGAGATGGAGATGGATCAGAGGCACCACGTGCTGGAAACCCCCCCAGGGTTGGCAGGGGGTGGCACTGGGAGGCTCAGCTGTGCCAGCCCTGCTTGGCTGGCAGGAGCTGGGGCAAAGCCAGCCAGAGCTGGAGATGGAATTACACTTCTCCAAGCTCCAGCAAAGGGGATCTGGGCTCTTGAGAGGAGACAGGAAATCCTTCAGTAGCTGCTGGACTCTTGCACCAGCTGTGGAGACCATGAGGAGAGGCACGAGGGCTGATTTAGGAGCTGGAAGATGCATCCCTATGGATGGGAGTCTGTCCAGAGGTAATCTATGTGTAAGGTAATTTCTGAAGGCAGCAGGACTCGATGCAGCCCTTAATAGGACAATCTCATGTGATAAATTACCAGACCCAACTAATCTGCATGGTAAATTTCTTGTATGAGAAATAAATATCCTCAATTCACCAGAGAAGCGCTTTCCTTCCGAGGATTTCATTAAAGACATCAAGCTGCCTGATTTGCATGTTATGATTCCTCGTACGAGCAGCTCCGGAGAGCTCGTGGAGAGCCCAGCACTGGAGAGATTCCGGAGGGAAAAACAGAGCTGGCCCTGGAGAGCAGGACCTGAGCATGTGGGCATGGCTGTGCCACCCAGCCTGCTGTCACCTCAGCAGAGGGACACTGGAGGGGTGTCACTGGGTGTCCCCAGAGCGGGAGGCAGCAGGGATCCCATGGGAAAAATGCCTCCATTGTATCCCTTGCCAGCAGCAGGGAATGGAGGGAGCGAGGAGAGGGCTAGGCAGGGTGGTCCCGGTGGTCCCTGGTCCCATGCCATCCCCAGGGGTGTTCCTGGGGTCACAGGTCCATGGGCACACACAGAGCTGATCCTTGATCCCCCGCGGTCCCCAGGGATGCTCCCAAGGGAGGACATCTCCACACACACACACACAGAGCCAGGCTGCTGCTCAATCCCTCGGGGGTCCCTCATCATGCCTGGTCCCCTGGGATGCTCCTGAGGGAAGGCAGCTCTGCCTGCACACAGAGCTAAGCTGTGACGCTCCCATCCCCAGGGATGCTCCCAGGGGATGGGTCCATGATCGCACACAGCTCCAGGCTGGTGCCCAATCTCCCACGGTCCCCAGGGATGGATCCCGAGGGGGGATGACTCCACGAGCACACAGCCCCAGGCTGGTCCCCAGTCCTTCTGGAGTGCCTCATCACACCTGATCCCCTGGGATGCTCCTCAGGGAGGTGGCTCCACATGCTCAGAGAGCCAAATAATCCCGCCGTGATCCCCAGGGATGCTCCCGAGGGATCAGCTCCAGAGGCAGAGGCACCGCCAGGAACCTGCCGAGAGCGGGGCCGGGGTCCTGCCGAGCCCGCTGCCCACCTGGCCCTCGGCGAACGCCAAGAGCCGCTCCGGTGGCGGCGGAACCGCTGCGGGAAGGAAAGGGAGGTCGCCATGGAAACGCTGCCAAACTGGGAGAGCGGCTCCTTCCCTGGAAACATGGCGTGAGCTCCTCCGACCACCGGCCAGGATGAAGGGGAGCGGCTCGGGAGGGTGGGGGGACAGCGACCCCCTGCCCACGGCCCCCCAAAAAGGGAGAAATCGCAAGGGCCATGGCAGCCGGCGGTGCCGGAGGGATGCTCTACTCGGGAGGGGATCCGGGGAGCAGCAGTGGGGATGATGAGGATGAAATGCTTGGAGACACAGGGCCCTGGCTGGGAACCACGAGGTGATGCCACTAAAGGTGGCTGGGAACCACGAGGTGATGCCACCAAGCCCAGCCAGTCCCTGGGCACAGCCCCCGCAGCACACTGTCCTCTCCAAAACCTCTCTCCTGGGCACAGCCAGGCCCTGCGGAAGGTCCCTCCTGTCCCTGGGGTGGGGACACGCCGGGGGACATCCGGCAGCACTGAGCTGGGAGGGACTGGTGCACCCCGAGCCCCTCACCCACGGCACCGCCGCACCCAGAGCCATCCCCGACCCCGCACGGCCGAAGCATCCCAGAGCCTCCCCGGCCATCAGCACCAGCCCTCCCCTCTCCAAGGATTACTCTGTTTCTAAACTCGTTAACTTTTAATTACAACCTTCCCACTGCCTGAGCGGGCTGGCTCCGCGCCACCGACAGCTCTATTAAAATTCAATTTCTGCCCATCATAACTAATTTTGGTCCTTTGCCTTCTCACCAGCAGCCTCCACTGCCAGGCAAGACAGCCAAACCCTCATCTCCATACTCTAAATCCCCACGGAGCCCCGGGCAGAGCCAAGGCATCCCGGCAGGTTCTGTGGGAGCCCGGCAGGGATTTGCATGGAGGATTCTTCGCTCCATTGGCTGCGCTGGGTTTGTTTGGGTTTTCCCCACGTGTTTGTTTGTTTGGTTGGTTTCTCGCTTCTTTCCTTAATCCTTTCTGGCTGGATGCTGGAGCTGGAGATGGGGGCTGAGGGCTCGGGGAGTCACCTTGGAGCAGGGATGCAGGGATGCAGGGATGTAGGGATTCAGAGATACAGGGATGCAGGGATGCAGGGATGCAGGGATGCAGGGATGCTGAGATGTGGAGCTGCCGGGCATCCCAGAGCACAGACAGCAGTGCTGGCCCCTTTCCTACAGAAGGGTAAACTGAAGCACAGATCAAACCCAGAAGAAACTTAGGAAAAGAAGTCAGAATCCCCATTCTGGGTTTGGAGGTGGCCCCCAGGCACCCCAACCACTCCCAGGACAGAGCAGGGCCCAGGATCAGGGTTCTGACGACTTTCTCCTGCCTGGGAAAGAGCTGCATTCCTGACAGGAGTGAGCTGTGGGAATTGTGGGGCTCAACAGGTCTCTGAACTTCCATATCGGGATGAGCGATGAGAGATAAGAGTGTCCCAGAGGGCACCCAGCCCCCTCTGAGGGCATTGCAGAGCTACAGCCACCACAGCTTGGGAGGGGACAGTCCCCAGGGTCCCCAAGGACGGCCCAGGCTCCAGGATCCCAGCACGGCACACGACGTCACCCAGCCTCTCTCTCTGCGTTCCCGGCATCCCGGAGCAGCCCCGCGTTGCTACAGCAACACGAAGCCTTTGGATTCGATGCCTGGAAAGGGGGAACGGCTTGTCTCGACCTGAATTATTGATTAAAACAGAGAGGATGACACACACGCTCAGAGGAGACGGCGAGAGGTGCCCGCCTTGATTTCAAGGCCAGCTCCAAGGGGCCAGAGTCGCTCTGTGCCAGGATCAGTTGGCACACGGGGCTGGATGCTGGGATCTGGGCACTCTCTCACACCACCCTGCCTTGCCCCTTCCCGGTACGGCTGTTCCCAGAGAGCCACGGGCGGGCTGTGATCCGCAGCCCGGTGTTAAGGCGTTAATCCGCTTGTGCAAACACCTCCTCCCCGGTGTTGACCTGCTTAAATTCCCCATTTGCTCTGCAAACAGAGCCGGCAGCTCCCGGGCTGCCAAGCTCTGCCTCTGTGCTGCTCCCAGGATGGCAGCCCTGGCAATGGCACCTGCCAGGGACCAGCGTGCCGGGCAGGATTTGCTCCGGATGCTCGGGAAGACTCTGAATCACTGAATCGCTGAGGCTGGAAAGACCTCCAAGGTCATCGAGTCCAACCTGTGACCAACCCCCAGCCCAGAGCACTGAGTGCATGTCCAGGTGTTCCTCGGACACCTCCAGGGATGGGGACTCCAAACCTCCCTGGACAGCCCGTTGTGATGCCTGCCCAGCCTCTGCAGACTCACCGATATTCCAGGGAGAACTTGGTGAGCTCCCGGCTGTTGTGCAGCCACTTGAACTCGAGGGGCCAGCTGCCCTCGGCCATGCAGGTCAGCACCAGCCGGTTCCCCTCCAGGTGCACCTGGCTCCGCACCGGCTCCGTCTTGAAGTACGGGGAGACATCGTCTGTGGAGAGAGGAGGGAGAGGGATCAGGGACCCACATCCCACCGGCCCCATGGACCACTCAGCACTGCTGTCCCTGCCTTTGTCAGGGGATGGAACAAAAAGATCTTTAAGGGCCCTTCCAACCCAAACCATTCCACGATTCCATTGGCATCACCATCACCCAGCAGCCACCTCCCTGTCCCCTGCCCCAGCCAGACCACCCAGCCCCTTCCCTGTCCCTTGCGCCTCCCTGAGCCATTCCAGCAGCCCATCCATATGGGCTCAGCCTGCTGCAGGTTTATCTAAGCTGCTTCTTTGCTTTATTCCCGGCTCCCTTTGTAGCATCTCGGAGCTTTTAACTCGGGGGGTGAAGGGGCGGAGGGGCTGCGAGCGGAGCGAGGCAGAACCACTTACTCCTCTCCTGTTTTATTTGCTAAGTAAAACTATAAATCGAACCACACAGCTCCATTTTCTGCTTAACAAATGGAAGCCCTTTTACTTCAAAGGCACATTCATATTCCCCAGCAGCTTTCAAGTGCACGTTCAATCACAGCTCTGGGTTTTTTTCTTTGGGGTAGGGCTTTGCTTTCTTGTCTGCTTGAGCTGAATTCCTGCCGCGGATCCCCGCGCTGTGAGCGGCACCGAGGCAGTGCCTCCCACCCTGGGGGTGCTACATGGGTTTGTGGGAGCTCGGAGGCACCCAGAGACACCCCAAGACCTGCACAGGGGTCCTTCTGCTTGGTCCCAGCGCCTGCACACCCACATGGAAATGCCTGATGCGCTTACACCATCCTGCCTGGCAAAGGGGAGGGCACGGCGGTGCTGGCGAGTCATGAGGAGGGGAAGGAGCAGCTTGTGGCTCGTTAATTTAATCTTCCTCCCTGACCTTCAGCAGCGCCCAGCGCCGGCTGGAAGGGGCAGCCCTCACTCATCCTGGTGTCCCTGCCTCAGGTCCAGGATGGATCTGGACATTGGGACACCAGGGCATGGCAGCCCAGCATGACCCGGTGGCACTGAGTGGTGCCCACTGGCAGCTCGGTGCCCTGGTTTTGGGGTTTGGCACCACTGCTGTGACCACCACTGACCCATGGCCACGCTGTTCTCTGGCCTGGAGAGCTCGTGACAGCCCCAGGAGTGGGGACACGGGTGCTCCAGGGCTCACGGGAACATCCCAGTGCAGGATCTGTGTCACCTGTGCACGGGGGTGGCCACACGTGTCCCCACCACGGCATGGCAGGAGCTTGACCTGCAGGGCCAGGGCTTCGCCCACGCTGCTCTGGAGACCTTGAGATTATGGCAGTGCCCAGATGGGGACGTGGCACAGCCAGATGGCAGCTCCAGATCCAAACACCTCCTTCATGAAACCAGTAAATGAGCCATGGCCCAGACTGGGGCCCACTGGGCGCGACGAAGCTGCAGGGAGGATCCAAGCACGGCACACCAGGGAATTCCCCAGGGAATGCTGGTCCCATGGGCTGTGCTGCCAGGGTCCAGCCGAGCACTCAGATGACACAGCGCGACTGAGACCTGCCGCTCCTGGTGCAGCCCCCACACCGAACCAGTGCCCATGTCTGGGGGGGACTGGGAGGCATCTGGGAGGTGTCCTGGAGGTGCCTGGGAGGTGTTCAGGAAGCGTTCGGGAAGCGCTTGGGAAGCGTTTGGGAAGCAGGGTGCTGCTGGCGCACCTTCCCCTGGGCCCGCCCGCCGTTTGCATCCATCCTAATTTGATTTTAAGCAGCTAAGGCTCATCACGCTTTGAAGCGCCCGAGCCATCTGTTCTGCATTAAGGGGTGAAAAACGGCGCAGAGGAGGAGAGGCGGCTCCTAATTCCACACGGATCGTTCCGTGGTGATCCGCCCGCGAAGGTCACGGTGCCCAGCGCCTCCTGTGTCCCCGCAAGAGTCAAACCCACCCCAACCACAGCAGGCGACAGCAGGGATGGGGGTCCTGGGGGTCCCTGGCGAGGGGTGAAGGCGGCACCGAGCTCTGAGCAGCCTCGTGTGGAATTCTCCTCCTCCTGGGAGCCCTGTGCCCCTCCAAGGAGCCCAATCCAGTGCTGGGGGCAGCTGGAGGAGAGGAGGAATCCACGGAGGGGAACGTGGCTCGTTAATTCTGAGGTCTCCAGAGAGGCCTCCAGGGACAAGACCAGGTGTTCTTGGTGTTCACCTGCCCAGCAGCTTCCCAGGGGATGCCCACAGCAGCTCTTGGAGGGGAGAAGAGTGGGGGGCCCAACGCTGAGCACTGCTGCACCCCTTGCCCCCTTCTGCAGCCCCTCTGCCTCAGTTTCCCTCTCCAGCAGCACCAGACATCCCAGCTCTGCTCCCTGGGGACAGCTCCTCTCTCCCACCACCCACGACAAGCCATGGCACCACCAAATCCAAGGTCATGGGGCTCCCACCACCTCACCATGGAGCCGGCATGGATGGGAGTGGCTGTTCCTCCAGCCTTGGGCTCGGGGGAGGGGTTCCCGGTGGGTGACAGCCACGTCCCCCCCAAACGAAGGGTCATTACTGCTCATTCCGCCTCTCCCCCATCTGTTGTGACTGTTTACACTCCACTTGCTAATTAGAGGCTAATTAGTTGGTGCAGAAATTCATCACTTTCCAAACACAGGCGGCAGCGAGGGGCGTCTCCGGCAACATCTGCACATCTGCCGGCGGCATGGGACAGTGCGGAGCTCCTGTGCCATCCCCCGCCACGCCATCCCATGCCAGACCATGCCAGCAGTGTCCCCTCCGCACAGAAAGGTGCCACCAAGCCCCTCTGTCCCCATCCTGCCCACACCTCTGAGCTGCCGGCGGTGACGGATGGAATTCCGAGGGCTGGCAACAAGAGGGACAGGGACAGTCCCAGCTCCCCCACTCTAATGCCAGGCCCTGGCACGGCACTAATCCTGCCTAATGGGATCACAATCTTGGCCCCTGCACTTTAGTTACATCAGGGCCGGCGGGGCATTAGAGCCCGAGCGGGCGCGGATGTAGGGCAGGGCTCCCGAAAGAGCCGTAATGGATCCTAATTCCTGGGCCTAATGGGCGAGCTGGGAACTAAGCTCCCCTCTCCCGGGCTTCAAATCCCTCTTGATGGGAAGGGACGGGGAGTTTTAAGCCCGGAGGAATCCCGGAATGCCTGCCAAGGGCATGGCTCTGCCTGGCAGCTGCTGGCAGGGGGAGGGTGGGGATGGAGGGTGCAGCCCCCTCCTTTCCCCTTCCCCCCCAGAGGCGAGATGGGGATGGGGACAGGAGATCCAATTCCACAGGTCCCCCCGGCCATTCCTGAGGCTCGTGGGACACCCGGTCCCCTCCTGCCTGGCACCACAATCCCGGGGATAACACCGACCCCTCGCCAGCACAAGGTCACCTCCCTCTGCCCCTTAGGGACAGCGGCGGCATCCAGCCACTCCCTTCCCCAGGTCACCCACTGGAAGGTGATCAGCCCAGCGCCCATTCCTGCTGATCGCCATGAATCAGCAGGATGCCCCAGGAACCCCAACCCAGCCAGCACCCCCTGGCACCAGCAGGATGTCCTGAACCCACCCACCTTCACCTGCGGGTGAAGGAGAGCCCAACCAACACCAGGGCCCAGCACCACCTCAGGGAAAACAACTCCATCCTCTTCCTCCTTCCCAACAGC
Source organism: Acanthornis magna (assembly GCA_036785705.1). Taxonomy (NCBI): domain Eukaryota; kingdom Metazoa; phylum Chordata; class Aves; order Passeriformes; family Acanthizidae; genus Acanthornis; species Acanthornis magna. The sequence goes on from JAWUZG010000150.1 coordinate 3,951,592, forward strand.
CCTTCCTCCGTCCCACGGGGATGTGGCCAGCGCAGCCCTGGGAGTGCCCACTCCACTGCCCACACCCCACCTGGGCCACAGAGAGGGGACAGAGCCATGTCCCTGCTCCCCCAAAGCTTTCCAGGTCTCCCCCATCCTTCTCAGGACATTACCACCCAAAAAGGTGGATGGCAGCCTGGCAAGGAGGATGCCAGGCCAGTAAGGAAGACACCAACTCTGTGGCACGGCCACCTGGCACTGCCACCGAGCAGCTCCCGCTCCAGCCCCCCTGGCCCCTCCCAGCACAGGGAGATGGAGCTAAATCTCCTCGGCATCAGACTCTCGCTGGCTCCGCAGCACGAAGAGATTAAAAAACAATAAAGAGAAAGCGAAACCCTCCGCTATAATTACCAGCCTTTAGCCGCCAGCGGAGGCAGGAGGGAGGGAGGCAAGGAAAAAGGGGGAAAAAGAAACAGAGGAGAAGAAGAAATCCACTAAAATTTTAATAGGAACCACTGCATTTAATTTAACGACACATTTTTTCAATTACCAGAATAATTGTTTTATTCATAAAACGAGTTTCAATAAGAGGGTAATTTTCCTTTGTTTTTATTATTCATTTGTGGAACATATTCACGGCGCGGTTCCCCGGCGCCGCCACAGCCGCGCCACATCTGGGGGGCTGGGGAGGGGGGAACGTCACCCACGGCCCCCAAAAACAGCACCCATGGGGGACCACAACATCCCCGAGCACCCCAGCAGGGTCACAGCCTCAGCTGGGTGCAAGGAGACGTGGCCCCAGGGGATCCATCCTGGCTAAGGGGCACTGGGGACATGGTGGCCCTGGGGACAAGAGAATCCCTGCCCAAGGATTCACTCGGCCCAAGGAGCCACCCCTTGGCTATGTCCCATTCCCGGCTTGTTGGATGCCAGGTGAGGTTGGGAAGCATCAATATTTCAGTGGATGCTGGTAAAGCCACCAGGTCGATTCCATGGCACTCGTGTGCCCGAGGGCACGGAGCCACCGCCATGCCCCAGCACGGCCCCGGTGCTCCCGGTGTCCCCAGGCAGGGCCCTCCCGGGGTCCCCGGCAGGCGGGTGGCAGGTGCAGGGCGATTAGTGGCTCTCTCCGCCGCTGCCAGAGCCATTAGTATTCCTGAGACACGGCTGCATCCCCTTCATAAAAAGCAAACACGGAATTGAAATGCCGAGCGCTGCCGGCACCTGGGGAGCCCCGGAGCGCGACGGTGCTGCTGGGCAGGGACCGAGGGGACCAGGCACTGGCTGGCGGTGCCAAGGATGAAGCCAAGAATGGGGCAACGTGGTTTGGGAACCTTGGGTGAGCCCTGCTCGCCCTCCTGCCAACACCTGGGCAGGTACAGAGCAACCTGAGGCACTCCCTGCAGCACCCGAGGGGATCCCACAGGGCTGGCGGGGACCCAGCACGGCTCCATCCTCCTCATCCCATTGCCCACCAAAGCCAAAATCACAGAGTCACGGGATCCCACACTGGTTTGGGTTGGGAAGGACCTTAGACCCCAACCAGTCCCAGCCCCTGCCATGGGCACTATCCCAGGTTGCTCCAAGCCTCATCCAGCCTGGCCTTGGACACTTCCAGGGATGGAGCAGCCACAGCTTCTCTGGGAAATCTGTGCCAGGGCCTCACCACCCTCACAGTAAAGAACTTCTTCTGTGAAATCCATCCCAGTATCAGTCCCTAGTCCTGATCCCAGCAGAGCTGGCCCTGGAGCAGCCACAGGGACACCCAGGTGTCCCCTGTCCCCCCCCAGGCTGGGCTGGTGGCACGGGGCAGCCCTGCTCCCCACAGGCACACGGAGCAGTGCCAAAGGCACCCGGAGCAGTCCCACCCATCTCATCCCCAGGGATCAGGCCGGCTGCCCCGCACACCCCCCACCCATGGCGCGTCTTTTGATGTGGGTTTTTTTGCCCTTTTTACTAAGAAAAAGACTTATAATTGCAGATGTGACCATTAATCCTCCCAACTTACTTTGTTCCCTTCCTTCTCTGCTTTCCCCTCCCTCCCTTCTCCCCCCACTGAGACCAAGAGCTCTAAAACTCTCCTTCTGGCTATTAATTAAAAGCAACCTCTCCACTGCCGTGAGTGTACTTGCCATAAATTAATAGCAGCCTTCTTAATCAAATCTTATCTCCTCTCCAAGCGCCCGGCGCACGGGGCCGAGTTGGTATCCCAGCCTGCCCAGCCGTGAAATGCAATTCCCAATGCTCCAGTGGCCCTGGCAGCTCTGCTCCGTCCCCTCCTCCCCGGCGCCTGTACCTGTGCGGGCGCGGAGTCAGCACCTGGGCCGGGAGGGAGGAGAGGGGCTCGGCCACCCGGCGCAGGGGTGGCTCCCGAAGGACACGCTCCATTTCTCAGCCATTTACTGCGTTTATCCGCAGCCCCGGCGGACGGCACTCGCCTTCCTGAATTATTTAGGAGGGGTTCGGTGCTCCGAGGCAGTGAGCGCCATGCTGGGAAATCCTCCTGCCGGAGCTGGGGGTGTGGGAAGGCAGTGGGGCCACGGCGCAGATTTTGGGGGGTCAATCCCGGGATCTGTGGGCTCCCGGTGCTCCAGTTCCCCGGAACCTTGGAGAACATCATCCCTCCAGTCCCCCATCCCTGTCCCACCAGGTTTTTCTTCTCCCAACCCATGTCCCAGCCCTTCCCTCTGAGCTGCCAGTTCTCCAGTCCCACACAATTCCCAGACAGGAAACATGAGCTGGGACAGAGGGGGACCTGGACACGGTGCCCTGCAGCTTCTGGGGCTGCTAATTCCAGCCCTCTCCTTTGCCATGTGGAAAAAAGAGAGCTGGATGTGATTTTGCTCCTTGGCAGAGCGGCCCTGCCTCCCTGGTGGACTGAGTTGGGCATGGGGGGCTCGGGCTGGGTCCCCCCCACAGCACCACAGCCCAGCCGAGCCTGGAGCAGACAGAAGATGACTGAGGCTGCAGTGGGAGTCTCACCAAAAAGGAGCTAAGGGGGTTTCCAGCTGAAGGAGAGCAGCCCGGACAACCTCCCTGCCTCGGCTCCAATCACACCAGGATCACAGGAATAAAACCATCCTTGTGGAGCAGGGAAGCGCTGACGGCGCCCAGGGATGCAGGAGCATCTCACAGCAGCCACATCCCTCCAGCAGCAAAGCCTGGAGCCGTTCCAGGTGCTGTGCCCGTCCTGCCCATGAAGGGAAGAGCTGGGAGGCTCCAAGGGCTGGCACCCTCCAGCCATCCGCCACCAGCACGTGCCCTGTGCCGACCTTGCTGCCAGAACACATCCGTCCTTGTTCCGATGCCTCACTGAGCTGTCGGGCTGCTCACAGCCCTGGGAGCTGCTGTTCTGCCGTGGCGAAGGGGCACGGGCAGCAGGAGGGGGCTGCTGGCCTTGGGCACGCTGTCCCCTGGGCTCAGGTCACAGCTCCTGCTCCCCTGGAGGGGCACGGCTGGAGATGGGCACCTCATCCCCATCCAACCCTCTGCTTCCTCGTGCAGCTGCTTTAGCAGTTCCCTCACAAGGCAAAAAGGCTTTTTGGGTAGAGGGCGGCTCTGGGGACACCTCCCAGCAAGAGGTGCATCCATTACCCCAGAAGGGCTGGCAAAGGAGGGGAGCTGGAGCTGGCATTACCACCCCGGAGAGGAGCTGGGCTGGACCCCACAAAGCCCAGAGCTCTGGCACCGCTGCCCCACTCCCTGCGCCTCCCTCGGAGGGGATTTGGGGTTCCCTACATGCCGTAAGCCGATTGCAGAGGTGTGGTAACTGGATTAAGGGGGAGGCTGAGGGAGACGCAGACCTGGAGGAGCCGCTGAGCGGAGCACGGCTCCTGCCCGTGTGCCACCGCGGGATTTGCAGAGCTGGAGCTTAAACTGATTTCCTTGCCTTAAGCCTTTGGAAAGGTGAAGCTGCAGGAGGGACGTGGGCTCTGCCCCCTCCTCACCCCGCAAAAACCCCGCAGGGCCCTGGCGTGGGCTGGCAGAGGGGTCATGTCCCCACAGTGATCCCCTCAGCCACCCACGTCCTCACATGGGCACTGGGTCACATCCCACAGCCACCCCTGATGGTGGCAGTGGCAGTGGGACCTCCAGGTGACCCCTCAGCGCCTCGGGGAGCAGCACAGTGACCCCAAACCCCCACAGGGCCCCGTCAGCACCCACCAGCCACCCGTGGTGATAATCCCTGCTGGCAGCAGGCACCGCTCAGGGCTCTCGGTGACATCCCTGTGGCTAATCCAAGCTGACCACTGCAGGGCACGGCCGGGGGGGCCACGGCCTCAGCACCCCCTCACTGGCAGCACCCAGCACTCCCCAAATCCCCCACACCGCCCTATCCCAGGACAAAGGTGACACTGATGGGGACCACAGCAGTCCCCGTGCAGGGATGCAGGAGCAGCCCCTGAGCGATGCCCCCCGAGCACTGCCCCCCTCCTCCTGCAGTCCCCAGCACGGCACTGGTGTCACCTGCGGGCGGCACAGCAGTTTTGCCAGTGTCACACCTCATCCATCTCTGCTGGAGATCTGCCACGGCGCTTCCCAGCCTGGGGCTGAGGGAAGACACCGCCGGGGAGTGATTCCCAGAGCCGGCAGCACTCAGGAAAAGCCCAGGCAGAGTCTGGGAGCCCCAAACCCAGCCAAGGTGGCCCCAGCACAGAATGTGGCCAGATCTGCCCTGGCACTGCCAGCACAAGCCCCCCCCACAACTCTGAGTGGAGTTGGCAATGCCCACCAGGGCCATGGCACTCCCCAGGACAAATGGATGGATGGATGGATGGATGGATGGATGGATGGATGGATGGATGGATGGATGGACGGATGGATGTCCTCCTCCCCCACTGCATCCCGCCAGGCCAGGCCGATGGGACACCCCAACCACACTGCCATCTCTCCTTCCTCCTCCCACATCTGTCTCCAGGCCCATACTTATTTATTTATTTGTTAATTAACTGCTGTTTCCATAACAAACGCTCCAGCTTCTCCCAGCCTCCAACAGCCCTGGGGCTGGATTGTTAACTAGGATTTTAATTTGTTAATTAAAAGCAGGATGGCTCCATAACAAGCTCTTCTTCCACAGCCAGGGCTCCTGGTGGGCTCAGCGGGCCATGGCCAGCCTCACCATGCCCGGGTGAACCCCCCCAGGGATGGGGGGCGTGGAGGGGAGAGCCCAGCTCCTCCAGGCCATGGGGTGTTGGAGAAAGGCTCAGGACCCCCCTTCTCCTAGCAGCAGTGCTGGAGATGATGCCTCCTCCCTTTGTGGTCTCATCCTGGCAATCCCTTCCCCAAACACCTCAGCAGCTCCCAGCCCATGTCCCCAGCCATCAGAGGGTCCCAAACCTGGGGACAGACCCTCCTCTGCCCACTGCAGCAGAGCCAGAGCCGTGCCAGCTCAGGATTCCCATGGATCACAGCCCTGGCCAGCCCTCAGTACCCAGCCCCTCCGGCACTGGGGACCCAGCCAGGTGCACCCCGGTGACAACGTGGGGAAGGTAAGGCAAGGCTCGAAATGTTCCTAGAGCCAATGGAGAAACATCAGCCCTGGCCGGGAAACAGGGATTTATTCAGCCCCGTGGCTGGGAACAGAGTGGGGCTGTGTGCCTGCCCATCCCTGCCGCTGGAAAAACCAACATTTCCCTCCCGGGAAACCCCAAACCGTCACACACACACACGGCCCCGTTGTGTGCTCCAGCCCCGAGCCCGGGGGGCCGACAAGCAGAGCTTTGTGCTCCGAGGCACCGGGCAGCCCCCACGGACCCGGGGAGTCCGATCCCAATCCTGGCCCCAGGGCACGGAGCTCCAAACCCAAACGGATGGAGCTGCCAGGAGCTGGAAGGGACCTGCAGCAAAGGGATGATCCTGGCGGGAACAGGAGCCCCCAGCCCAGCGGACACCCCTAAGGCTGCCCTGCTGCGGGTGGCACAGACAGACATCGTCCTGCTGAGCCTGTCCCCACGCAGGGCACAGCCCTGTCCCCAGCTGGGGATGTTTAACAAGCTCCAGGCTCTGGACAAAACTCCTTCCCCAGCAAACTCCTTCCGACGGCAGAAATCCTCCAAAGCCCGCGATTACGCAGCTCCGCCGTATCTGGGTCACTGCTGTGAGTCACGGACACCCGGAGAGTGACTCAACGCTATTAGAGGGGCCGGATCCTGCGGCTGATTTTCCCCGGAGAGGCTCCAAAACACTGAGGAAGGGAAGGACCGACGGGCATCACCCCCACACCCCCCACCAGCCACCGGCCAGACGCTCCCCGGGCAGGAGAGGGGTCAAAGTGCATCCCCCTCCCTGCACTTCAGCCCTTCCCAGCCTCGTTCCCAAAGGCTTTGCAGCCAGGACCGGAGCTGTCCCATATGGATTTGGCAGGAACAGGCTCCACATCAGCTGCCCAGCAGGGTGGGGGTCCCAACAGCCCGGACCCCGTCCCCAGGGTGGTCCCCGCACTCGGTGGGGTGGGTGACACACAAGCCCGGGGCAGCACAGCACAGCTCAGGGCTGGATTTGGCCCCATGGAACACGCTGAGCACATCCTCGAGGAATTCCTGGAAGGACACCACAGCCCTGCGCTGTGGAAGCTCCCGAGGTCACAGCGGCCACAAAGGGGTGGGAAAGCAAAGCCAGCACTTTGTGCCCTGCGGGAGCCATAACAGCACCTGAGATGTCCCTCCCGCCAGGGACACCCGTGTCCCGCCTCGCCCGGCCCCGCAGGATGCTCAGCAGACGGACAGACAAACACACGACAGCCGCTTCCCAGACTCGCCCCGAGAATCCCAACGAGGTAGCGCTTCGCAACCGAAAAAACGGCGGGGAAAGAAAAACAGAAGAGAGAAACCACAAGAAAAACCCCACTCAGCCCTTCCCAGGGCACTGACGCAATCGAGTCGCCAGCCCCGCGGGATGGAAAACGCTCTGCCAGCTCCCGCCCTGCCCGTGCCAGGCGGGATGAAGGCGCTGGTGGCCAGAGTCCCCCTCCCCACGGCACGGCCCCGAGCCAGCGGGCACCGGGCACTCGCCCATTTACTGGGGTGTTGCCCAGACATCCTTTTTCCTAAGTATTAATTAGTCATTGCATTGCTCACTTGAAACAGAAATAGCTGTAGCATGACAGCGAACATGAGTTTTCCTTGGAAAAGCTTTTTTTTCCAAAGCTTTTCCTTCCCAGACAGCCCTGTTCGCGGGTGGGGGGAAGAACTGGCAGCCTGGCATTCCCCCCCAGCCAGCCCTGAATTTCCAGGGCAGCGCAGCAAACTCTGGTCATCGCATTTATTCACACACTTGTGGCTCTCCCAGCCAGAGGGGCTTTTCCAGCCAACGCCGCGCCAGCGATTCCAGCCTGACGTGAAGCTTATGGGGAGAAGCCAAGCGAGCGAGACTCCCCCGGCGCCCCGGGGGAAAGGCTCCGGCAGCTCCGTGCCCTGCTCCCCGCACGCGTCTTGCTTCCACCGCCCTCTGCCCACCCTGCGAACGAGGAAAACGGAGACAAGGAGGTGATGAAGGCACCCATCAGCTTCCTCCCCGCCGGGGCCGGGTGCCGAGCGCTTCTCGGTGCTCAGCCGGCGGGGAGGGCTCTCCCAACGGCGGCAGAGCTCGGAATGAAACATCCCACCCTAATGAGTTGATTTTATTAGTTTGCGAATGCATTGAGAACTCATTATCAAAATAAACATCAGTTCACTCCACCGAGCACGGCGCCGCACGCCCCGGCAGCGCCGCAGCTGTGGCCGCGCGTGGCTCCCGCCCCGGGACACCCCCTGGGTCCCCTTCGTGCCCTGGCACCGACCCGGGGGGCCAGGGCAGAGGTGCCCACCCTGCCAAGCCCCTCATGGCACGAGGTTCGCTCCTCCCTTTCACTGCGGTGCTCCAGGTTGGACACCCAGCGCTCGCTGGGGTGGGACAGCTCCGAGCTCCTGCCACCCCAACAGGTTCCCTGGGAGCCGCTCGGTGCTGGAAGGAGCACCGAGAAACCCCCGCGCCACCCCGGGGTCTCCAGCACCCCCGGGAGCCTGGGCAGCACCCAGTGCTGGAGCACGGCAAGGGCGGCAGGTCCCAAGTGGCCCGGGGACAGCCAGGGCAGGAGGCAGCGCCGAGCCCCTCTGGGCAGGGCTGTGGTGGGACGCCGGGGCACAGCGGGCGCATTGTCCGGCTCGGCAGGACGCGCTCCCTTTGGAAGCAGCAGCTAATCCCATTTCATCCCCCTTCACGGCCATCAGCTGTTTTTCAGGCATGCAGGAGGCGGAGTGCTGAAACCAGAGCTATTGTGTCCGCCGGTCCCAGCCCCCTCCAGCCAGCCCGCCATCCATCCATCCATCCATCCATCCATCCATCCATCCATCCATCCCGGCCCCACGCTGGGCTGGGAGCCGGCAGCATGTCCACATCCCGCTCCATCCCTGACCAGCCCTTCACGGACTGCCAGGACCCCCTCACCGCCCTCCGAGCTCTCAGCCTGACCCCTGGCAAGGAGGAAGGGAAGGAGGAGGAGGAGGGGAAGCACCGAGCATCCCACCCTGCAGAGACCCATGGGAACAGCCACCCGCGGTGCCCTGCGCTCGATTGCTCCCTGCTGGGGGACACGGGCTCCCGGAAGAAACATAAATGTCCCCATAAAACCCCACCACTGCCCAGCCCGTGCCCCAGATTCAGCCCGGGTTCCTCACCTAGTCAGTGGCCTGGGATGTGCCCTGCAGGATGGGGACAGAGGAACAGGCTCCTTTGACCATCTCGGGAAGAACTCCATCCCTGCAGCCAGGGAGAGCGAGCATGTGTACCCCCAGCCTCACTCTTGTCCTGGGGAAATGCCCTCTGCATCCAATTAGGGGGGTCCAAAGCCAGCATTTCCCTTCATCAAGGGGATGAAGGAGACCTATCACTGGCAGGTCCACACCCCACAGCCACCCCTGCTGGCCTCAGGGGACAGCCAGAGCCCTCCCACATCACAGATCCCCATTCCATACAAGGCCCAAGGGACACCAATGCAAGCCAGGGGTAGCAGGATCCTGCCAGGCACTCCAGCCCCTCCAGCTTTGTACACCCCAATGTCCCAGCAAAACCCCTCCAGGGCCCAGCGATCCCATAGACAAATCCCCATCCCGCTCCCTGCCCTGGAAGGACCCTGGTGCTGCTGTGCATGGAGCCAGGAGGGCTCAAGGTTACAGCCGAGGACTCGCAGGTTGTGGGCTCACCCAGCAGTGCAGAAAGCAATTAGCTACCAGGGCTAAAATTAGCTCAGCGGCTTCTTCTGCTAATGGTCAAACTCATCAAGGCTTCCCTGCACCCAGGGCCTCAGCACGGACAGGGAGGGAGGGATGGGAGCTGAAGGAGCAGCTCACGTGTGCCTGAGTCCCGTTCCTGCTGTACCCAGTGGCACCAGGCAGCAGGACACCAGCCAGCCCCATAGTCCCCTTCCCACCATCCCCACCATCACCCCTGCCCTGTGCCTCAGTTTCCCCCCAGCTGCCTGGGCTGGAGGGAAGCACCCGGCATGCTCAGGAGCTGCCATGTGTCAGGCTGGACGGTGGGGACAATGACGGCTGGCAGGGAGGGAGGGTGGCTTCAGCACAGGGGACCCCAGCATTCCTGGAATTGCCACCGTGCCATCCCTGTGGCCAGCCGGGATGCCCAGCTGCTGGCACGCAGCAGCAGCTGATCCCAGGGCCTTCCGAGAGTCATGGAATGGTTTGGGTTGGAAGAGGCTTAGAGCTCATCTTGTCCCACCCCTGCCATGAGCAGGGACACCTCCCACCAGACCAGGTTCCTCCAAGCCCCATCCAACCTGGCCTTGGTCCCATTCCTCAGCCCATGGTGATGACACCGATCCACACGGGAAGGTGACACCCCAGAGCATCTAGTCACAGTGTCCCCAGGGATGGCCCTGCTCGAGGCCGGGAGCCCCCACGCCCCAAGTCTCCATTCCTGGGGGCCCCATCAGAGCAGAGAGACAAAGGGGGCCGGGGACCAGCTGCAGCCTGGGAATGTCCCCTGCCCTCGGCCCCCGTTCCCAGGGATCAGGTTTCCCAGTTCCCAGGCAACCCGAGCCCGGCATGGCTTTCCAGGCAGGCATTCCTGCACCCCCGGGGCTGGGGGCGAGGGGAGGGTGGGGAGGGGGCCACCAAGGGGGCCACTGCCTGCCCCGGGCACAGGCAGGTGCTTCGAGTCGGGCTGGGGAGAGGGGCTGCAAGGTGCGGCAGCACTGGGAGAGGGGTGCAGGATGTACCCCAAAGCTGGGAGCAGGACATGCACCCCGAGAGCCAGTCCCTGAACCCACGGAGGGTGCTGAGGGCAGTGCCCATGCCAGTGGCATCGCCAGCATGGCCGGGGTGTGAGGGATGCCAAGGGGGGTGTGAGGGATACCAAGCGTGGCCAGCAGGCAGGGAGCTGCTGCCAGCACATTCCTGCCTGCTGGCAGGGCACAGAGTGCCAGGAACTCACCCCAAGGCTGGATCCACCCCCATGGATGGCAGGAACCCCAAAAAAGAGCAGCAGCCGTGGGGATGAGGGTGGACCCTGGCATCACCGCCACATCTGACCGATCCTGCCCCCATGTCCTTTCCAGCAGCTCCATGCCACACTCCACTGCGCTGGCAGAGAAGCTCCAGAACACCCCAGTGCCCATCACTGTGGGCCACCCCAGCTCCACAGAGCTGCTGGGTGCCCCCAGGGCTGCTGGGTCCCCTCGGGTGCTTTGGAGCCCCAAGGCCCAGTGCCACACAACACCGGTGGGGCACCAGAGCCACCAGCCCTGGCACGACCGCGGGCATGGCGGGGGCTCAGCTCGCCCTTCGTTAGCACAATCACATCACCACTGACAGTAGCATATTTCTCCCCAGCCGTTTCTCACCCAGCCACACGCCAGCCACTCGCTAACGAGCCTGGGGCAGTAACGAGGGCTCAGAGGGGAGGGCACCCTCCGCTCACCCACCCACCCAGCACCCAGAGGGTTCTGCTGCCACACGGTGCTGCCCCACGGGGCCGTACTGACCCCAGGCACTGCCTGTGCTGCTGCTGCACACACCAACACACCCCCAAACCAGTTTGTGTAGGGCTTACAGTAACGTGAGTGTGGCTGGAGCTCATCCCCAGGCAGGAAGCAGCCACAGGCACGGGCTGGGGACAACGACACGGTTCGCGGAGCGGCGGAGGCAGGGTCACCCCTCATCACAGCACCCGCCAGCCTCCCTCCTCCCGGTTTAATTATCAGCGTTTTCCCAGGTTCTCAAGCAGCCAAGCATCTGCCTGCTCCCTCCTTCCCGCTCTCCTCCAGCTCCTGCGTGTGCTCCCGCTGGGCGGAAATGCCACCGCAGCCCAGTCCCCGTCACTAAGGGACGAGCAGCACTCGACGTTGTCACTCACTCTGGTCCCCGGATGGCACTGGGGCAGGAGCTGCTCAGTCACCGCCAGCTCTCCCAGCCCAACAGTGCTGGCAGCTGGAGGTGGGTATGAGCTCCCAGACACCTCCATCCCACTGGAGCTCTCATCCTGCCTGTTCTCCTCCACAGCTGGCACCCCAAACCTTTGGGGACAAGCGCAGTGACAGGGCACAGTGACACAGCCTGCCTGGGACTGGACCGTATCCCCCTCCCTTACAGTTATCAGGTCATCAAAATTTCATCATTGCTGTGCCCAGGCACTAATGGCTTCCCAAGCAGCATCAAATTTTAATCTTCCCTTCCTCTCCCCTAAAAGCCACTCTCGTTCCTGAGCCAGAGCCTTGCACGAGGCCACCAGCAAATGTGGCAGCACTGGCAGGGACAGGGGAGCCGGGGCAGGAGACCCCGCGCTCAGCCATCCCCTCCTGCCCTGATGCCACCAGCACAGAGGAACCGGCAGCTCCCATCACCAAAGTCCTGGCGTGAGCCTGGCACCTGCATCACATCCCCAGGAAGGCAGGGACTCGTCCTTGTCCCTCTCCCACCCAGTCCCACAGGGCACTGTGTGTGCAGACGTGCCCAGGCCCCACGCACAGGGACAGAAGATGCTGGAACTCCCCCGCTGCCACCTCTAATAAGCCTCTTTGGTGGAAGCTGCCCATGGCAGGCCCCTGCCCCAAATCCCGTCTGGAACCTTAAGCCTCCCAAATCCCTCCTGGGACTGGCCGTGGCCTCCTCAATCCCATTAGAGGTGCTGTGCCAGTGCAGGGGGTCCCGGGCTGTGCCCCCAGCACTGGATACAGGGAAACCACATCTCTGGGTGCCACAAAATCTACAAACAGAGGGCAGGAAGGGGCTGGGGACCCCCAGGGTCCCCCCAGCTCTTGGGGAGCCCTTTATTGCCTTGTTCATCAGCCAAAGGGGCTGGTGGGGTGGGCAGCCTGTGCCCCCAGCCCTGGCACAGCCCCCCAGGCCCGGCACAGGTCGCACTGCGACAGCTCCCACCCGGGCAGCGCTGCCGGCTGAGCCTTCCCCCAGCTCCGCATTGGGCTCCGGGTAATTAGCGCGAGGCCCCTAATCAATAAGTTATTTTTTGCCACGGGTAATTAATAATTACACAGCACAGACGGGCTGTAATTAAACTTCAATCCCCTCTCTCACAGGCAGCGAGGGGCCTTTATTTAACCAACCACAGGTATCAAAGTGCCTCATCCTGTGCCCGGGCAGCCCCTGCGCCCCGGCCGGGAGGTTTCGCGCTGTCGCCTCCTCCTTCCCTTCCTGATTGATCCCATTTTCTTTGGCTGCCACAATCAATAGCCCCGGCACACAGCGCTGCTGCCCCTCATCGCCAGCGCTGTGGGGATGCCCTGCCTGCCCCACCGCAGTGGGGATGAGCTGGAGCCCGGGGCCCCGTGCCGGGCTGTTCCCAGCTCCATCACCCAGCTCCCTGTCCGCCCCAGCGAGATGCAGCGGAGGAGCGCCGGCACCCCGCGGGCACCGCAGCCGCGAGGTGACCCTGCTGGCGCGTCCCCAGTGCCACCCGCGGCAGGGGAGGCGGGCACGTGCCAGGCTTTGGGAATGATTCCTCCAGCACATCCAGCTCGCTCGTGGCCGCTGCCACGCCGGGGCCGGGCACCGAGCAATGTCACAGCGCCCGCGAGGACGTGACACGCGCCGCAGAGAGCCAGAGCCGCAAAGCTCGGCTCCTGCGCCAGGAGAGCGGAGCAGAGCCCCTTCCCCACCCCTCCAGAGGGCTGGGGCACAGGCAGCCCCACATCTTCCACCCCACAGCGAGACCCCGCAGCCCCACAGATCCATGGAAGGGGATTGGGTCACCCCAGGAGCCCATCCCACAGGCAGGGAAGAAACGGATCACAGGGGACCCGCCAGCCAGAGACGCCAGCCAGGAGAAGAGAAACTCGGCAAGGGAGTGAATCAATCAAAGAGACCTTCAGAGCTCCCCACACAGGGCCTGCCCGGATAATATACTGCCGCTTTAGATGTTATGTTCTGAACTTAATTACTGAGAAATTATAGCAGTGCTGGGGGAGGCTCAGGGGGAGCAGGAGCACGGGAGCGCACAGGGACTTCTGGCTCCACTTGCTGCCACAAACAAGGGCAAGAAATGTCGTGGGTGAGGACCCCCGGCGCTGCGCTCAGCTGTGCCCCCCCATTTCCAGTCTGGATCTGCTCAGTCCAAGCACAGGGACAGAGGCAGCCACGCTGCAGCCCTGCCAGCCGGGAGCCTCCTCTCTGGGCCCGCAGGGACCCTCACTGCCAGGAAGGGGACCCCAGGGTCCCCCCGGCTCCTCTGAACCCCAGCTGCACCCCAAAAGGCCACAAACTGTTTTTACATCTCTGTGGGGTTGCAAAGCAGCTAAAACCAGCCTGTCCTGTGCCTGAGCCCCAAGGGCGAGGAGCAGAGAGGGGCTCACCCTGCCCGGCAGCGCTGCAGCCCCCAAGGGTTGTTGGGGCGCAGTGGGAGCCCCCCAGCCCCCCGCCAGTTTGTACCAGCGGCTGGAGGTCAACGGGACCAACGTCAGGGTATGAGCTGCTCCCTGAGAGCCCCCCAAACTTGCACCCCGGCTTTTGTGGTACAACGGGGGTCCCCAGGGAGGGGGTGAAATGGGCACCGTTGCCCCCCAGGGCTGCTCACCCTCCGGAAGGTGGTCCAGCACAGACTCTACCTCACGCTCAGAGCAACACGTTCCCCCCATCCCCAGCCTGAGGGCAGTTATCGGGAAGGGGAAGGCAGAGCAGATCCACGCTGCTCTTCCCCCTGAACCCCCCAACACCGGCGGGGCCCGAGTCCTGGCTCCGGGGAGGCTTTGCGAACACCACGGATGCTGCTCTTCCCCCGGTAGGAGCTCCGCAGCCGCCGATCTCCCAGCCCCCGGCTGGCAAACCGATCTCCCAGCCTGGGGGTAGCAGAAGGCTCGGTTGAGGGGTGCAGCGCGGGGACCCCCACCTCTCCGCCGTCCATCTCCTGCCGCCCCCCACATCCCCTTACCTTGGGCGCCGGCTCCCGGGGGGCCGGGCAGGGCGAGCACGGCGAAGCAGAGCAGCCCCCAGCTCCGGAGCCGAGCCATGGCTCCGCCGAGACAGGCTGGGGGGTTGCGGGGGGAGAACTTCCCCGACTTTATAATCCGGGCGGCTTCGGCGCAGGGACCCCCGCAGCAGCGCTGCTCAGGGGGAGGCGGAGGCGCCGGGGTGAAGGGCTCCTCGTGGGGCTGGGGGCGGTCCGCAGGCAGCTCCCCACCATCGGCAGCTTCCCCAGGGACGTGCGGAGCCGGGACCACCAAATCCGGAGCGGAGCCGGCAGCCGAGCCCCTCCCCGAGCGCTGCGCCCCGCATCAGGGAAGGGGACGGGAAGCGCAGGGCGCCGCGCCCCCGGCCCCTCCTGCCCGCCCGGGCTCCATGGGGGCCGGGTCCCCGCCGCTCCGGGGCCGAGCGAAAAGTTTGGGGGCGGGGGGCGGCCCCTTCCCAGCGCTCAGCTCTTGCCTAGGGACATCCCCTCCTCGGCGGCTCCGCGCGACAGGGGGAGGGTTCGTCCCCGGCGGGGAACGGGGGAAAGTGCGGCCGCGGCGGGCGGCGGCGCGAGGTCCGCTCGGAGCCGCCGGCGATGCGCGGCGGGCGGGCTGGCGGCGCCGCGCCGACTCCTCTCGGCGCTCCGGCCGCTGCTGCTCCTCCTGCGCGGTGCGGCGGCGGAGTGAGCGGCGGCGGCGGGGCTCGGCGGAGCCGGGGGCAGCCCGAGCCGGGGAGGCGGGGAGACGGCGCGGCCCCGAGCGCTACCCAGCGGCCGCGGAGGGAGCGGGCGCGTCCCCACCGGCCGCCCCCGGTTCGTGCGGAGCGGGCGGGTTCCCCCCGCCCCCGGTGCCCCCGCTGAGGAGGCAGCGGCTCCTGTCTGCAGCTCCCACCCTAACCCACCCCGCGCTGCCCCTGTCCCTCCGACAGCGCTCAGAGCATCAGTACCCGAGCCCTGCGAAGGGGACACAGCACATCCCCCAGGTAGCTCTAAAGCAGAACTCATTGACACAGGATTACTAAAGCAAATATTTTTGGGGTCTCAAAAAAAAAAACCAAACAAAAAAACCAACAAAACCTATAACCCCAGACATGACCCAGCGGCACCCCTCTGAAAACACACCACCTCATCAGGCCTGATCCCGCAATTCCTCAAGCCCAGAGCTCCCAACAGGATCACACATCCTTCAAAGATGTCTGTGCTTTCTGCTAGCACAGTGCCTTGCATTAGGTGGGGGAAAGCAGCTCAGTCACGGTTGCTACCGAGCATTAACACCCAAGGACCTGCACCATCTGCACAGGAGGAAATATCCATCCGGAATGCTGGATCAGCCTCCTGAGCATACACGGCACCTCTGAGCCAAGGGACCGGCAAGGATCAGGGCGAAACGAAAGCATGAGCAGATTAGCCTGGAGCCAGCCCCGGCACTGCCGGGTCACACCAGGGCAGGGACGGAGGGAACTCTCCCACAGGCATTGATACAGCTGCGTGTGGCAGTGCCCGGGCACCACTACCTTTTAACTCTCACGTGTAAATCCTGCACAGCCCTTGGGGGGAAAATGCCTCTGTGCACGTTGCGTATTTGGAGAACTACTGCCAAATTTCCCATCGACCTCTTGAAGAGAGACTGAACAATAACCCAGCACTTGCCCACCCCGGCATTAATCAGCTCCGTGGCTGGCATTCTCAACCGAGATGATGGGATCAATGTGCTGTGGGAGGCAGCGATCCTGGCTCACCCCTCAGGGAGGTGTTTCCCGCTGCCGGCTGGAACAAGCAGAGGGAGAGGCTGCCCTGCCAGGAGCCAACTCAGCCCTCTTCGGGGGCTCAGACCCATTCCCCAGGCACCTACACACACACTGCAGCCACAAAAACACTCAGCACGCTCCCAAACCCCTGCAGGATCAGGGCTTTGTTCCATGAAGAACAGGAATTCCTGTCTCCAGGGCCATAAATCCAGGTCTGACCCTGGTGCCGGCACTGATTTATGGTTATTACAATTAATCTTGCCGAGCTGTGAGTAGTTTATTACCCACTTGCACAGGTACCTGGTTCCCCACGGTCACCCAGACTGATTGAATCTGGATCTCACATCAATGTTCCCACCAGAGCACATCCCCCTCCCAGTCCTGCCTGCTCTGTGCCAGCTCTCCTCTGCCCAAATCCCTCCAAGCAGGAGCAAGTTCCAGCAGGTAACACCACACCTGTCTCCAGGAGCGTGTGGAAGAGCCCAGAGCGGCTCCGTACAACGCTGGCACATCCCAGGGATCAGAGAGGGCAGCAGGCTCTGGTGGCCCCACGCTGTTCCCATGCCGTGACCCTGCGGACATTCCGGGTGATGCCCGAGTGGGAGGCTGTGTCTTCCACATGCTGCTGGGTCACCCCTGCCCCACACAGGGCATTTCTCCATCTCCCATGAGTGTTGGCCCCCTCCTCCAACAACGTTACTGAGAATCCCAACTCGGGCTACAATTTGGGGCAGCACCACTTATAATTACACCAGCAAATCCTGACAGCACATCCCTCCAGACCAGCACGAGCCACATCACACGACTCCTGCCTCTCCAAGACTCCTCTAAAAGGGGGTTTTGAGCTCCTCTCTCCATCGCTGACCCCGGCACAGGGGTTTCCAGCCCCCACCGGCAGCTGCCCATCCCCGGGCTGCGGCCGGAGCCCCGGCCAAGGAGGGGTCAGCCCCGCGGAGCCGCCGGCCGCGGGCAGCAGGAACCCGCCCCGGGGCTATTTGAGGATGTGAACGCTGTTATTTTGCCTCCTGCTTGAAGAGGGCGCATCAAAGTCAAACCCAAAATACGGCGCTGGGCTTGAATTAAAAACTCTTGTCTGAAACCAAGGCAAGTTCCAAAAAAAGATCAAGGCTTTGTTTGAAATGTAAAAGTCTTTGCTGGGTTGTCAGGAGCTTTGGGGACCATCAGCATTATCCAAAGGCTGCAGGACAACAGCCAAGAGCTTCAGCCGTCCTCAGCATCCCTCATCTTCCTCAGAGGAGGCACTGACTCCCAGCAGCATCCCTGTTCCTCGAGCAGGAGAGCAGCATCCACGCTCCCTGCTCCGGGAAGGGGCTGGGAAGTGCAAGGAGAGGTCGGAAGCGCTGCCTGTGAGTGAGAGACTCCAGGAGCTCAGTCCTTCTCTGCTATCAAAGGGGAGAGGAGATGGATGTAACCACGGGCTGTCAGCACCAGCGCAGGGAAGAGAAATTGGATCGGGGAGGCTCGGCAGCCTCGCGGACAGCAGGGTAACAAGCTCCCACAGGCAGGAGGAGAAGCCAGAATGATCCAGACCAGCAATAACGTGCACGTTTCTAACAGGGAGGATAACTCTGGCTGCAGCAAGGCTCCCTAACACCTTTTTTTTTATAATTAAGATTGAAAGGGGCTTTTTTCTCCAGAAGCACCAGCTCTGCTGGAAGAGTCAATCTGAGGTAGCGCTGCAGGCCAGAGCAGCCTCTGCAGTCATTTAACTCTTCTCTTCAGACCTGGGCTTAGGACAGGTCCCTTCTCCCCAGAGCTGCAGCTTGGGCTGAGTCACAGCCACCTCATTCCCTGGGCCCTGAGGGCCCTCGCCAGCCCTGGAAGGCCACACGCAGGCAAATGCTCCGTTTTTGGCAGGGCTCAAGCTGCCTCTCCTTGAAGGGCATCAAACAGGGCTCCACGCTGCCCTCGGGTGCTGTGCAAGGAGCCTCCAAACTGTCTCAGAACAGAAACATCTTAAATCTTTTATGAGTTAAAAAAATACCGAGGAAAGGAACAGCACCAGGAGTACGCCCTCTCCTTCTTGCTGGGGCTGCTCCTCTTCCCAGCCCTGGGGCTCTCTCCCAGCATCAGCTGTTTGGGGCATCTCAGCCCAATTAAGATCTTCCTTCAAGGCCTCAGAGAGCCTTTGCTTGGTGCTGGGGGCTCTGAGCTGGCAGAGAGCAGAGCAGTGTCACCTCCCCAGCACTGGGGACAGGACTCCCATTTCCCAGCAGGATCCGGCTCTCTCCTTGGAGAGCTTTGGGAACAAGCCACAAAGGACCAGAGACTTTACAGGGAGACCTGCCTCCAGCTGCCACCACTCTGCTCCACCTCAGCACCCATCGGATGGGCCCAAGTAATCCATGAACCACTGGAGCAAGGGTCCCACCTCTCCAGGGTGGACCATGGGACCCCCACCGAGACAAACCACCCCTGGTTCCCCTCCAAGCACGAGGGTTTGGCCGATGCAGCACCAGCAGGGACTCCCAAACCCCCACGGCACTGGCATTAAAGCTCCTTCTCCTGCTCCAAAGCCCCTCTAATTGAGCACCCCGAGACAGCTCCTCACCTTCCTCTCTGCCTGCGCAGGAGAGCAGGTGGAGAGGCACTAATCCCAGCAGTCAGGGAGGCGGGCAGAGCAGGAGCCTTTGGTCCATCCGAAGCTTTTATCCTCCTCCCCGCAGCACTGCCGGCTCCCGAGGAGCTGAGCTCACACCGGCGGGGGAGTCTCTCCCCCAAATAACAAGCAGGATGTGGGGGTTCCCACCTGGATCCCCATGTGCTGCTGCATGTGAGAGGATCTGAAAGTCCCACAGTGAGGGAAAACACCATTCCTGCTGCTCCAGACCCTCCCTTCCTCAACTGGGGGCTCACATTGGTGAATCCTCCTCCAGAGCATCTTTGGGGCTGCAGGTACAGGGGCGCAGAAACATTTCTAACACTGGAACCATGAAACCAGGACCGCCCCAGACACAACAACTGCTCCTCTGCTGCCCTGAAAAGCCAAGTTTTCCTTTTCCTACAGGCTGGAAAGAGCCAAGAGAATCTCCAGGATGAGCCATGGGGAAAGTTGGCTCCACTGTGCAGCGAGAGGGCAAAGGTGCAACCCCGAGTTTCAGAGCTGACCCCACACCCCAAGACCACCAGCACAGAAACTTCCACTCAGCAGCACCAGCCCCCACCAACAGCCCAGACCTCAAGGCTGAGTTTTTAAATCAGGAGATTAAAAATTTAAACTAAGGCTCTGGCTCATTTTAAAATGATTTCTTAACATTTAAAGGCCACCTTCCGAGCGTTCCTTGGGAACGGCAGCTGGGGACCAGCCAGGTTTGCTGGGGGCTGCATCCAAGACTCTCACTTAATCACGCGCTTCTGGGAGCTGAGGTTTTCGAGGCGCTCAGTGCTGACCCCCCCACAGCAGCCAGAGCCAGGCTGGGGGTGCCAGAGCCCCCCAGACCCACTCCCCTCAGCCAGAGCGTCTGCAGTAACCCCATCCCTGATTCTACATCCAAAACCCAGAGAAGGGTTTTTTTGTTGGACAATCCAGACCTGAAAAGACTTGGGGAGGACACCAGATGATATTTTGGGAGGAGATGTCACTTGTGCTGTCACTCTCCCAGCACCCCTGACCTTGCCATCACCACCCTGAAGCACCCATAGATATTTGGGTGCCCACAGCTGCCCTGGACACTTTTCACACCCCATAATTTGGTGTTACTGCCAGCAGAACCCCACAAAAGCATCAGAATACATCTTACCTGTCCCCAACAAGCATCACTCGTGGCTCATCCCTCATGGAAAGGGCCAACTCCATCATTTCATTGCCTTGACACAGAGTGGGTCTCTCAGAGCAGCTATACAGCACCCTTGCCTCAACTCTGCTCTGCATTAAGGCAGGAGATTAAACCCACCTTCAGCTTAAACCCCTCCTGGTGTGCTCAGGGGGCACCTGGAACCCCCATCCTGTGGCTTCCCAACTCCCTCCTCTGCTGCCGAGGGAAGGGGGAGCCCTGGCCACAGCAGTGGGACCGGATCCTGGCTGGGGGCTCCAGCCCTGCCTGCAGGTGATAAATAATGAGTGAAAATCGGGGAAACAGTAAATAATGTATTTACAGACCTGCATAATGGATGACACCGAGCTCAGGCTGTGGCGGGCGATCCCTGCCTGGCAGGGGAGTGGGCACATGTGAGGACATGGCGAGGGGGACACGTGGCTCTGGCAGGCTCCCCAGGCCTGTTCCCCCATAAAAATCAGCCTTTCTCTTCCCCACTCGTGTTCCCACAATGCCCCAGGGGCCTTTTAGGGAGATGTAATTACCAGCTCCTCAATCAATCCTGTCAGCGGCAGCCAAACCTCAAAGTGAATTATTCCATAATTGGGTGGGGATTGGGCTGTGGGGGCACCCGGCAGGAGGGTCCCTGTCCAGCCCCCTCCCCACGCCGAGCCCACCCATCCTGCTGGATTTGCTGCTCCAGCCAGCTTGGCTCTGCTCCCTCCCAGGGGCTCCGGCTGTTCCTGGGTTCACCACACCCGGAGCATTGCCCTGTGCTACCCCAGGGAGTGTGGAGACGCTCAGGAAATGGATTCTGGCCAGCTCCCACTGAGGAATTCTGCATCCAAGGGGCCGTGGATGGGATTTGCTGTCTCCTGTCCCCCCTGAGAGCTGTTGACTCATTAACCATTAACGAAGGACAAGGCGTTGGGTGGGGGGCGAAGGGGCAGCTCTGAGCTCTGGCACTGCTCTCCCAGCACATTCCTTCCCACAACAAACATCCCTATGGGATACAGGGGGGAAGACCCGACAGCTGACGCAAATTCCCAGTGCAACCTCGCAGGCAAAACGTGGGGAAAGCACCCCTGATGCCTCAGTTTCCCTGCATGAGGTCCAGCCCAGCTGTACCATGGGTGAGATGAGGACAGGGATGACACGGAGCCCTTCCCAACTGGTTTGTGCCGCCGCCTTGCTGGGAGCGAGGCCGGGAAAGATCCATCTCGCTGCCCGCTGGATAAAACAGCTACATTTCAGATAATTCCAGATAGTAAATTTTTTGAGTCCCTATAAGCTAAAATCAATATTGGCACAACTGTGCGTCATTAAAAACTAAATGAACATGACAAAGCCAAACTGCTGCCTATTAAACAAATGAGTTTCTATCCACACAGGCACAGCGGGTTCCGAAATCCTCTATTCCAGGAGCAGCTCTTTTATCCGAGGGGTGGGAACACATGGGAGCACGGAGTGGTGTGTGTCTGCCCTTCCCGGGACACCAGGACATGCTGTACTGGGAATTCAGCCATGCACGGGGCTGCCCTTGGCTACCTGAGCTCGGGACCGGGATGGAACTGCCCCACAGGGACCAAGACTTTTCTGCACCACAGAAAAGCCACCAGGAGGACACCTCAGGGTGGGGGACACTGGGACAAACTGGGGTGCTACAAGTGGGGCAGGGTGTGGGAAGGGCAGTGGGATGGGAGTGGGATGGGACAGGGATGGGACAGGGATGGGACAGGGATGAGAGTGGGATGGGACAGGGATGGGACAGGGACGGCCATGTGGTGATGGTGCTCTAGGGATGGTGTAGCAGTGCAGTGGTGACACAATGGTGACACAATGGCAATGTCATGACAATGCAATGGTGACACAATGGTGACACAATGGCAAGGCAGTGGTGGGACAATGGTGACACAATGGCAGTGCAATGTTGACACGATGGCAATGTCATGACACTGCAAAGGTGGCACAACAGTGACACAATGGCAATGCAGTTGTGACACAACAGTGACACAATAGGTAATGGTGACACAAGGTGACACAATGACAATGGCAAGGTAATGGTGACACAACGGTGACACAATGGCAATGCGATGGTGACACCATGACGACACAATGACAATGTCATGATACTGCAATGGTGACACAACGGTGACACAATGGCAATGCAGTGGTGATGCAACCACAACGTCGTGACAATAAAACGGTAACACAACACTGTCACAATGGCAATGCAATGGTGACACAATGGTGACACTATGGCAATGTCATGACAACACAACAGTGATGCAACCATGAGAAAATGACAATGCAATGGTGTCACAAAATGCAGCAGTGACACAATGGCAGTGCCATGGCAATGCAAGAGCTGCACCCCATGCTGGACACTGTGCCACACCCTCCCTGGAATTGTGGCAGGAACCTGCACCAAACCTTCCCAGCCCAAATCTTGGAAGTCCTGGCAGATCCCTCCATCCTCTCCAGGGGCTGGGAGGGTCAGGCTCTGCCTGTCACCCTCATCTGCCACCATCACTCCCTGCTGTCACAGGCACACTCTGGGGACACTCTGCCAGCCGCCCACTGCCTGTCCCTGTGCTGCAATTCCCGTGTCCTGATTGTGTCCAAGCTCTCCGCGCACACCCGGAGGTATCCATGTGAGGAGGTGCTGGATGAGTGCTGGGGAGGGGGAAGGGGCCGGGGCCGCTCGGCTGCCGCCTCCCCCCCACCTCCCAGCGCATCCAGCAGCCGGCAGGAGAGCCGGGAAGCGCTGGGAAAGGTCAGCGTGCTCAGCCATGGGAAGGAGAGCGCTGGAGGGCGGCTGAGCCGCTCCCACCCGTGCCAATGGCTCCGGGGGTGCTGGGGAGGGGCTCCCCGTCACCTTCCTCCGGGACAGACCCTTCCCAGCATGGACACGCAGGGGCCACTGGAGCCCCATGGGCTCTGCGCCCACCGATGTCTCCTGGTGACACTGGTGACCTGCTCCAGCCCCCGCCATACCCTCCCTGGGGACATCCCCCCATCCTGGCTGCTCCTTCCCCCACCAGAACCTTCATTTCCTTGCCTTTCCTCTATTTAACATTCAAATTTCTTCTCCCTATTCCTCAACTTTTCCATTATGGTTTCCATTTCCTTTTCTAAAGCTTTCTGCCACGGAATTATTTTATTTTGGGGAGCTCAGGGGAGGTCTTGCTTGGCCCAGGTTCCCTGGACATCCTCTGCTCAGGCCAGTTTGGGGGTCTGTGGGGAGGTGATCCATGTATGTGCCTTCCAACTGGAAATATTCCATTCCTTTCTATCCAGAAGTGTTTAATTTCTGCAGTCAGTCTAGGATTTGGGGGAATAAAGGGAAAAAGAGGGGCTTGGGGGATTCTGATCAAGATTTGGGTGAGCAGAGTCCCATGTCCCCCATTCTCTGGGGGATTCCAGAGCCTCGCTGGGCTTTTGGGGTGATGAACTGTGGAATTTTGGGTTCCTGGAGCCACCAACTGTCCATGGCACACAAGGGCAGCGCCAGTGACAGTGGCACCAGTGCAGGGTGATTGATTGTCCTGCTGGGGACAGCGTGCAGCATCCCAGCTCCTGCCTTGGTGGCACCGAGGGCTGTCACTTGGAGACTGTCAGTGGAGTGTGAAGTTCACCTCTGCGAGGAGAAAAAGCGACTGGGAATGGAAAACTGAGGCTGAGGAGGGATTTTCCAAAGGAAAATGTGCAGGATCCAGCCATGGGCTCCAGCTCCATTCTTCCTGATGCTCCAGCAGAGGAATGGATGGCACGGTGGCCGCATCCCTGATCTGGAATTTCTCCCACAAGGAGCTGGGAAGAAGCTGTACACCCAGGAATGCGGGACACAGGCAGAGGAGTCAATCCCATCCCTACAGAACTGAGGCTGGGGGGGCTGGGAGCTGCTGTGGGAAGTTTTATGGTGCTTGAATCAATCAGTGGGAATCCCATAAAAGTCAGTGGGTATAAATGGGTTCCTGGGATAGGTTTTGACATCCAATTGTCTTTTCCATTTCGGTTGTCATAAAGCTCTGCACACCCAGATATACAGCCCGAGCCAGGGTGCACACTCCGAAATCCTGATGTGCAGCCACGTGTGCCACAACCCCCGGCACACGTGCACAGAGAGGCTCTGGACACACACATGGAAGAGCCCCCGCTCCTCCCAAGGACCCAGGGATCCATTTCCCTGCCGTTACCCACGGCAGGAGCAGAGGATGGGTGACAGGGGATCGATTTGTGAGGCTGTTCCAAAAAAAACCTCATTTAAAGGAAAACTTAGATGAGCAAGCAAGTCGTACATCATCTCCCTGTAAATCATTTGTCGGGCATGGGGAGGTGAGTGACAGGGCACGGGGATGGAGGGTGGCTGGGTAGAGAGGGGATGAAGCAGGATCGCTGGGTGTGACCCCATTTCTGAGGCAGGGGGCTGGGGAGGGGAGCCCAGGGGCCAGGATACCCTCTCCCAGGCCCCCCCATCCCCATCCCTCCATCCTGGAGCTGGAATCACCAGGAGAAGGTGACTCTGGCCCGCTGCATCACTTCCAGATAAAGAATTACAGATAATTTCCTTCTGCCCATCTGGCACGCAGGGAAGAGATGTGCAGGAATGAAACCCCTGCCATTGGAGTCTCCTTTTTCTCCTCCTTCATCATCTTGGCCTGTTTGGAAATGAGAATTAAAGAAAATGGAAGGGCTGGGAGGAAGAGGATGGACTGTGTGGTGCAAGGCATCACTGGGTTCCCACACTGGAGACCTGGAATCTCTGGGGTTCCACACCAGATACCCGGAATCTCTAGGGTCCTACACTGAAGATCCAGCATCCCTGGAGTCCCATGATGGAATCCTGTCATCTCTGGGGCCCCACACCAGAGCCCCATCATCCCTGATGCCCCAGACTGGCGTCCCATCATCCTTGAGGTGCCCTGCCAGCTGGCACAAGT
Organism: Acanthornis magna; assembly: GCA_036785705.1. Lineage (NCBI taxonomy): Eukaryota > Metazoa > Chordata > Aves > Passeriformes > Acanthizidae > Acanthornis > Acanthornis magna. The sequence continues at coordinate 3,976,426 of JAWUZG010000150.1, forward strand.
GCTCCTCAGCCCATAACTCACACCCAAGCCTCTGCCTCCTTTCCAAACCCATCTCTCCGGAGAGCAGGAACGTGCCGACAGGGATTTATCCCCTCCCCGGGGCGGGTGACTCCGTGCGAGCAGATGCCACTTTGTGTCACCGCCTGATTTCTCTCCCCTCCATTCGCAGCTCATCATCAGCTCCGGCGGTGACCGCTCCCTTAAATCACCGCCCCTGCTCCCTCTCCCGCTCCCGCTGGGATTGATGCCGCGGTTTTTCTCCTCTCCAAGCAGCCACCCGCTGGCTGCGGCACCGCAGGGACCCCGCGGAGGGAGGGCTGGGACGGAGGGGCTCCGCTCTGGTCAATAATCCATGGGGCACTTCGTTCTGGAATAGGGCACGCACACCCCAGCACTAATCCTGCTCTTTCACAGGCTCGGCATCCAAACCCGCGGCTCTTCCCGCTGAGCACTGCCCGTGGATGAGCCGGGGCTTGTTCCCGGCGCGGCTCCCCGGCTTGGCAGCGGCGGCAGCTCAGCAGCCCCTGCCAGGCTCTGCCTCCCTGGCAAACAGCAGCTTCCTTCTGGCTGCTGTCAGGGCTGAGAATTCCAGAGAGCATCCAGGCTGCTGGCAGGGCTGGGGCGGCGGCGCCGGGAGCTCCTTTGGCGAAAGGGCCCTGAGTGCTCACATCGGTGTCCCCCGGGCGCTGGGATGGGCGGTGGCTGTCACCACGGGGTGGCTGGGGATGGATGCACGGCCCTGTGCAGATCTGGCGGTGGATGATGCTCGGCACGTGCCACGTTCCTGCTGGATTTTGTGATTAAGTGATCAAGCAGAGGATATCCGTGTCCCACCGGCGCTCAGCCAGGTCTGCTCCTGCCCCACGGAGCTGCAGGGAGGGAAAGGAGAGATGGAGGGATACTGTGCCAGACCCCAGCATCGCTACTCCAGCCCGAGCCTGGGCTGCAGCCAGAGGAGGCTGGAAGTGGATAAAGCTCATCTCCTCCGGCATATGGAGCTCGGAGCGAGCTGTCCCCAGGCAGCGGCGGGGCGTGCACAGGGAGCTGCCCCCTGAGCCCACGGCCCCTGCCAGAGCCTGCCCACATCCACATGCTCCCATCCCCTGCCAGGATCCGTCACCACCGGCTGCATGGGGAGGGACATGGGCACTGATCCGTGCTGGCCTCGGCTCCTGGCACCCACGGACAAGGACATGGCACGGCCACACAGCCGCGGGGAGGGAGTGCTGGCTGTGGTGCAGGATGGAGTTGGAGCTCTCTATGACCTCAAAAGGGAGGAAGAGATCCTCCGAGCCCCCAGCTCCATGCAGTGAGGACAGGCAGCTGGTGCTCCTTGTCCCCTGTGCCACACTGATGTGACCGTGGCCGAGGCCGAGGTGCCCACCCCTGTGGGGGTCCAGATCAGAACAGTGTGGGAGCAGCAAGGTTGGGGCCGTGCCGTGTTTGCCTTGGCAGGCTCTTTCCAGCGCCGGTGTTCCCAGAGCTCAAGGCCCTTTAGATCTCCTAACCCTAACCCTAGGCGTAACCCTAACCCTAGCGCTAGTTAATTACCCCAACTCACTGCCGGGGTTTTCCCTATCAGAAAGATGGAGGAGCAGCCATGATGGGGCCTTGCCGTGACGGCCTTGGCAGGCTCTTTCCAGCACCAGTGTTCTCAGAGCTCAAGGCTCTTTAGATCTCTCAACCCTAACTAGGCCTAATGGCAGCTGGTGGCTGGGGCCGAGGTGCCCACCCCTGTGGGGGTCCAGATCAGAACGGTGTGGGAGCAGCCATGATGGGGCCTTGCCGTGTTTGCCTTGGCAGGCTCTTTCCAGAGCCAGTGCTCCTGGGACTCGAGGCTCTTTAGATCTCTCAACCCTAACTCCAGGCTGAATGGCAGCCTATGGCTGGGGCTGAGGTGCCCACCCCTGTGGGGGCTCCAGATCAGAATGGTGTGGGAGCAGCAAGGGTGGGGCCTTGTCGTGTTTGCCTTGGCAGGCCCTTTCCAGCCCCAGTGTTCTCAGAGCTCGAGGCCCTTTAGATCTCTCAAGCCTAACCCAAGGCCTAACTCAAACCTTACCCCTAGCTAATTACCCGTGCCCAGTACCTGGGTTTTCCCTATCAGAAAGATGGGAACATACATCCTTGGGCACTGGGGGCAGTGGGACTGATTTAAATCCATTTTAAGTGCCAGTCCCTCTCTGTGAGTCCCTGTCTCATGTGACATTAGACTGTGGCATCACCAGGGCTGGATCCACAAAGTCCTGACGGAGCCAGATGAGACCCTGAGCCATGTCCAGCCTCAGGAATGAGGCTGAGCACAAGGGGGTTTGAGTCCATCTGCACCTCCCGAGGTTCCAATGGATCCCTTCCACTGCCACCAGCTCCTGCAGAGCCCCCACCTCGTGTGTCCCCATCCCCTGGGAGCTGCGGCCCCCAACACCCCCCTCAACACCCCAGGACATCCCCCACCACCCCCCACCAGAGCCAGGGCCGTACTGGTGGAGGCTCCCTGGTGCCATTGCAGTAACAAGCTTCTACTAAATAATTGAATTCCTCAAATCGTTCCTTTTTCCCTCTGGTTTTGGTACACATTTGTCACCGTGCCATTAGGCAGACGCTTTGCTCGCACTTCATTTATTCATAAGCGGGGCCATGACAATGACAGCGGAGTTAAGCACAACCGCTGGCATGGGACACGGCTGTCCTGGCATTCCCAGATCTCATGGTGGCACCAGGACAGTGACAACACCAGGTTGACAGTCAAGGATGAGGTCTCTGTGCATCCCACTCATCACATCTTCCGAATTTTGGGGGACAGGGGGGGACACATGAGCCTTGTGCCTGCTGCACCCCATCTCCCACAAAGGCTTTGGGTGGTGGCAGTGCTGAGTGGTGCAAGAGCCACCCCAAGACCTCCAGAGTGTCCAGAGCTGGAGCTGCCTCTGTTTCCCATCTCTGCTGTGTGCAGGAGAAGGTCCAGGGGAGGGATTAAAGATAAACCCAGCCTTGCTCCTGCTCAGCAGAGCCACAGAGCCACCATTGACTCCTGTGCCAGTGCCAGGAGCCAGGCAGATGGGAAAAGCCATTGAAGGTCACCAGGGAACAGCAATCCCTTGGCACTGGAGGTCACTGACCTCACGTGCAGCCAGGGGACCAGCACCACAGGACATCAGCACGTGCCCATCCCACGGCAAACTGCTGGTGCCGCTCCCAGGAGGGAGATGGCCAGGACAGCTCTGGGGTGGCCACAGATCCATGCTCCTGGCCCTGGACTCCTACTGGTGTCCCCAAGGGACTGAGCACCCTGAGGGTGCCAGGCTGAAACCCTCTGATCCCGGTGGAACTTCCACAGGTCCATCTGTGACGGACCTGTGTGTGTGTGCCACCTCTGCGGGCTGGGGGCTGGAGGGACGTGCCTCCCTTTGCAGGAGCTCTGCTCAGTTAATTGCAGTAATTAGCCAGTAATGAAGCAATTATTTGAGGATGTGGTGCCGTGTGTTCCTGCAGGGGGGTAGGACGGGGGACGCAGTCTCGAGCGGCACAGTGGCAGCGGGCACAGGCAGTGTGTGCCGAAGGGACAAGGACACCGCACATTTCCCGAGGGGACGAAAGAGACCTTGGGGGGCACAGTACTTTCTCCATGGATTTTTGCCCAGGATTCCTGTTCCTCCATGCCTCTGGTCTAAGGGAAAGGCCGGACCCCAGGGTGGGACCCCACAGAGGCGGCGGGGAGGTGATGGGACGGATGGAGCTGCGCTGGCAGGAGCAGCACGGACACGTTTCTCCCGAGGCCTGTGCCGGAGCTGGAGCCAGGGAGGTGTCGGAGCCAGGCGAGGGGCGGCCGCCAGCTGGCCGGCTCCGCACTGGATCAACGCCCGGCTGTCTCTGCTTGCATGGAAGTGGCCAAGTTAAACCCCCGTGCATGGAGAGGGAATGGGAGCCACGGAGCAAAGGCATCTCCAGCCCTGGGATCCTGCCCGGTGCCCATCCCTGTGCCACCCTGCGGGCAAACCCTGCAGTCCCAGAGACATGAGCCAGGGATTCACCCCTCTACGGGGCTCTTGGAGCGGTGGAGGCACAGCTGGAGGTGTGGGGACGCTGGGATTGTCCTTGGGGACTGCTGTGCCCCACCCCCTCCTCATTTGCACCAACCCCACCAGAGCAGTCAACAGCCCGGATTGCCCTAATTTCACCCACACGATGGAGAAATGAGGCTTGTCCCAGCTCCAGTGATGGACATGAGGAGCCTCTGGTGTCCTCACATCCACCAGAGCAGCAGGACCCCCCCAGCCCCTCCGTGGCACTGGGAGCATCATCCAGGAGCGTCCCGGCTGTGCCGGGCTTGCGGCAGCAGAGCCCCCGGAACGGAGCGTGCCTGACAGGAATCATGGCTCGGCGGGGAAGGAGCAGACGGGAGGGAAATAAAAGCAAATTACATCAGTGCTGGCATGGGCGGCCATCCCGGAGAGCTATTTCGGGAAGGGCCAGGCCGGCTGCGGGGATAAGCACTTGCAGATGTTGCTTGGAGCGCCTCGCCGGGCTCCTTCCGCCGGGGCTGCGGGGACGGGACAGTGCCAGCACGGGGACACGGCGGCGGGGCGGCGTGGGGGTCCCTCCTCCATCCACCCCTGCAGCGAGGGGATCCCTGGGTGGTGCCAGTGCCGGGATCCAGTCCTTGGGCCACGGTGGGGATCCCCAGCACTGTGTCCAGCTGCCGCACACACCAGGACGCTCGGGAACCACTGCCTGGGGGGACACGAGGTGCCCAGCTGGTGGCCAGGATGTGGTGGCATCTCAAGGTGATTGGCAAGGGCAAGGAAAGAGAAACCTGGCCGTTGCCATGGTTACCACCTAACATCCTCCAGCACGGGCTCCAAGCAGTAACGCGGGTGTTGCATCGCCGGGATGGGCTGTGGCAGGGAAGGAAGGGATGGATGGCTCCCGGTTGTGCCGTTTAGTTTTGGGGAAATTGAGGCTGCTCCTCAGCAAGAAGCAGCAACAGCTCAGCCTAGGCCCAGCTGGGGGGGGCTTCGATGCACAATCACCCCCCAAATGCTCCCAAATCCTGCTCAGGATCAGAGCCCACGCAGGGATCCGGTCTTGGCTCCAGCTGCCGCAGGCTGGAGCCCGGCTCAGGGCTGGGATCTGATCCCAGGTCTCCGTCAGCCTCCGCATTACCCTCAAACCAAAGGAAACAGCAGCTCGGGGTGGAACGGAGTCAAACGAAAGACGTGGCAGATGTTTCTCCTCTCCCCAGCTCTCGGTTTGCTACGTGGGACACGATGCTGCCGGGTCCCCGTCCCTGCTGCCCCCGTGTCACCCGGCAGCACGGGATGATGGGCACTGTGGTGGCAGGTGGCATTTGCCAGCTGCCCCGGCCGCTGCAGGGAACCGGCACTGCCGCCACGACAGGCAGGAGCAGCCCATTTGTGAGCTGCTGCCAGATGTTCCTCTGCAAAATAATTCAATGGAAAAACAGGGAAGGGAGAACGCTTTTCCAGCAACATCTTGCTTTAATATAAAAAAAGCAGGAAATAATGTTGGAGGAAGGAAAGCAGTGCCCAAGCTTATCCCCCTCCCGTGCACAAACAGGGTTCGTGATGCTGAGCTCATCCCAGAGGGATGGTTGTGTGGAATCCTAGTGGTTCCAGGTTTCCTCAGCCCCAAGGATCATCCCAGCATCCCGAGGAGCCCAAGGCACTGTGTGGGCTGGTGACAATCTGCAGTCACAGCCATGCAGAGGTGACAGACTGACCCACCACGGCTGACACCCAGATTTATTGCCTGGAGAGGCAGCCAAGGCCCTGCGCAGCCTCTGAGGAGGAGCCAAGGACAGCACGGTCACCCTGTGTGATCCCCAGCAGCCTCCCCCAGGTCCTGGCTCCGGCCCCGCTGGCTCGGCAGGGAATGTGGGCGCCCTTGTCCCGTCCAACATCCCCTCCATAATGCAGGCTCACTGCCGTGTTGCTCCCACCATCCAGCAGCTCGAAACTGGGCCCAGGCAGGCCAGGCTGGAGAAGGAACAGAGCCAGGACGTGGACACCAAAAGCCATCGTGGTCCCCAAGGATAAAAAAAGATCCCCGGGGAGAGGAGGGGGAAGGAGAAGAAAAGGGAAAAAAAAAAGTTCAATCAGCTTTGTAAAGGGCACAATTTACAAAATCCATTCCATATTTTACTAGGCTGGGATTTAGGGATTAGTTTGTAATACTTAGGTGGCTTTTTGTAATAAAACCCTGAGCTGCAGCAGCCTTGGGAAAGGAGAAGGTGGCAGGAGTCTCCTCGCCATCCCGCACTCATTTTCCCAGAGTTTCCTCTTTTTTTCTTTTTTTTTTGATCTCGGCAGCCCCGTTAATCTGGGCTTTATCTGCCTATGGAGGAGGCCTGAGCTCTTTATTGGATTTTTGGCAAGAATAAATGATTTAGTTTGGGATATTACGGAGACGGTTCTGTGGGACTATGCCACCTCATAAACGGAACAGCAGGGATCAATTCCTCACTGTGGGAACACTCCCGTGCCTACGTGCTGCTGCCTCAGGAATGTGGGTACGGCAGGTATGGCACAGGTATGGTGGGTATGGCATGGATGGCATGGCTATGGCACAGATATGGCACAGATGTGGCCATTATGTCCAGCCCCAGCCTCATGGGCAGCCCCAGGATCAAACCAAACCCATCCAGAGGTGCCAGGGAGGACATCAGCTCGAGGCCACCAAGCAGGAGCATCCAGCCTGGGCATGGCAGGGACAGAGCAGGGAGTGGAGGTGACAGCACATCCATCTCTCACGAGGATCTTAAACCCAAACCAAAGTTCTGAATCTCCTCAGCACCAGCTGCAGGAGGGAATGGAGCTCTGGGGACAGGAACAGCCCTGGCCTCTCCTCCTGGCTCTGCCCCACCCCAGGGCTGGGGACAGGGTCCCTGTCCCCTCCTCTCCATGGCGCTGGTGCCACCCCAGTGTCCCCACAGTGCTGTGGCAGAGGGTGGGCAGAGCTTTGAAGCGCAGGGCTGAGTGGGTGCGGGAGCCAGAGCGGTTGTCAAGTCTCCTAATTAAGAAAATCCTTTGGGGAATGCAAATCCCTCGGCTGCCAGGGCTGTGTGGGAGAGCAGCCAAGCCAGGGACCTCGGGGATGGGGGTTTCATTGGAAGCCACCCCTGTCCCTGTCCCCACACCTGTCCCGGGCCCACCAATGACACAGGCAGGGATCTGCAGCCCCCAGCTCTCCCTGTAGGTGGGACATCCTCCATCGTGCCATGGCCAGCCATGGATCCCACCAATCCAAGGGAGAAATCCAAGGGAAAAGCAAGCCCATAAGTCATGGCTGCCCTGAGAGGTTCATCAATAATGCACAAACTCAGGGCTGGGGAGGGCTTTTCCCAGTTAATTCCATGCACGAGGAGTGCCCACGGCCACGGCAGCACAGCTCCCTGCTCCCAGGAAATTCCTTCCTGCAGGACTGACACATTTATTATTTCTCCCATAATTACGTTATTGTGAGCATTTGTCAGGAAGCTCCCTGGGAGTCATGGCCTCACACGGGGCTCCCAGGCAGGAGCCTGCTCTGGAACGCTGATGGAGAGGGATTTGCTTGGGAAAGTAGGTCAGGATGGGACCTGTGGCATCAGTGGCGCAGTGTCGGGCATGGCTCAGAGCTGGGACTCACTCCAGCTGCTGGACCATGTGGTGGGATGGAAATGGGAATGGGGATGGGGATGGGGATGGGGATGGGATGGGATGGGGATGGGATGGGATGGAAATGGGAATGGGGATGGGGATGGGGATGGGGATGGGGATGGGGATGGGGATGGGGATGGGGATGGGATGGGGAAGGGGATGGGGATGGGGATGGGGATGGGGATGGGGATGGGGATGGGGATGGGGAAGGGGATGGGGAAGGGGATGGGGATGGGGATGGGGATGGGGATGGGATGGGGATGGGGATGGGGATGGGGATGGGGATGGGGATGGGGATGGGGATGGGATGGGGATGGGGATGGGGATGGGATGGGATGGGGATGGGATGGGATGGGGATGGGATGGGATGGGATGGGATGGGATGGGGATGGGGATGGGGATGGGGATGGGGATGGGATGGGGAAGGGGATGGGGATGGGGATGGGGATGGGGATGGGATGGGGATGGGGATGGGGATGGGGATGGGGATGGGGATGGGGATGGGGATGGGGATGGGGATGGGGATGGGATGGGGAAGGGGATGGGGATGGGGATGGGGATGGGGATGGGATGGGGATGGGGATGGGGATGGGGATGGGGATGGGGATGGGATGGGGATGGGGATGGGGATGGGGATGGGATGGGATGGGATGGGATGGGGATGGGATGGGGATGGGGATGGGGATGGGGATGGGGATGGGGATGGGATGGGATGGGGATGGGATGGGGATGGGGATGGGGATGGGATGGGGATGGGGATGGGGATGGGGATGGGGATGGGGATGGGGATGGGGATGGGGATGGGGATGGGATGGGGATGGGGATGGGATGAGATGGTGACAGGAATGGCATGAAGATAAGATGGGGATGGGATGAGGTGGGAATAGGGAAGGGAATGGGATGGAGTTGGGATGGAGACAGGAAAAGGGACAGGATGAAGATAGGAATGGGAAAGGGCATGGGATTGGGATGAAGATTGTGTGGGGATGGGAATGGGATTGGACTGGGATGGGATGCAGATGGGACGAGATGGTAATAGGTTTGGAATGGGATGGGATGTGGATGGGATGAGATGGGAATGGGAAAGGGGATGCGATGGTGATGAGGATGAGGATGAGGATGAGGACGAGGACGAGGACGAGGACGAGGACGAGGATGAGGATGAGGATGAGGATGAGGATGAGGATGTGGCTGGCCTGGGGATGGGCACAGGGACAGGGATGGAGCCGGGGCAGTGTGTGCCGTGTGTGTGGCTATTGAAGGCGTCGTTCCAGAGCCGCTGGATAATTGCAGCGCTGCCGCCCAGAGCCGAGCGGATGAGCCGGGCGACAGCTCCCAATTATTGCAGCGCAGCAGGAGAAAGGGAAAGAAAAGAAGAGAAGAAAAGCACAATTATCGGGGCCTCGGCGGCAGTGCCGCACACGGTCGCAATTTCCAGGCAAAGCCCCGCTCCCAGCGCGTGACACTTCCATTGATTTTTAAACGGGCACTTTTCCTTCTCTGCCTCCTGTTCTCCATCCCACAGATGCCAGGACAGGCTCCTGAATCCCCCCAATGCTCCCTGAGCATCCCTGCTGCCAGCTCAGCCCAGCCCTCAGTGGGTACCACACCCCACCCATCCGTTGGGAGACTCCGATGTTTCCCCTGCTTCCATCTCAGTCTCCCACCTTTCCCTCCCAGAGCTGCTCCCGGCTGTGGAATCGCAGCCCTGTATATTAAAAAAGGTCAGATTTCAGCTCTTGTGAGAAAGCAGAAACCAGAGCAGCGTGAAGAGCCGCAGCCTCCTGGTTCTTGGGGGATCAGGGATTGGGGGCACGGGGGGGTCCGGGCGCTGGGATCCGTGCCCCACTGCGGGGGATGGGCGGAGTTGTGCCGATCCCACATTGTCACTCTGTAATTGACAATTAAATTTAATTACACCTTTGAGAAATAACAGCGTGCGCTGGGTTAATGGGCCTGTCTGGAGCGGGGAGGGTTCCTCCCTCTCCGTGAGGTGGAGCAGGGGTGACATCCATGACGTGGTGACACCAGGATGGGGTGGCAGCTGTGGGGCTGAGAGGTGGCTCCGGGGACTCCAGCACCAGAGCTGGCCTCAGCATGGGGACATGCTCCACCACCAGCAGAAAACCCATTCCAGGGCACATCCTGGCCACTTTTCCTGGGAATCCAGTAGTATCCAGAGGAAATGTCATTGGCACCACACAGCTCCGTGCTGGGGGTGCTGAAGGTCCCTCAGCATGGCTCAATTATTTATCTCCATAAAAAACACAGAGCGTGGAGCTGCCTGGCTGGCTTTACCTGGTCCCATCCCTGCTCTTTTTCCCTCATTTTTTTTTTTTTATTTTCTTTGAAGCAACATCACAGCTGTTTCCCAAATTTGCTTCCTGCTTTATGAACCTTTGGATGCAATCACCGGCAGCTCTCAAGCTTTCTGCTGCAATTAGAGAGATTTTCCAGAGCAAGGATCAGGTGCTCGGCGGGAGCTGAGGTGGTCGGAGGCTCGGCAATCCCAGACTCCACATTTGGGATAACCAGCTCAGCATCTCCCTGCCAGCCTCCACATCCCCATCCTTTCACACCTCTCTCCTTCTCTCTAATTAATCATAATCACCTGCAATTACCTAATTAGTTGGCTGATTTTTGCCCTCTAATCCCATACTCATTGCACTCCCTTAGGATTGGATGAGCTTGGAGCATCAGTGCCCAGGAGCACCTGCACCCACACTTTGGGGTCACAGAGCACCCAGGTGTCCCCAGGTAGGGGACAGTTGGGTGGCCATCCCTCCATGTCCCTTTGCTCCCAGACTTCATCCCAGTGTGGCCCTCAGGGGGACAGGAGTGTCCTGGTCCCTTCCAGCTGCTCAGAGAGCCACATGTGCCACAGTGGTGGCATCTCCCCATGGCACCCTCTGACAGGGCGTGGAGATGTACTAGGGCTGTGGGGACACTCCAGAGTGCAGGAACTCATCCTGGAGTTCCCCAGTGCCACGACGTTCCCAAATGACACAAGACTGTGCAGAGACATCCTCAGCCTCCAAGGATTCCCACAGCACTTCCCAGGCAGGGATTGTGACCCCCAGCGTGGCATCGTGACATGGTGACCCTGCTCTGAGGGATGGCACAGAGGTGACAGGGCCACAGCCAGCACTGGCGACAGTGACCCCAGCTGCTGGACACAGCACAGAAGCGCGGCAGGGAACGAGGCCAAAGCGCGGCCACTCTCTCCCTCCCAGTGATCATCGCCCTCATTAAAACCGAGCTAATTATTATTCGGGCTCATTAGCAATTATAAACTCCAGCGCTGGCACTTCATTAAAAAAATGACAAGTTCGCACTTAATTATGTTCCCCAGCAGCCAACGGGTGGGAGCGCTCGCCCTCCTGACCCCTGCCCGTGCCAGCGCTGGCACCAGTACCTGCAGCAGTGCCAGAACCAGCGACAGTGCCCACACCAGAGCCAGTGCCAGAACCAGCACCAGCACCCAAACCAGGGCCAAAACCAGCACCAGTGTCCAGACCAATACCAGCGTCCAAATCAGTGCCAAAAACAGCACCTGACCCGGTGCGAGTACCCAAACCAGAGCCAGCACCAGTGCCAGCGCCAACATCCAAACCAGGGCCAGCACCCACACCTGGACCAGGGCTCAAAACAGAGCCAGCACCTTCACCAGTGCCAGCAGCTGCACCAGCACCAGCACGCTGCATCCTGGCACCAGGCAGTCTCTGCAGGACAACGCATGGCACACAGGACACGGCACATGGCACACGGCACATGGCAAAGAACACACAGCACACGGCACATGGCACCCGGAGCTGGCAGCCAGCACCCTCCCGCTCCCTGATGGATAATTGGCCACTAAATCCCTCTGGGGGAGAAATGGTTGGGAAAAAATTACAGCTGCGGAACCAGCTCTCCAAAATTATATCACCTTCTCTGACAGGATAATTGCTCCTTTTCCCTGAGATTTAGTACGGATCTCACATCCTTAAACAGTTGGGTGTTATTTTAAGGGCTCCCAGTGTTTTTCCCTCCTCTCCCAGGTACCAGGACCCGCGGCAAAGGGGGGGTGGGAGGTGGGGACACTGGTCCCGGGAGGTGACGGAGGGGAGGGCATGCCTGTGGCACCCGGAGGAGAGGTGGGGACAATCCCAATCCGGGTAGCACCAGCGCTGTGTCTTGTTGTCGCCGCGCTCTAATGGCCACATCAATATTATCTCGACTCCATGTTAGCCTGTGACAGGTGAATTAATGACACAGAGCCAGCGAGGGACATGCGGGGACACACAGGCAGGGGTCTGCTCAGGGCGGGCAGAGCCCACCCCAGGAGGTGTTTGAGGCTGCAAACCCTTTGCCAGACCCAGCACTCAGACTGGTTTCAGCCCTGGGCACAAGGAGCCCCTCCCTGAGAGCCCCCCCAGTATTTTGGGGTGCCCAGCGGAGCACGTGTGTGGTTCCCTGGGGTCACACCCTCTCCCAAGGAAACCTCTCCCTCCCTCCGGCTCCCATCCAGCCTCCCAACCTCCAGGCCCATCGTGCCGAGTGATAAATCAGCCGGAGCCCTCGGTGTCACCAGCATTGCCACCGGCGTTGCCACCGGCCGAGCCCCATCCATCATCACCGTCCCACTGCCGCCTGCCACCTGCGTCCTGTGCGGGGACCGTGACCCTCACCAGGGCTGCTCGGGGTGACCCCAGCAGCACCAGCTCCCGGCACAGTTCAGGATGCTCATTAGGGCCGCCCACACCAGCCCTGTGCCACAGCGAGAGCCACAGCCATCACCACTGCTGCATCCCGGCAGCAGCTGGTGGCCGGCACGCGGGAGCAGCTGGGGAGCGAGCGGAGCGTGCCTGGGAGCAGATCCCGGGAATCACCACCTCCAGCACCCCACACCTGCCCCGCGCTGCCGCCAGCCTGCTGCCAGGCTCAGGATGGGCGAGGGACCCCCGTGTCACCCTGCTGTCCCCCGGCACCGAGCCCGTGCAGCCGTGCAGGCCGAGGAGCAGCCGTCCTTGTCACTCCATGCATTGCTTGGAAAACAAACCCCCATTAAAGCGTTTTGGGATTACAGTCAAGCAAGATCGAGTTCGTCAGGAGCCAGGGAGCATGAAAAGACGGCTCAGCGAGAGGATTTCTCTCTGCAAGCCCTGGTCAGGAGCATCATTTTGGGAGCTGCTGCCCAATTACATCTCCGTGTCACCCAGCGTGGGGACTGGCATCCTCTGGTAAAGTTTGGCTTTGCCAGGCTGCACCAAGCCCCAGCGTGGCACCAGCAGTGCCACAGGGATATCTCTGCCAGCCCCACGCCGGGGAGCAGGACTGCAAGTCTGTAAATATATTATTTATTCTCTCTATTACCCTCCTCCATTATTCATTGTTTAATCCGCTGCTATTCTATTATTAACTCTCCCAAGCGCTTCGACGCTGCTCTGACATGAAAGAGGCACCGCGAAATTCCGCATCCCGCGGTCCCCGCACCGGGATGAGGCGGGAGCGGGACCAGGAGCACCCGCAGTCAATGTTCCACTGGTTTTTCCTTGGGTTTGGAGCACGACCCTGCCAAAAAAATCTCACCTCCCGCTGCCCTGATGGATGTGCTGGAGCAACAAGAGGTCCCTGCTCCGGAGGGGAATTTGGGACGCTGTGGAGCAGGGAGTGTTCTCCCACAGTGTGGGGGTGAGGGTTTCCCACATTCCTGCTTGAAATCACTCCGGTTAAATTATGCATCAGGGTTTTAAAGAGACGTTTGGGCTCGGGGGGAGCTGGTGGGGTTTTGTAGCACCTCCTGGTCCCCAGCTCGGGCTCTGAAATTTCATCCCAGGATGATCACAGGGGTCATAATTCCTCTCGTTTTTGAGATGTAGGAAGCAGCTCCTGCCTTGGTACCTGGGCACTGCGGCTCAAGTGTCTCATTCCTCCTTGGATGGCTCCAGGATTAGTTTTTGGGGTGATTTTCAGTGAGGGTGAGGTGTGGAGGACCCTGAGCCTGCTCGCTGCTGTCAGGATGGGTTTATACCAAGAGCCAGGGAAAAGGGATGCTCATTAAGAACTGGGATCTGCAGGGGCAGGATCCAGCACTGGGAATGTCTCCAGGCCCCCACGGATGCAGTGGGGAAGGGGCTGGGAAAAACAGTGTCCCCCCACCTCCCCGGGGACGTACCCCAGAGCTCTGCTCCTGTCACATATCCCAGTGTCACACGCTGTCACCAAACCTGCCCCCGGCGCCGCGCCCCCGGAGGGAGGGAGAAGAGGCACTTTAATCTCAATCAATTAGAAATAAGGCAGCCCTAACGACAGGGCAATAAAAGAACACTTTAATTTTAGAGCTAATTAAATATCAACAATTGGAATGCAGCAACAGACAGTTAACCTGGAGTATCCCATTATTTATAAGGAATATAATGCATTGACTGGGGGGTGAAGTGAGTTGTAGTCATTTTAATATCAGCTGTCACAGTCTAACTGTTCTCTTTTGTCTCACTCCAGCACAATCATCTCCCCGGCTTCCTCCGGGACCATTCCCGCTTCTCTGCTCGACAGAAGATTAATTAAGCCCAGGTCCCCGCAGAGGACGGGTGCGTGTGCTCCTGTCCCCGCTCCGTGAGCCCGGGTGACACCGGGGCTCCGCCGGCGCAGCCGAGCGAGGTGATGCCTCCAGCCCCGGGGCTCGCTGTAATTGCAACCCCCGACCGAGTGACAACGCTCCGGAGCTGGGAATTATTAATGGGGAGCGCTGGAGGCTCTGCCGGGCACCCTGCAGCTGCGGCGGCTCTGGGGACACACAGAGCCATCGTCCCGGGAGGGGCTAGGTGACACCCCAGCACCCCAAAACCTGGAGCAAATCCCTCTGCTCCCACCGTGCCACAAGTTCCAGGGCCCCTGCTCCAGGAAGAGGAGCCCCTGGATCTGGAGAAATTCCTTGGGGGCTCTCCTGGAGCACCCCAGCAGCATCCCAGGGCTCTGCATTCCTCTCTGAGCCAGGAGTGGGGCAGGAGGGGACGCTGAGCCCCACATTGGGGATACTCGGCTGATATGACATCCTGAACACCCTGAGCATTCAGCCCCCAGAGAGCAGGTGGAATAAACCTCCTGGCAGCGGCTGGGCTCCATCACTGCTCCCGCTGCAGTAGCTGTCGGGTGAAAGGAAAACTCCTGCATTCCCAAAATATACATTTTCCTCTGCGGAAGTTCCCTGGAGCTCATTTGGGTCTCACCAGGGCACAGCCCCAGAGCTCACACCCTGCCACTGCCACCCCTGTGCTGCCACCACGCCACCCTTGTGCCACTCATCCTCCTGTCCCCGTCCCAGCCCCTCCAGATTGTTCCTACACCATGCTGAGGTCTGGGCAGTGCGGGAAAGATGGGAATTATCCTCACTTTTCCATCAACTCGCCCCATGAGGCACCGGCATGGTCTGGGGGGATGTGCCACCCCTGCCACCCCGGGGGTGTCCCGTGCCACCAATTCCTGCCACTCCTGCACTCCAGCAGAGCTGCACAGAGCCACGCTGAGGGAATTATTCCCATCTTAAAGTGCTAAGTTGACTTTCCCTCTCCATTTTCCACACTGCCGGGCTGGCTCTGGCCTCGCTGTTCCCTGAAGGCGCCATAAGGCTGCAAACAGCACCATGGAACAGCTCCAGAGGGAAGGGATCCATAAGGATCAGCGAGTCGAAATGTTGGGGATCTGCCCCTGCCCTGTGATGCCAGCGCTGGCCTGGGACCCAAATCCTCGGGGACGGGGGGGGAAAGGAGAATTGGGGGGTGCAGCAGCAGTGGAAGGGAGGGGTGTCAAGGCAGGGAAAACGTTTTGGTTCCCGGTCTCCGGGTTTTTGTCACAGGTTGGAGATCTCAGGTTTCAAAGCAAAATGCCACTGTGCGACAAGGAGTCAGGAAATTTTCATTGGGAAATGTCAAAATGAAGCACTTCCAGAGGGAAATGTCTCGCTGCCCCCATCCCCACAGCCCAGAGCTTTCCTGCTGCTGGCAGTGCCACCCGAGGGGGCCGGGGAAGGGCAGGGGGAGGGAGGGAGGACAAAGCCCCCATCCCTTCATCCGCAGCGTTTCCATGGGAGCTCTCACAACCCTCATTACTGGAAAAATAATCCCAGCCCTTTTCCACCTGCCAAGGCGGGAGAGGGGCTGCTGTGAGTGGGAAGTTCTGTGGGATTTCATTAGTGTTATTATTGTTATTATTTAATTCTCAAGGTCATGGGATTTAGGCCTGAGCTTACTTATTATCCAGCCCCGCCAAATAAATGATGGATTCCCATTCCTGCCTCCAGCCGTGGCTATTATGGTTGCTAAAAACGTTTTCTGCTCATAATAAAAAAAAAAAAAAAAAAAAAGGGGAGAGGAAAGAAAAAAAGGGGGAAGAGAAAGAGCAAAAGGAAAACTGCAATAGAAGCCAGGGAAATGATGGATTGCGGGAGATAATCCATCTTGTCAGCCCAGGACTACATAACCTTGATGTCAGCGGGTATTTTTCTCTGCCTGAGTCTCCGGCTGCGTGCAGGAGAGAGAGGAACAGGGATGCTCCCACCACACCTCAGGAAAACTGCTGGGATTTGGGGGTTCGCCCTCAGTGCTGTGTCCCAGGTGGGGAGGGGGATGTGAATGCCCAGCGCTGGCTCTCCAGGGGGATGTGGGGAAGGACTGGAGACGTGGTGGGCAGCAGGGGACAGCGGGGGACAGCGGGGAACCATCCCCAGGCACGTCCTGGCAGCAGATTTTCCCTCCCCTCAGTCTCTTTTTGTCACCAGCCTGTCCCTCCTGTCCCCCCCCAGCCCCCAACCCCCGCCACTCCCCCTTCCCGGCGTCTCTGCCATTTTTATCCGACGCTGCCCGTGAAAATTGGTGTGAAATAAAAAAAGGCCTCTGTGCCCAGAGATGAAATCAATTGATTTGGCAGGGTCGCCTGTGGACACCTCCGAGCAGCTCTTCCAATTTGCAGGACAGGCGCTGGCGCGGAGCCTCTCCTTCCTTTTCTTCTCCTCCATCTCCAGTTCCTCCGCTCCGGCTTTTTTTTTTTTTTTTTTTTTTTCCTTCTGTCTTTCCAATTTCCCTTTGATGTTCCCGTTATTTCTGCTTTCCACTTAATGGAAATCAGCCCTGGGTGTGTGAGTGCTGCACACACGGCCACAGCTCCTCTTGTCGGAGGCGGCTCGGGATGTGCTGGATCCCGGTGTGCGGGGGACAGGGAGGATTTGGGGGATCCCAAGGGGCTGGCCAGGAGCATCCCAGTGCTGGGGGTTTCTGGTCTGGCTCCATAGGTGGGCTCAGAGCTGGGGATGGTCCCTTGGGCTTGGAGCAGCCCCACAGGTGGCAGGGAACAGGACCTGGAGCCGCTGCACATGGTGCTGAGCCTGCCCCGGGCTCTGCTCCATCCCTCCTCTGTCTCCTTCCTTCCTCCATCCGCATCTCCATCATCTCCATCTCCATCATCTCTATCTCTTCATCTTCATCCTCATTCCATCTCTATCCCTTCATCTCCATCCCTCCTCCATCTCCATCCCTCCCTCTTTATCCCTCCTCCATCTCCCTCCTGTCATCTCCATCCCATCATCTCCATCCCATCCCACCCATGAATACACCGTAGGACACCAAAAATGGAGCCAGAGGGGTGTCAAACCAGCTCTCCCAGCCTTCCAGTACCTGGATGGGGATTTCAGCCCCAAACCAGCCACAGGCACCCCCCAAACCCAGGGATGATCCCAGTGCAGGGATGGGAAGAGCCGGTGCCAATGGGGACTACCTGGGGCACCTTCGAGCCCCTGTTGTGATGATTCCCCATTATTTAATGGATTTCCCTGATCTTGGGCACCTCCAGGCTGGGCATGGAGGTGTCAATGCCTGGAATATCTTGATGGATCCTTGCTGCAAGGGCCAGGCAGGAGGCCCCACACTGAGGAGCTGCCTTGTCACCACAGCCACCGGCCCAGCTCTTCCCAAAAGTCGCCCCTGACACAACTTCCCTTCATTAGAGCTTCAAGGCAGATGTGACGCTAATCAGGAAAACCTTGATATTCTGCAGGAGCCTTAAGCCCTGAAAGGGAAGGGGAAAAAATCCCACGCTTGCTTTGCAGCGCTTTCATTGCGCTTTGAGGTTAATGGAAGGCTAATTTGAAAGGACTCGGTTAATGAGAAAGCTAAAAATATTCCTCCCGTGCAGCCCCTTCCTCCGTGCGCCCGGCTCCGTGCCGGCGGCTGCGGATGATGCTCCGTGAGCCCAGGGACGCCGTGTCCCTCACCTGACCCCCGTCCCTACCCCTTGGGGACATCGCCATGGAGAGATGTGGTGGCTCGGTGGCATCTCCAGCAGGGACATGTCCCTGCACAGCTGAGGTTGTGCCACCCACCCCGGGAAGGGGCAGGTGGGAATGGGAGACTCCTGTGGGGGTCTGAAATTCCAAGGACTTTGGGGTGCGACAGGGGACAGGGATGGGGACACCTGGGGCTGGCAGCCACACCTTCATCTCCCAGGAAGGAGCAGGGCTGATAAAGCTCCTCCACCCTGCGGGTGCTTGGATGGGCTCATCCCTCTTCCTGCACATCCTCCCATTTCCAGGGTGGATCCACACTGCTGGCCTGGAGGAGTTGGGGATGCTCCTGCAGGAAGTGATTGGTTTTAATGGGAAAGATGAAAACTCGAGGGGATTTTCCAGCTGTGGAAGCATCGGGGCTGACTCTGCTTCATTCCTGCCTCTTCCTCGCCTGGTCATGGCAGCCGGATTCTGGTTTTCATCAAGGAGACTGGACCAGCTCCAGGCTTGGCAGTGGCCAGTGAGGGGCTGGCGGGGCACATCCCATATCCCCGGGAGCCTTCCCAGCACTCCCAGCTCACACGCAGCCACTCGGGATGTGGTTTAATTAGGGAATGATCTGCACGGAAAATCGCGCGTTCGAGCGCCTCCGATCCCCGGCTCGTGGCTCCGCTCCAAACCAGCGGAAAATCACCCAACTCTGAGGACAATTCCTGGAGATTTTCCGGAGCTGCTGGTTGGGATCAGCAGCCGTGGCCACGTGGGGCTGAGGATGGCACCGAGTGCTTGGAATGCTGCCAGCGCCAGGGACATCAGCCATCCCAAAAGGAGCCACATTCCCTGCACCCCAAAAGAGAGGTCTGGGGCAGCCCTGGGATGTGGGAATCGCCCTGGGACCCCGGGACGTGCCAGGAAAAGTTGGGACGTGCTGGGACATGAGATGCTGGGAAATGCTGGAGAAGCTGGGATGTGCCAGGAGATGCTGGGAAATGCTGTGTCATGCCGGGAAATGCTGGGACAACTGGGGACACGCCAGGAATTCCCCACTCCTCATCAGAAGCAGCCAGCTGTGCCCACATCCCTGGGATTCTCCTCTCCAAAGCCGCCCCAAAGCTTTTATCACAAAACGGGGATCAGAAGGGCAGGGCTGGATTGTCCCCCTGGAATTATCCAGGAGGCTTTCATTCCTTTTCCCCTGCGCCACATGAAAGGGTTTGTGTTCTCCTCACTGGAGAGAGGCTGGCACTTCCCATCTCCTTCCCTGCTCCTCCAGAGACAAATCCCACGTTTCCCTTTCAGGGGGGCAGGGTGTCTTCACCCTCCACTTCCCAAGCAATTAGGAAAAATTACTGGGGTGACACAGGGAGATCCAGGAGGGGGAAGGCACCAGAGCTCCCTGATCCCATTGATGGTTTAATTTTCCTTGGGAGAGGAAAAGCAGGAGATAATGGTGACAGAGTGGGCTGATCAGGGATGTTTGGGTTCCTTTTCCAGCCATTCCCCAAGGGCTCATTATGGAAATTTTTCCTCTCACTGGGAAATCGTAGAACAAGCCGGGATGAGAACCAGCAAAGCCAGGCAGGAATTCGTGGTTTAATCCAAGTCCTGTGCCCCGATGTCCCTGAGCCCTGTGCCATGAAGGACCCAAGTTCTGTGTCACAACATTCCCAAACCCTGTCCTGCAAATGTCCCCAAGCCCTGTGCTGCTCCACCCGTTCAGCCAGAGCTGTGAGCATCCCACTCCCCAAAAACCTGCCGGTCCAAGGTCCTGGCAGGGCTATAAACAGCCACTTTGGGCCTAGTTCGAAGGTTGGATTAAAAATAAAAGGACAGGTGGAAAAAAATTACCCCTGGGGCCAGCAGCCACCTCTGTGGGGTCACAGTGTCCCAGATCACCAGGACAGGGACCTGTCCCCATCCCCTTTCCAAACCTGGAGCCTAATTAGGATCAAACCCTGCCCCCCCACAGAGAACTGCCCCCATGTGAGCAAGGCAGAGACACCCAAATTAAGTTATTTTCTTGCCCTGTTTTATTCCAGTTTTTAATTAGGTGGCTGCTGAGACGTGACGTGGCCCCGTGTAATGGTGTCACCGTGATTTATTAGGGCTGGAGTTCCTGTCACCCTCCAACCTCCACGTCTCCAGGCACTGATGGGGCCTACGTGTCCTTGTCCCCACCCCTGTGGTGGCTTGGGGACCCCTCCTGCTGAGGGGAGGGAAACTCACTATAAACAATACTTTTAAAAAAAATAACACAAAAAAAAAATAACACCCACCAAAAAAAAAAAAAAGAAAACCAACAACAAAAAACCCCAATATTCTGTGTCTACATTTTTAATAATAGGAAAGATGTTTTCCAGCAAAGCCATGATGCTGCCAGCAGTGAGGACAGTGACACATCTCCAAAGGGCAGCAGCGCCCACTTTTTGGGGTGGGCAGGGAGGCACAGGGCCACGTGCCAGCTCTTCAAGGGCCATTAAAACAGTTGCCACCATCGCGGAGGATGAGCACAAGTGACACTCGCTTTGTCCCCACATGTTTGCAGCGCGGAGCAGATGGCGAGGCTCACGGATGCTGCTCGGCACCGCTCCATGGCCCAGAGCCCAGCCGGGCACTGAGGTGGCCAAACAGCCCTGTCCCCCCCAGATCCATCAGGATATTCCTGAGCTGACAGCCGGGAGGCGGCAGGGCTGTGCCAGCTGCTCCAGGGACAATCCTGGGACAATCCTGGGACGCTCCAGGGCTTCGTCTGGGGGGCTTGTGGGATGTGCAGGTACCTGTGACAACATTGCGTGGCCAAATTGCCTCTAAGGGAGGAAAAGGAGGGGAAAACAAGGTGGTTAAAAGGGGGATTTCCCAACTGTGGGATGGGTGAGAGCTGTGTGTTTCGGGAAGGGCCTGGCAATGCCACTGGGATGCAGGGATGTGCCACCAGAGCCCTGCCTGGAGGCCAGCAAGGATCCAGGCTGAGATGCCCAGTCCCCTGGGAGATTTCGGGGAGGTTTCCTGGTTCAAGCAGGATGCTGAGCCTGGATCCATCTTTCCTGTTCCCGCAAGGATCCCTCGCCTCCCCCTCGCAGCCTGCCTGGCTCCTGCCACCTCCGGCACTGCTCCGTGATTGATGGGATAATCCAAGCATCAATGACTGGGACAGAGGAGCAGCAGCACCTTGGTCTGCTCCTTTACAGAAGAAAAAACCTCCCAGGGAGCTCCGAGGGCAGAGACAGGGCAAGAGCAGGGGGAGAAGGGCTGGGAATGAGCTCCAGGTCAGATCCAGGGGGTCCCATGGGTCTTCCCCTCACCCAGACTCTGCTGATGGAGCAAGATGAGTGATCATGGAATCCTGGAATCATGGAACGGCTTGGGGTTTTGAGAGACCTTCAAGATCATCCCATCCCACCCCTGCCATGGGCAGGGACACCTTCTACTGTCCCAGGTTGCTCCAAGCCCCCTCTGACCTGTGCCAGCAGAGATCTGGGACCACCAGGATGGATGCACCCCGAGGCTGGGCTTTGCCTGGGATCTCCCCGAGCATCCTGCTCCAGGCGGGAAATCCTCATCCCAGGAAAACTTTATCCCAGGGAATCCTTATCCTGAGTATCGGGGGCTGTAAATAATGAGGGAGGAATCCATGAGTAATTACATTCTAATTAATTAAGGATGATGGATAGAGGGGACTGGGTGACTCCATGTAGTGGTAAAGGACCTCGCTCCTGCCACCATCAAAGTGATTTGCTGCTTCCAGGGAGGGAGGGAGGGAAAAAAGAAGAAAAGGAGCAGGGAAAAAGGAGGGAAAGGAAGGAAAAAATACGGGGAAAAAAAGAGAGAACACTAAGATTTACATCCTTGGAGGGACCCCAGAATGGGAAGGGAAGGGAAGGGAAGGAAAGGGAAGGGAAGGGAAGGGAAGGGAAGGGAAGGGAAGGGAAGGGAAGGGAAGGGAAGGGAAGGGAAGGGAAGGGAAGGGAAGGGAAGGGAAGGGAAGGGAAGGGAAGGGAAGGGAAGGGAAGGGAAGGGAAGGGAAGGGAAGGGAAGGGAAGGGAAGGGAAGGGAAGGGAAGGGAAGGGAAGGGAAGGGAAGGGAAGGGAAGGGAAGGGAAGGGAAGGGAAGGGAAGGGAAGGGAAGGGAAGGGAAGGGAAGGGAAGGGAAGGGAAGGGAAGGGAAGGGAAGGGAAGGGAAGGGAAGGGAAGGGAAGGGAAGGGAAGGGAAGGGAAGGGAAGGGAAGGGAAGGGAAGGGAAGGGAAGGGTACTATCAGTGCTCCGAGTTCATCCCCTGCCAGTGATCCCTGGCTTTTAGTAGCTCAGGGAATGCAACATATTATGAATCATATATTTTTTTAAATTCCCAGATTCTCTCTAATTTCATGATGAAATGAGTTGGAGTGTGAGGAACGGCGTGATAATTCATCCTGAAGACATTGGGCACCTGGCCAGGAGGATCCTCTTCCTGCAGCAAGGAAATTTCATTTTAAAAACGGTTTATTTTACTTTTTTTTTTTTTTTTTTAACACTTGTTATTTTAACCCAGAGGCCGTAAAGTTCTGAGCAGGGAAAGCCTCTCAGAACTTCCCATCATGTGAGCTCCTTCCAACAACCGGGCAAATACTTGACCCCTCATTTCCCTCTCCCATTCTGATATTTTAATCCAGAATTATTTTATCGCCCACTGACAAAAAAAAAAAAAGGAAGAAAGTGCCTAAGTAGTCATTTATTAACAGTTATAAGTATCATTAGGTAGAAAGATGTAGTAAAATATAGATTAGAGCGGGAAGAGCGGAGGATCCGAGTGCCATTTTTCCTGTTCAGCGTTGTCATTACACATCCCGGCGTGCCGGATCACAGCCATGATTAGTGGCATCAAATGACTCCTGAAAAATGATTATGTGCCATTAAAACCATCAGTCTGCCTCAAACCAGCACAAACAAATGGCCGTGCTGGGCATGAGGCAGCAGCTCCGGGGCTCCGGGATGTGACGGGAATCCCGGAGCCGCAGCAGTGGGGGGGATGTGGTGGCACCTGGGGTGAGGGGGATGTCACCCGGCAGGGTGACACGAGGGAATGAGGGCCAGGGGTGCTGGGATGGTGGCTGAGGGGATGGCAGGGTGGGATCCGATGGCAAACAGCTCCCATCACCACGGCTGTGGGTGTGGGGGTGCCCCTGCTCCAGCTCCCTCTTTCCATCTTTTCCCATCTTTTACCATCTGTAATCCCAAATGTGGCCCAGGCACCCCCTCAGCCTGGAAAAGACCTGCGTGCAAGGACCATTGCATCAGCTCCACCACCCCAAACCATTACCCCAAACCATCACTCCCCAACCCCCCTCACCCTGTCACCCCAGCTCCATTACCCCAAACCCATGACCCCCGTTCTGTCACCCCAACCAACCATCCCAAACCCCTCACCCTAGTTCTATTACCCTAACCAATCATCCCAAACCCATCACCCCAGTTCCATAACCCCAACCAATCTCCCCAAACCCATCACCCCAGTTCTATTACCCCAACCACCCACCCCAAACCCATCACCCCAGTTCTATTACCCTAACCAATCACCCCACACCCATCACCCCAGTTCCATAACCCCAACTAACTATCCCAAACCCATCACCCCAGTCCATCACCCCAGTTCCATAACCCCAACCAATCACCCCAAACCCATCACCCCAGTTCCATAACCCCAACTAACTATCCCAAACCCATCACCCCAGTTCCATAACCCCAACCAATCACCCCAATCCATCATCCCAAAGCCATCACCGCACCCCAACCCTGTACCCGTGCCGTGCCAGCCACTTCCAGCCCTTCGCTCCCTGCTGTTTCCGCCTTCCGAGGACATAAATCCAGTTAGTCCGTCCAAGGGAGTGAAATCCAAATGTCACATCTGTGGAGACGGCTCAATCGAGGGTATTGATTGTCACGGAGAATATTCGCACTTCATTCACCTACTTAGTCCCTTCCCCCAGGCACACAGGAATTCATCAAACCTTGTCACACCACATAATAATACTTGTTCCCAGGTGTTGTCGCAGCAGCTCAGACTTTCTCCTGCCTTCCTGGGTGAGTAGGAATTTAGGGAAGAAAGGATTCACCAGCAGAAGAGATACGAGGTGCTGAGATGTGAATTAACCTTGTGGCAGCCAAGGGAGGACTTGACCCCCTCCTTGTGCCCCTGCAGAGGATGCTCTGGCTTTGTTTCCAGTTCCTTGGGATTTTTGGTGATGGGAATGAAATCAAGTCGGGGAGAAAAGACATTCTCCCTTTGCTTGCAGCCTTTTATTGATATGTCTTCACTGCCTGACGCAGCCCCGGAACACTTTGGAGCAGAGCAGGGATGTGGCTGCTCCCCTTCTCCAGAGGGGAACCTGGGCAGGGAGGGAAATACAACCAGGAAGGAGATTTGAAGGAGAAGGAAAGGCTGGATGAGGGGAGTGCCTCAGGGATGTCCCCGCAGGGGTGCTGGGGCTGTGGAAGCTGCAAGACGTCATTGGGGTGAGCCCGGACCCCAAAAGGGACCCACAGAAAGGAGCAGGGTCACATTGGCACAGCTGGTGCCACTGTCCCCAGCCCCAGAGCTCTTCCATGTGTCCTCTGTCCCTGAACCACGTGTGTGGTGGCAGGCACCAGCCCTCGCCTTCTGGCTGAGATAAATTGGAAGCAGGAGTTGCTGCCCCTGAGCCACGTTTATTATTCATATTATTTGTGCGCTGATCTGATTCCGTGTAATGATTTAATCTGTTAATGGCCCCTGATTCAATCGCTCCTCTCCCGTTAATCTCCTCTTGCCATTTGCACCTGATTTCCTGATTTTTCTGACGGTGTTTTGGCAGGCGAGGGTCGGGTTTGCAGCTTTCCATGGGCACAGTGCCACAGCAGGTCACCCAGGGGCCGTGACAGGATTCTGGAGAGCCATGGATGGGAGGGGTGAGGAGGAGGAAGAGGCAGTGGATCCCTCCCAAGGGAAACCTCTTGGGGCTGCCCAAACCTGAGGATCCAGAGGGCATCGGGGCAGGTCCCAGCTCCATCACCATCCCTGGGCACCACAGGATCCAAATGTGCCCCAGGGTGCTGCATGGGAGAAGCTGTTCTCTTCCTGGGGAAGCTCCTGGAATGCTGGCATGCATCCCATCCCAGTGACAGGGTGATGGTGGTCCCTGTGTCCCATCCCAGTGACAGGGTGATCCTGGTCCCTGCATCCCATCCCAGTGACAGAGAGATCCCGGTCCCTACATCCCATCCCAGTGACAGAGGGGTCCTGATCCCTGTGCCCCATTCCAATGACAGGGTTATCCTGGTCCCTACATCCCATCCCAGTGACAGGGTGATTCTGGTCCCTTCATCCCATCCCAGTGACAGGGTCCCTGCATCCCATCTGGTCCCTGTATCCCATCTCAGTGACAGAGGGATACTGGTCCTTGTGTCCCATCCAAGTGACAGAGGGATCCTGGTCCCTGCATCCCATCCCAGTGACAGAGGGATCCTGGTCCCTGTGCCCCATTCCAATGACAGGGTGATCCTGGTCCCTACATCCCATCCCAGTGACAGGGTGATCCTGGTCCCTACATCCCATCCCAGTGACAGGGTGATGCTGGTCCCTGCGTCCCATCCCAGCGACAGGGTGATGCTGGTCCCTGCGCCCATCCCAGTGGCAGGGTGATGCTGGTCCCTGCGTCCCATCCCAGCGACAGGGTGATGCTGGTCCCTGCGCCCATCCCAGTGACAGGGTGATGCTGGTCCCTGCGTCCCATCCCAGCGACACGGCGCTTGTCCCCTGCCTGTGACATTGCCATTCCCCCCTCGCGCTGCCAGGCTCCCCGGGCTGATTTATGGAAGCACAAGGATGCAATCAAGGCCCCGGCCCCCGAGGACGCGGCAGCGGCGGCTCCGCTGCATTTGGACCGGGAGCACGCGGCCGGCGCGGCGGCTGAATGCCAATGGGAACCGGGGCCGGCGGGGCCGGGGACGTGGCAGGTCCCCGCCGGGAAGATGGATCTCTGCACCTGTGCCTGAGGATGCTCAGGGCAGGGCTGGATGTGCTCCTGCTAATGGGAGTGTGGTGTCAGGAGAGGGGACGCGCTGCATCCATAACTCTGGTGACAAATGCCACCCCTCGGGGAAGGAGCCCCCGAGGCAAAGCAAATATCTCGCTGCAACGACAACACAAGTGTGGCGAGTGACAGGATTTGTCACCAGCTCCTGGGAACGCGCCAGAGCCGCGGAGCCTTTGCCTTCGCCTCTGGGGAGCCCTGGGCGCCCTGCTCTCCCCTGCTCGTATCCCAACACTCCAGCCCCGAGCAGCGATTCCCGGCGGCGATTGCTGGTCCGTGCTGGCTCCTCTCGCCTGACGTGAGCTGATTTTGGGAGGCAGTGGGTGGCGAGGGAGTACAGCTGCCGCTAAGTTATCCAAACGATTTATCTTAAGATTCATCCAGAATTCATGGCGCGGGAGCCTGGGCCGTGTCGGCCGTTAATATTCATGCGGATTTGGAGCAGCGTTAATCACCGGGCTGACAATTGGCACTTCCTTTAATTGCCCGTGCAGCCGGCTCTGCCCGCCGTGTCCCTCCCCCTCCGCCCCCCCGGGATGGGTGCAGGGTCACAGAATGTCCCTGCCTGGCTTTTTGTCCCCGCGTTGGTGTGGCACAGGGGGCCGCTCCCCATTTCCCTGCTCGGAGCATCCCCAGCACCCCGGGGTGAGCATGGCTGCACCCACAGCAGAGCTCAGGGGCCTGGAGCATCTCCGGGGGCTCTCCCTGTCCTCCAGTGGCACATCCCAGCGTGGGGACACGGATCTGGATCCCGGTGGAGCTGTGCCCTCGCTGCCGCCGTCCCCGTGGCTGGCGGAGCATCCCCAGGGTGACATTGCTGCGCCCACTGCAGAGCTCAGGGGGCTGGATCCTGGAGCATCCACCCCCGGGGGCTCTCTCCATCCTCCCATGGCTTATTCCACTGCAGGGACATGGATCTGGTGCCAGGCAGAGCTGTGTCCTCGCTGCCGCTGTCCCAGTGGGTGATGGAGCATCCCCAGCAGCCGGGGCTGGGCACCGCTGCACCCCCTGGAGCATCCATCCCCGGGGCCCTCCCAGCCCTCCCATGGCACATCCCGGCCTGGAGACTCGGATCCGGAGCCCAGCGGAGCTGTGGCCTGGCTGCCAACCTGCCGGCTGCCGCCGTCGCCGTGGCTGGCGTTACCTGTCACCGCTGTCACTCCGCTCCCATCCAGCCAGCTGCCACGGCGCGGCCGTGGAATACCAATGAGGATCCGGGAGCTGCAGCGCACGGGGTCCCCTCGCCGAGCGGCACAGCCAGGACCCCCGGGGATGGGGGACAGCGTGTGCCACGGGCAGGGGTGGCAGCTGCCCCCAGTGAGGTGCTGAGACCTCTCCAGCTCGTGACAGCCAGCAAGGTGGGACACAGAGCTGTCACCAGCACACGGAGCCTCTGTGTTCTCTGGCAAGACCAATGGTGACACAGCTATGGAGACATCTCTGAGGCCAATTCCATCCCCTTGGGGCCGTGCCCCCCAAAAACCAATGCCAGGAAAGCAGGACGTGGGGCTGGGACCCCCCAATCCCATCCATCCCTTGCAGAGCCAAAATAATCCCAAAAAACCCCTCCAAATCTCCCCAAACCCTGGTCCCCTCTCTCGCCACAGCAGCTCTGGGCAGGTTTCAGCTGTCCTCGCGCTGTAATTGTCCTAATTAGATCGACAGATTTCGATGAAGGTTTCACAAGGAAAAAGAAAGCAGGGAGGCAGGAGGAGATAATGGAATCGCAGATGACATTCCCATCACCCAGCCTCTCCCACAGCCGCTGCTGCAGCCCGGTCGGAAAATTATGCGTAAGGGGGGAGGAAAATTACCATAATCTTCCTCTGCAGGATGACACCAAATTCGGCTGGAGCTGAGAGGGGTGACAGGGATCTGCTCTGTCCTCACCCAGCAGTGCCACAGCGGATGTCACCCGTCGGTGTCACACAGTGCCTGCTCTGTGTCACATAGTCACAGCACCGCTGGGATCCTGGTCTGGGTCCTCTGGGGCTGCCCACCCATGGCACCCCCTCCTTCAGCACCCATGGGTGGGGTCTCCATGCACCCCGTCCAGTCCTGGATGTGCCACACGTCATTGCTGGGTCACTAATGGTGACCCCCCCTGGGTTTGGGGACATTGGGGGGACATGTGAGAGACACATGGGGACAGGACACAGCACCTCACACGCCAGCCTGTGCACCCAGCCAGGGCACATACCCTTTGAGGGGGAGAGGGGGTGACAGTGGGGTGTCACCCCCGGTCTCCAGCCTCTCCCAGCCCCCCCAAAACACCTGGAGGCAAAGCCGGAGCCGCTCCCCATCCGGATGCTGCTCCTGGCTCCCGTCTGGATGCTCTGCCCGGGCAGGATCCGGCCCAACCCATCCCTAATTAAAAAATATATCTGTGTTCCAGAGCTTCAAACAGTGCCTGATGCCTGCGGGAAAACTTCCAGCCCAGTTATCCTTCTTTTCCCTGCTCCGGCCACACCATGATGCTGAGACTGAACTCAAATCCCACCCAGATCTTTCCCCAGCCCTGCGCTCTCCCCTCCCCAAATTTGCTGCCTCCTTTCCAGGGCATTTCCATGAGAACAGGCGCTTTGTTTCTTGGGATTCGGCTCTGCCTCCACTGCCTGTTCCCCCCTCAGCCTGCGCCTGCCTTTGTCCTCCACAAACACGGAACAAAAGGGGAAGAGACAGAGAGAATATGATGGAGCCTCCAAATGGGCTGGTTTGGGCCCCAAATTGCCCATGTGCCCATTCCGGATGCTCCGTGTGTGCCGGGCTGATGGATGAGGCCGTGGGAGCTGCATTAGGAGCGGATTGATCGGCTCCCGGCAGTGCTGCCAGGGCCCTGCGTGGAAATCTGAGCAAGGAGGAAAATGAGAGTGAAAGGGGGAAAAAGAAGGAAATAGGGAGAGACTGGGGAGAGATTCCTGTCCCTGGTAATGATAAATGCTCCCAGCACACGGCAGAGCGGGCAATCCACCTTTCTCCTCTGCGCTGGTGGGAGAAATTCCAGTAAAATGGGGGAGGAATCAATTCCTGCTGCAGTTTGTGCCCTGAACGGGAATCTCCAGTGAACGTGTCCTGTCGTGTCTCCTCTTCTCTCTGCCAGCTCCCATCACTGCCTCCTGGCACAATTGCTGTTCTGAGGGACACAGCAGCTGGAAGAACAAACCAAGGGCTGGATGGTGACACTGGGACTGCTGTGGGGACATACTGCTCCGTGTGCACAGCTGGAACACACGTCAGGAAGAATTCAGGAGGAATTTCTTCATGGAAAGGAAGGCCAGGCATTGGCAGGGGCTGCCCAGGGTGGTTTGCAGTCCCCATCCATGGAGGTGTCTGAGGAAGGCCTGGACATGGCACTCAGTGCTCTGGGCTGGGGACAAGGTCGGGACCAGGCACAGCTTGGACTCAATGATCTCAGAGGTCTTTTCCAACCTCAGTGATTCTACGATTTTGTTGGGCACTGGGATGCACAGCTCCATCTGCCACATCCCAGCCGTGTCCCAGACACTCATGTCCCCACCTGGCACCTCTTGGCCCAAACTGGGGCCCAGCATCCATGGGATGTCCCTGCTCCCATGGACAAGTGACACCTCCCATACTCCAACCTGCTGTGCGACCCCAAAACTGACAGTGGCCACAGAACCAAGGAATGGTTTGTGTTGGAAGGACCTTAAAGCCCCTCCAGTTCCATCCCTTGCTGTGGGCAGGGACACCTCTCACTATCCCAGGCTGCTCCAAGCCCTGTCCAACCTGGCCTTTCCCTACTCCCTGGCTCTCCGTGTGACCTCGCTGGGTGGGGGGGCACCGGCAGCTGCTACAGGGACCCCTCTCACTGTCCCATCGGTGCCATCCCAGCCCCAAAGCCCTGTCAAGGTTCCCCTTCGATTGCAGCCCCATTAAGGACAGGTTAATTATGGATAACTGACCCACGGCTGCCCTCGGTTCCGGAGCTTTCTCCCCCTCCAGCCTCCGGCTCCCTCCACCCCGGAATCCAGGGATGGAGCAGAACAGTGATAAAAAAACACTCCCGTTGGCTTTTTGTTCTATTTCTTAATGATCATTCCCTGCCGCCCCCCACTCCCCGCAGCCCCCGGCGCTGCCGACACTGATAAGGTGATATCATCTTGTCATCGGCTGCCACCGTGCCGGGGGACACCCTGGGGCACCTCCCTCCCCCCGCGGGGGCTGCCGGGGTCCCACCAGGTCCCCAAGGGCGCTGAGGGACAGACCCGGACCTGTGGCACACGTGGTTCCCAGGGGCTCTGCGGATGGCCCTGAGTTTGGGTCCCCAAGGGGTCTAGGGGATGGACCTGGATCTGTGTCACTGTGTCCCCACCGGGTCCCCAAGGGGTCTAGGGGATGGACCTGGATCTGTGTCACTGTGTCCCCACCGGGGGTCTAGGGGATGGACCTGGATCTCTGTCACCGTGTCCCCACCGGGTCCCCAAGGGGTCTAGGGGATGGACCTGGATCTCTGTCACCGTGTCCCCACCGGGTCCCCAAGGGGTCTAGGGGATGGACCCGGATCTCTGTCACCGTGTCCCCACCGGCTCCCCAAGGGGTCTAGGGGATGGACCTGGATCTGTGTCCCGGGTGCCCAGCGGGTCCCCAAGGGGTCTAGGGGATGGACCCGGATCTGTGTCACTGTGTCCCCACCAGGTCCCCAAGGGGTCTAAGGGATGGACCCGGATCTGTGTCCCGGGTCCCCAGCGGGTCCCCAGTCTCCAAGGGCGCTGGGGACTGACCCACACCACCGGGTCCCCAAAGTCCCCAAGGGGACAGGCAGCACCCACAGGTTCTGGGAGGGTGGTGCTGGGAAGATGGGATGCGTTGGGGTGGATTTGGGATCTCGTTTTTCCTCCATGTGACTCCATGGACTCCATGGACTCCCAGCTCTCGGAGCCTTTGGAGCTGCTGGAGAAGGAGGAGGAGGAGGAGGAGGAAGAAGAAGGGGGAGGGTCCTCACTGACCTGTCCACCAAAGCCCACACCAAGGGGATCCACAGCACCCCCAAACCACCAGATTAAATCCCCCCTGATCCCTTCACAGCGCTTCCCGAGCAGAATCCGAAGGATTTTTTAATCTAAAACTGGCAGTCGGAGGGTGAATTAAGGCCGTTAATTGAATTTCCTCCGGCAGCGGAGCCGGGCCGGGGGGAGGCGGCAGGAAACGTATTTGATGTCTTGGAAAAGCTGCAGATTCTGAACGTGGTGGGGTTTGGGGTTGGGATTTTTTTTTTTTAAATTTCTTTTTTTTAATTTAAAGTCGGTCGTAAAAAGAATCCGACTTTGAGGAGCTAATGACTCTCATGAATTATTTTTGTTGATTTAGGCACCCACTCGGCTTTAAATATTATTAATAAAGGAAAAGTGATTCCATTCCCTGGGAAGGGTGGGAGTGAGGCTGCTCCGGGGGTGCAGGGGAGGGAGGACAGGCACCCCCTGACCCACACGCAGCTCCCTCCCCTGCTTCCATGGTGAGGCCAAGCTGCGTTTTGGCACACAAGTGAGTGGATTGTGGATGGATAAGAAATTGGCTGGAATGTCACATCCAGAGGGTCGTGGTCAACGGCTCAGAGTCCGATGGACAACAGGGACCACTGGTGACCCTCAGGGTCCTGACTGGGACCAGCGTAATTTTGTATCTTCATTAATGACTTAAATGAAGGGATCAGAGAATCATGGAATGGTTTGGGTGGGAGGGGACCTTAAACTCATCCCATCCCACCCCCTGCTATGGGCAGGGACACCTTCCACTATCCCGGGTTGCTCCAAGCGCTGTCCAACCTGGCCTCGGACACTTCCAGGGATGTGGCAGGGAGGGTGGAACAGGATGAGCCTTAAGGTCCTTCCCAACCCGAGCCATTCCATGCTCCTATGCTGAAAACCCGGGGATTTTGGGGTGCCTGTACGGTGCCTCAGTTCCCCTCGGCATCAGCATTCAGTGCTGGTGCCAAAACGGGCACTTTTCATGCCAGTTTAGTTTTATTGTTATGCCAAAAGCTTTAATTCGGGACTGTCGTCCTCCCGCGCCGCTGATTTACGCTGCCAGGGGTTTAATTACACCATTCAGCATTCCTTAAAACATGAAAAACCGCTCAAGTTTGGGAGCAATTAAAAAGCAGTGGAGTAGATCAGCACATCAGAGAGGAGATAAGTAAATCAAACAATTACAAAGCTCGTTTGGTGGCGAGGGAGAAGGGTCCCACCCCAAAATCATCTCCTGGGTGGGAGCTGAGGGTTTCAGCCCAGTAAATGGGCTTGGGGCGATATTGGGAAAAACTAGGGGGATTGTGACCCCATCCAGCATCTCTTAGGAGAATCCCAGAACCCCCAAACACCGGTCCAGCCCCACTTAGGGCTTGGCAGGATGAGGATGGGGACAGAGGAGGCTCAGGACAGTGACAGGATGGGGTGTCTCCTCCCTGCCACCCATCCCCAAGGATTCTGGCCAGGGTTTTGGAGTGGTTTGGATGGCTTTGGGATTTTCAGCGGGATTGAAGCTCTCTCTTGTGGCGAAACTGGTCCATTACAGCCCTACTCGAGCCATCGAGCCCCAGCATCTCCCGGGCTTCCCTGGCTCAAGGCTGAGATGAAATCTTGGATGGATCATCCTCCCGAGACACTCTGAGGCTCGGGAAACTGCAAGCAGCCCGCCCAGACAGCCCTACTCCACGTTCCCGGCCGTGTCCGGGTGGCTCTGGGAGGCTGGAGATGCCCCAAATTCCCCCCGCAGCCTCCCCAGCCGCACTGGGAGCTGAGTCCCCTCCAACTCACGGCAGGCGCCGCCGGCGCGGTCGCGATCGGGAGCTTTTTGTCCTCGGCCCGCGCCGTAGGATGTACAGGCTCGGATGCGGAAGTGCCGCGCTCACTTCCGGTTTGTGCGCAGCGGCTGCGGGTGAGCCATGGCGGCCGGGGGGACCCGGGGGGCCCGGGGGGATCCGCCGCCATCCGCCGCCATCCGCGGCCTCGCAGCACCGGGCGGCGCCGGGGGAGGACGGGGGGAGGAGGGGGCGCGGGGGGACCTGAGAGCGGGCGGGTGGCGGTGGCGGGGGAGGCGATGGGCCGGGGGGCTGAGCTGACACCATCTTGCTCGTTTATGCCGCAGGTTGGAGCGACCGAAGCCGGACTGGAACCATGGTGAGGGGCCGGGGGGCTGCGAGGGATCCCCGTGGGGAGAGGAGGGTGGAGGTCCCTGGAGTGTCTGGTCCTGGACAGGGTGCAAAATGGGGAGGGGGCTCCTTCCCTGGAGGTGAGGGAGGGTTGGCTTTGGGGGTCCCTGGTTTGCCAAGTTCTGGGCATGGTGCAGAATGGAAAGATCGGTGAGCAGGGAGCTCACGGGGTCCTGGGGGATTCTGTGGCCAGAGCGTGAGCTGGAGAATGAGCTTTGGGCTGAGAACACATCCCTGAAAGCGCTCCAGGCCTGGAAGGTGTCCCTGCCCATGGCAGGGGGTGGAACAGGATGAACCATTCCATGGTTCCATGAGCTTCTGTTTGACTTTCCAGCCTCGCAAAATTGAGGAGATCAAGGACTTCCTGCTGACAGCACGGCGGAAGGACGCCAAGTGTGAGTGAGGGTCTCTGGGCAGGAGAGGGGTGGGATGCTCCATCACATGTCCCTGTGGACACTGAGGAGCTCCTTGGCTTGGGAATGCCGAGGGATTGAGGATAACCTGGCATGGCTTTGGTTCAGTGACCCGGTCACTCCTGTGGGCAGAGCGACTCTTGGGGGTCCGGGCTGGGGTCCCTCAGGGAATGGTGCTCCTAACCCTGCATCCCTGCATCCCTGCTGCTGTTCCCAAATACTGCCCTGCTCTGTGAGATGCCATGTCAGATGTTGGAGTTCTGTCACGACGGGTGATTCATCCCCAAGGAGACATTTTTGCTGCCAGCACAAAATGAGGATAATTGAGACAAAGCACTGCTTTGTCTCCCTGTTCAACAACACGGGAAGAGTTTTCCTTCTTCTGCTGCTTGTTTGGATCCGGCTGTCGCGGGATCCCTTGGGAATGTTTTTGTGTGGGCGAGAAGGGAGAGTTCATCCGTCACGGGGCTTTTCCCTCCCATTCCTCACTCCAGGTGGAGCTGGAGGGCTCTGCACAGGGGAGTGGGTTGGGTTTTCCAGGGATGACACAGGGATGTCTCTCCATCCCACAGCTGTCAAGATCAAGAAGAACAAAGACAATGTGAAGTTCAAGGTGCGCTGCAGCAGGTACCTCTACACCCTGGTCATCACCGACAAGGAGAAGGCTGAGAAGCTGAAGCAGTCCCTGCCCCCAGGTATCCTGGGAATCTTGTGTTGGATGGTTGGGATTGAGGGGGGCCATGAGAACACCCTCCCTGTGGAAGGGTCACTGGAGATCTCCCGCTGTCCCTGGAACTGGTGTCACCACCAGTGCCTTGCGTGGGTCGGTGCTTGGCATTCCCAGGGAGCCAGAGTTCTTCAGGCACCCCTTCCATGCCTGAGCCCCTCAATTCATGTCCTCTCTCTCCTCCCCAGGTCTGGCTGTGAAGGAGCTGAAATGAGCCGGGATGAGCTGGGTACCTGTTGGATTCTCTGTGTTTGTTAAAATAAATAAAAAACTGTTCCCAGTGTCATGTTTGGTGTTTCACAACTTGCTGTTCCTGGCCCTGGAGCCATTCCAGGGGTCTTGGAGCCACTCTGGGGGTCCCGGGGCCAGTGTGGGTCGGAGCTCCCAGCAGAGGGGTCCAGGGGCTGGTTCTGGCACGGTGTGGGCATTGGGGGATTCACCAGACCTGGAGCCTCCCTCATGGGTGGCCTCGGGGTGACAGCCGAGGAAGGGACCTGCGGGACCACGGCCTGGCACAGCCCAGATTGGCACACAGAGCCACCAGCGTGTCCTTTGGGCAGTGTCCTTTATCGCGCCTGGTGCCTCTAGCATGGGGCGTGCGGTGCCCCGGTGGCTGGGCCGGTGTGCGCCGTCCTTGCGGGGAGCGCTGCGCTGCGAGCGGCTCCGCGGACACGGAGCGCGGTGGCCGATCCCGGGGCGGGGCGAGGGGCGGGCCCGAGGGGCGGTGTCGGTGGGTGGAGCGCGGGGCGTGCCCGGGGCGGGCGGGCAGAGCCCGCGGCGTGGCGGCACCGCCGCCCCCCGCCCGGCAGCGCGGCGACCCCGGCCCGCCATGGGGCCCGCCCGCGCCGATTACCTGGCGCCCTGGTGGGCGGCCTGGCTGCACGGGCTCCCGCACCGCGGCCCGCGCCTGCAGCCCGTGCCCTCCACCTTCCGCCCGCAGGACCCCGACTACCAGCAGGTACCGGCCCGGGACCCCCGCGCCCCCCGGCCCCTCCCCGGGCAGGGTCCCGCTCGCCCCGCGGCCCCCGCGCCGTTCCCCGGCGGCGCCCGGCGCCAGCTCTGATCTCACGGCACACAAAGCGCCTTTCATCGCCCGGCCCCCCCCGGGCCAGCCGGCACAGGCACCCCCGGCCCCGCCGCTCCCCTCCCGGGTTCACCGCTTCCTTTGCTCCTCCTGAGCCCCTGCCCTTCGCTCCCGGACCCGCCGTGGCCCCCCGGCATCCCGGAGCACGGCGCGCCGCGACCCCTAAATGAGGGTGGGGGGACAGCGGCGGTGTCCCGGTGCCCCAACATCCCGGCAAGGGGCGGCTGCACCCCGGGCTCGGCGACCGCGGTTTGGCGGCCCTGCGTGGGAATGGGGACAGGGATGGGGATGGGGACAGGGACACTTCCTCTTCCCCACGTGATGGTCCCGTGGGGCGCTGAACGCGGCCGCATCCCGGGGCACACGAGCGGGTCACGGGCACGGCCGCTGACTGTCCCCTCTCTCCTTCTCAGTCGCTGCTTTTCCTGGGCTTGGTGGCCGCCGTGTGCCTCGGCCTCAACCTCCTCTTCCTCACCGTGTACCTGATCTGCCTGTGTTGCTGCAAGAGGGACCAGGACCCCGAGACCAAGCGGCCCCACTCGTGCTGTGTCACCTGGATGGCCGTCGCCGCCGGGCTCATCTGCTGGTGAGGAGAGGGACAGGGACCCGGTGCTGTCCCCCCCGTCACTGAGGGGACTCTGCACTCCAGCCACGAGTCGCTTTAATTAGATCTGTGCAATTAAATGTGCTCCATCCCTGCCTCTTCCCGTGCAGCTGCTGGGGCAGCCCCAGGGACCAGCTGCGGGCCAGCCCCATCCCCGTCACGGCTGTGCCGCCTTCCCAGCTAATCCCGGGCGGGAGCGGGGCTGGTCGCTAATCCCAGCCCGGAGCAGATGGCGGGCGGCAGCGTGACCCAGCTGGCAGGTCCCTTGTGCCCGACCTTAACTGCAAGCACAACAATTAGACAAGGGGATGCTTCTTCACCCAGCACCGCTCTGGTGGCTTTCTGAGCCCGCCTCGGTTCGGGGCAGCCCTGGCTGGATGGACCACCCAGCAGCCAGCCCGAGTGTCCCCCAGGATTCCTGGGCCGTGGGGGACAGGATGGGCCACGGGCCACTTTGGCTGCCTGGCCATGCCTCTCGCTCCAGACAAAGGGGCTGCTTTGCCGGGGCGGAGTGAGATGGCTGCCTGCGAGCCTCGCACGGAGCAGGGAAACAGGGAAATGGGAAACGGCACTAATGAGCTCAGCGTGCTCCCCCCAGCACCTCCACCACGGCAGGGGCTTAGTCTGCAGCTCCCGGGGGCTTTGAACCCCCCAACAGCCTGTTGGTGGCTGTTCAAGGGCTAATGGTGGCCATTAGCAGCCGGTGTCTGTCAGTTGGACCTGGGTCTGGCAAGCACCGCATGCACTGGCCACATGTGGGCACGTGCCCGGCCAGGACACAGCCATGGGCACCTCACTCCTTGGGGCCAGTTCCGAGCTCCATCCTGGCTCCGTGGGGCGCTCTGATGCATCTGCAGAGAGCTCTCCTGGAGCCGCTTCAGCTCCCAGCTGAAGGTTTAATCGGGAGCCACATCGCTTCCAGCGGATTCCCCTAATCTGCTTGGCCCAGCCCCTCCGCCCTCAATCTCTCTGGATTTGGCAGGAGGAGCTTCCCACCTGACCTGTGTCCACGGAACAGCTCCGGCTGTCCCCAGGCCCCT
This sequence comes from Acanthornis magna, assembly GCA_036785705.1. Lineage (NCBI taxonomy): Eukaryota > Metazoa > Chordata > Aves > Passeriformes > Acanthizidae > Acanthornis > Acanthornis magna. The sequence continues at coordinate 4,013,420 of JAWUZG010000150.1, forward strand.
GTCACCAGCAGGAGCAGGTTCCCATCATGGTGCTGTCCCCATCCTGTCAGGTGTTGTTCCCATCATGGTGCTGTCCCCATCCCACTCTTTGTCTCTGCCGTGCCATTGGTGGGCTGTCCCCCAAAACCAGGGTGCTCCAGGGAGTGTCCCCGTCCAGCCGGTGTCACAAGGTGAGCGTGTCCCTCCCTTCTCACTGGGGTCCCCTCTCTGCCCACAGCGCGGCCGTTGGTGTCGGCTTCTACGGGAACAGCGAGACCAACGATGGGGTTTTCCAGCTGCTCTACGCCCTGGATCACGCCAACCAGACCCTCACTGGCATCGACTCCCTGGTAGGGCCACGGCCCCTCTGTGTCCCCCCAGGGTGCATCAATCCCTTGGTTAAAGCACCAGGGAGGGAGGTCTGGCTGCTCTGGCCGAGCCCCCGGGGTGGCTGTGCTGTGCCGAGCGCGGGAGGGTGACGTCACCCCACAGAATGGGACCTTTGTGGCCCGGCAGGGCAGGGGGGGCTGTGGCGGAGCTGTTCTGAGGGATGGATCCAGCTTGGGCACAGCGGGTTGGGGTGGGACTGCTCTCCTGGGAGAAGAGCATCCCAGGGATGGGGCACATGGCTCTGCCAGGCTGGTGGGGGTCTGACCATTTCGGGGTGTTGACCATCCCGGTGGCCACAGGTTGCTGGCACCACGCTGCAGATGCAGGGAGGGCTGGAGCAGCACCTGGCACGGCTGAACGAGCTGCTGGCCTCGCGGGGGGATTACGTGCAGACCCTCAAGTTCACCCAGCAGCTGGCCGGCAGCATCGTCCTGCAGCTCCAGGGGCTGCCGGCCTGGCAGGGCGTCAGCGCTGACCTCACCGAGCTGTCGGGACAGGTCGCCTACGTCGAGTATTACCGGTGAGCTCGAGCGTTACCGGTGAGCGGGGCCACGCTGGGGGCGTCCCAGCAGGGCTGGGGAGGTGGCTGTGTGTGACAGAGCCTTCCTCTGCACCCAGGTGGTTGGCTTACCTGCTCTTCTTCATCCTCGTCCTCACTGTCTGCCTGCTGGCCTGCCTGGGGCTGGCCAAGCATTCCCGCTGCCTCCTGGTCACGTGAGTACCCTGGGGATGGCCTTGGGGGACTCATGGGGACCCCCAGCCACACTCCCCACTCGTGCTCCCCCCTCTTCCCACAGGATGCTGTGCTGTGGGCTGCTCATGCTCGTCCTCAGCTGGGCCTCCATGGCCGTGGACACGGCGGCCGCGGTGGTGAGTGGGGCAGGAGGGCAGGGAAGGGCTGGTTGGGGCTGTGCTGAGCACTGTGGGCACCGATGATGTCCCTTTGTCCCTGCAGGGCACCAGCGACTTCTGCGTGGCTCCAGACAAGTTCATCATGAACCAGACGGATGATGAGATCAGCGCAGGTGAGAGCTGGCTGTGAGGTGGAGGCGAGCTCGGGCACGATCCCAAAACCCAGCCAGGGGTCTGGTGTGCCCCACTGCCATTGTCCCCACCACCGCTCCCTGTGCCTCGGGATGCTCCTGCTGATGTTCCCGTTCTCCTTGCAGAGGTGGTTCATTATTACCTGTACTGTGACCAGAGCCTGAGCAGCCCCTTCCAGCAGGTACAGGGGGGCTGGGCATCCCCCTTGGTGCTGCCTGGGGCTGGGGGCTCTGTGACTGTCCCCCACTCTCCCCCGCAGGCTCTCACTGTGTTCCAGCGCTCGCTGACCACCATGCAGATCCAGATCCAGGGGCTCATCCAGTATGCGCTGCCCCTCTTCCCAACAGCTGAGGTACAGGAGGGGGGAACCAGGGGTGTGAACATCCCACTCTGCTCCCCCGCGCTGCCACACCCACCTTTTCCTGCAGAAAGACCTGCTGGGGGTCCAGCAGCTCCTCAACTCCTCGGAGACCAGCCTGCACCAGCTGACGGCCCTGTTGGACTGCCGGGGGCTGCACAAGGTGAGGGGGGACCGACTGGTGACCAGCTCTGGGGTCCTCCTGCAGTGCCACCAGCGCTGCCCTGCTTGTGTCCTGCCAGGATTACCTGGATGGCCTCATTGGGATCTGCTATGACGGCGTGGAGGGGCTGCTCTACCTCGGGCTCTTCTCCCTGCTGGCGGCCGCTGCCTTCTCCACTGTCATCTGTGCGGCCCCCCGCGCCTGGAAGCAGCTGGCTGGGCGGTGGGTGTGCCCAGAGACCCCTGCCCACAGCCCCCTGCCCTCACCGAGGGCACAGAGCCATCTGCACACCCGGTCTGGGTGCACAGACCCCCACCTTTGGGACCCAGGGTGTGGGTACCACTGCCTTGTCCCCACAGAGACCGGGACTACGATGACATGGATGAGGAGGACCCCTTCAACCCTCAGGCCCGGCGCATCGCCACGCACCGCCCGCCCCGGGGGCAGCTGCGCAGCTTCTGCAGCTACAGCAGCAGCCTGGGCAGCCAGAGCAGCCTCCACCCCCCGGCACAGACCGTGTCCAACGCCCCCGTCTCCGAGTACATGTGAGACCCCCCAAGCCCCCACCATGGGGAGGGAGCCGTGCTGGGGAGAGGGGGTGCTGGGGGTTGTTGGGGCAGGGGCTGATGGGGGTCTCGCTGTGCCCCCCAGGAACCAGGCCGTGCTCTTCGGAGGGAACCCCCGCTACGAGAACGTGCCCCTCATCGGCAGAGGGTCTCCTCCCCCCACGGTACGGTGGGCGATCGAGGCTAAATCCTTCTGACACCCCGGGGGGGTCACCTTGGGGGGCCACTCTGGGTCACTGAGAGCCCCTCGCCAGGGTGGGACAGGGATGGGAGATCCTGGTCCCTCCTGCCCTTGCAGAGGACGTGGTTCCCCCTGCCACTCTAACCCAATTCCCAGCCACCCATGGGGAGGGGGCAGAGCCACGTGCTGGGGAGTCCAAAATAACCCTCCCTTCCTGTGTTTCCTCTCCATCCTGGCTCTCAGAGGACGCTCCTGGCAGTCTCTCCCTTCACGTTCCCATTTCCCCGCTCGTTAATCCCGCCCTGTCTGGTATCGCGGCTTTATTTTTTATTCCTTGTCTTTTTTCTTTTTTTTTTTGTCTTTTTCTTTTTTCTTTTTCCTTTTTTTTTCTTTTTTTGTGATTTCTTTTAATTTTTTGCATCCATTATTTTGGAGCTAAGTTGCCCATCAAGAGTAAGTTCAGCCACTCTTCCTTCTCCCTCTTTATCCCGGGGCAGCAGCCGGGTTCTCCCCTCCTCCCCTCCCCTTCCATGCCTCCCTCCATCCCCTTTTCCTGCTTGGCTTTTGGGATGCAGAGAGCTCAGGGAGGGGGGACAAAGGGCCACATTTTGTCCCCAGCCATGTTCCAGGAGAATTTTCAGCTCCCGCACGTTGGGATGCTGGTCCCCATCTCCGTCCCCAGAGCAGTGAAACCCCTCCCAGAGTACGGCTCCAGGAATGCTGCCATGGCAGGAATACTGTGTCCCCCTCCTCCAGGGATGATTTTTTTCCATCAGGTGGAAGCTTGGATCCTATCTCACAGACCTGGCAGCTGGCGAGAGCCTCCTCCCGGGGGGGTACACGAATGGGGGGATTAATTGGAGCGCTTCTCCCAGCCCAGAATAGTCTAATTTACCCAGGATTCAGATCCCTGAGGAAAGACTTTCCCAGTCCAGAATAACAAACTCAGAATAATCTTCCTTAATGCCTGGCCGGGGTGATCCTCCCTGTTGTGAAATCCTGGAGGAATGTGATCCTGGGGGGTGGGGGGCTTGGGCTCGCTGGTATCTCACAGGCAGATTTGGGATGAATTTGCTGCCAGGCTGGAGCCAGGAAGGTGGAGGATGAACCTGGGAAGGGACAAAGCAGAGCTGGACAGGCTTGAAAGCTCTTGGCTCGGGAGGGGTCTCATCTCCCCTAGCCCTCAGAGAGGCTGAGAGTAGGGCCTGACCCTCTCCATGCCCACTTGGCGGATTAATTTGGGATTAATCTGCGTGGGAACAATCCCAGGCACCTTTGGGGCGGCGCAGGGGCTGGGTGGGGTGTTTTGGGGTGCTGAGCCCTGTGTGTCCCCCCAGTACTCTCCGAGCATGAGAGCCACGTACCTGGCGGTCACCGATGAGCATGTCCGGCACCGCGGCGACTTCCCAGCCTAGGAGGAGATTCCGCTCGGGAAACCAAAGACCCCTGGAGAACACGCGGTAGGAGACGCGGCAGGGGCTGGAGGACGAGCCCGGAGCCCCCCGGCAGCCCCCTGGACCCAAATCCTGCTGCCTTACGGGGTCCTGGGAGCACAGAGGGGCTGCTCCGGTGTCTCCTTTCCCTGTGCCATCTCGGGAATGTTCTGGAGCACAAATCCCGGGACATGCTGCCCCCAAGTCTGGGCAGGGGCTCCCGTAGCAATGCAGCACCAACCACTAGTGATCCCAACCCCTTCCTGACGCCCCTTCCTGGCTCTTCCAGCTCCCTGTGCCCCCCTCGCTGCCCCTGGCCAGAGCATTCCCAGGCTGGGCAATTATGGATGTGTTGGCCTTGCTGGTTTTTCCTTTACTTTGCCCCTGGGACTTGGGAGGTGTCAGAGGTGCTGGCTCTGTTCCAGAGCAGGGTCACTACAGTGGTGTTGGTAGTGGGGTTTTGGGTGGGTTTAAGCTCTTTTTGGTTCCCCAGGGCAGGTGTGGGCTGGGGCAGGCTCCCCTCCTCCTGCAGCCCTGGAGTGGTCACAAATCCCCTGGGAGAGGGACGGGAACTACTGAGGCATCCCTGGGGTGGATGAGGTGCCTGGGCAGTGACAACATAAACCTGCCATGCTGGGGGGTTCATCCAGCGTTTCCAGGGCTCCGGGCTGAGGAACTGGGAGACCAGTATGAGCTGAGCTTGGTCCTTTGGGGCTGCTCTTCAGCACAGGGATCCCCAGGAAAGGTTACTTCCCCCTGAAACAGGGATGGACCCCCTGCCCCATCCCACCCAGACCCCTAATGTGTGCGGATAGGGCAGTGGGTGTCACCCCATCCCAGGGCCAGGACATCCCCTTGACTCCTCCCTCCATATTCCCCATGACTAGCATCCCTCCTCTTGCGGAAAATCCTGAGAGATTTTTTTTTTTATTATTTTTTTGGCTTTTAACGTTTCCATGTAACGGTACTGGTAGAAGAGCTGTTGTAACCGCATGTGAACTAACCGAAGGACTCCAGCTGGGAGCTGGAGTCCGGCTGGATTTGTATGTGCCCTTTTGGGGGGAAAAGATAATAAACACTTGGACTAAATTTATCTCTCCGGTGCGGGTTTTTTGGGGTTCTTTTGAATAATGGGGGGGGCGGTCACGTTCGAGTTGACCTTCCCAACATGGCCGCCGTCACGTGACACCCGCGCCCCGCCATTGCGGGGAGGGCGGCACGGGGCGGTGTCACGTGACGGCAGCGCCGGTGTCACGTGGGCGGGGCGAGCTTGTTGCCTGGCAACGGCGACGCGTCCCCGGTTAGGCCCCACCGGGAGCGGGACGGGACCGGGCCCCACCGGGGCCTCCGCGGGGTCCTTTGTCACCTTGTGCTCTTCATCACTCCGTCCCTGCGTCTCAGCTCGGTTTTGGTGCTCCCTGGGGCTCCCGCTGCCTTTTGGAGCCCCCCTGAAGCCCCCCAGGCCCTCTCAAGATCCTCCTTCCCCAGGGTTCTTGCTCACATTTGGGCTCTGCTGAGGTTCCCATTCCCTTTTGGAACATTCCTGGGACTCCCACTGTCTTCTGGGGCTCCCTGAGGCCCCACTCCCTTTTGGGGTCCTCCTTCCCCCTCTATATTTGGGTCTCCCTGAGGCTGCCATTCCCTTTTGGGCCCTTTCATCCCCAAAACCTTTGCTCCCTCTTGGAGCTCCCTAAGATCTCCGCTCCCTTCCAGGACCGTCTCTCCATCCCTGAGAACCTCACTCCGTTTCGGGGTCCTATCAGAGGCTCCCACTCTCTTTTGGAACCATTTCTTCCTCTCTGAGGCCCCTGCTTCCTTTTAGGGTTCCCCAAGGCCCTCCACCCCTATCGGAGCTCTCCATCCCTGAGGCCCTCACTCCTTTTTGAGGCTCCCTTTGTGGACCCTCCACCCCCAAGCCCCCCACTCCTTTCCATTCCCTCCCACCATGGAGATCAAGTTGGAGTACACAAAGAAGCGCAGCGAGTTCGGGCGGCCCTGCAACTTCACAGACTGGCCGGCCGAGGTGACCGTGGACATCCAGCCAGACCCCAGCCTGGCTGATGACTTCATCCCCCAGGACCCCGTGGACTTTGCTCTGCAGCAGGCTCCTGAAATGGCTTTGCACGAGGTACGGGGACACCCCCCTCCCCAGGTGAACACGGAGCAGGTGGAGGGGACATCCCGGGATGCTGACCATGTGGATGGCAGCTGGCCCCAGGGGACAAGGTGCGTCAGGACCCCTTTGGGCTCAGGGCCTCTGACCCCTCCATGTCCCCCATGCCCAGGTGAACACGGAGCGGGCGCAGGTGTCGATCAAGGGTATGAACCATGTCGAGGGAGGGTGGCCCAAGCATGTCGACTACCAGAACCCGGAGCTGACCACCCGCTACCGGGAGGAGGTGGAGAGGGAAGAGGTCTACACCAGGAGCGTCCAGCGCCTCAGCTCTGTAAGGCCCTGCCCTGATCACCCCCCAAACCCTCTGAGCACCCCAGAGACACAGTCATGCTATCCCTGCAGGTGATGGAGCACTATATCAGGCAGAACAATGCCATTGACATCTATGAGGAATATTTTGAGGAGGAAGAGGGGGAAGAAGAGGAAGAGGAGCATCCTTCCGCTAAAACCATCACTGTCCTCAGGTGGCACAGCTGGGGGGGCTTGCCAGAGCCACAGCAGGGTCAAACCACCTTCAAAGGGGGTGAAAAAGCTTTAGGAGCTAAATTCCAGTGGGTTTGAGATGGTCCTGGTGCAGTTTGTGGGTGGAGAGACCTGCTGAACCCTCCCTGCTCTATCACTCCATCCCTGCCCTGCCCACGTGATTTGGGGATGGGAACCAGGGTCAGACTCAGCTCTGTGCATCTCCTGACAGTGCTTTTGGATTTTCCTTCTTATTTTTGGTGCCTCAAAGGTTAATTTCCACATGAGGGGTATTTAGGAGTCAGATCCAGTAAGATAATTGGATTTTTAGAAAGGTATGACTGGAAAGACGATGAAATCATCAACCCTTCTCCCCCCACCCAACCCCTGGGAGAATCATTTCCTGCACTCAAGGCTCAAGGGCTGCAGATTAGTTTAATTGTGATTCCCACAATTCCCTTTGGGAGACATTCATCCCAGGGATTTGCAAACTGACCTCTCTTGGCTGATCTGTCACCCCAAAGCGACCCCAACGTGACCAAGAGGATGGCCACGCACCTCTGCTGGCACCCCGACGCCAACAGGGCACTGGCCGTGGCTTATTGCAGCCTGGACTTCCAGGACAGCAGGAAAGACATGAGCTTTGATTCCTACGTCTGGGATCTGGGTAAGGGGAAAGGCAAACCCACCAGTCAATAATGGAAGCACTTTGTGTCTCAGAGAGCAGGATGAGGCCTCGCAGCACCTCGGGGAGGGTCAGTGGGGGGAGGCTCCTGCTTTGCCCACACAGCTGTGCAGAAACAGGGAGAAATGGGAGCTGCAAGGTGGGAAATAACCACTAAAATTCCACTACATGGCTCCAGAACCGTGACAGGCAGCAGAGCCTGGAGCCTCGGATGAGGTTCTTATCTTGATGTGGTTCAGTTGGGTCAATAATAGAAGAAAGGCAGCAGGAGCCCGGGGTGAGACTTGCCCTGATCGGTCCAAGCCTCGTTCACACCTGATGTACTTTGGAGTGAAAAGCACAAAGAAGGGTGGGAATGCAGATTTTTGTACTGGGGGTCTGTCCCCAGGCCAGCTCCTGGTGACATGTGCACCTCATCCCACATGGCTGTGGCAGACAGGTGGGGGGCAGCGGGGTGGGCAGGGGGCTGCTTTTGGAGGGCTACCTTCACCCTTTGCTCTTCTCTCATCCTTCCTTGGCAGAAAACCCCTACAACCCAGAGCTCACGCTCAAGCCCTCGTCCCCTGTGGTGACCCTGGAATACAATTCCAAGGACTGGCATCACCTGCTGGGAGGCTGCTACAATGGGCAGATAGGTGAGGGGGGGTTAATTCTGCACCAGCCTGGCTCCAGCACTGCTGCACCCCTGGGATGTCATGGCAGCAGTGCTGCCACTGGGAGCACAGCAGAAGCCCTGGGATTTGCCTGGGGACAGGTGTGTGCTCACCTGAGTGGGTACCTGGGGAGTGGAGGACACCGTGCCAGGGAGCCCTTCACAGCACATGGATGGAGGGATGGATGGATGGATGGATGGATGGATGGATGGATGGATGGAGGGATGGATGGATGGATGGATGGGTGGATGCATGGATCTGGGGACTGAACAGAGTGGATGCTGTGCTCCCACCTCTCCCAGATGATCTCTGGGAAGCACCGGGAGAGGTTTGCTCACTGTTCCAGCTTGGACAGTGGGGGAAACATGACAAAGTGAGGAGCTGGGTGAGAACTTTTCTTTTCCTTCCCAGTGTTGTGGGACACCAGGAAAGGGGGGCTGCCCGCGGAGATGACCCCCGTGGAGTTCAGCCACAGGGACCCTGTGTACGGAGTGTGCTGGCTGCCCTCCCGAACGGGCACCGAGTGCTTGTCAGGCTCCACTGATGGGCAGGTGAGGGGCCAGGGGCTCCTGAGGGGACTTGAAAGAGCTTCCTGTGCCCACTCTGCCCCTCAGCGGCACAAGATCCAGGCCCCCCGGGCTGGCATGGGGCAGCTGCCAGGCTCCAGGACTGCCAGCACCTTCAGCTGTGCTGGGAGCAGCCCCCACAGGCCCTGCTAGACCTTGTCCCCTGCAGGTCCTGTGGTGGGACATCCGCAAGATGTTGACGCCCAGTGAGAGGCTGATCTTGGACATCACACGGCAAGATCAGCTGAAGGACGCTCTGGGTGCCATCTCCCTGGAATTTGCAGCCAGCATGGTGAGTGTCCCTGTGCCTGACCTGGGCAGGAGAGAGAGCCCAGCTAGGCACAGGGCAGTGCCTGGTCACTCCTATGGACACAGCCCAGGGCCAGGTGCCCTATGAAGAATTGGGGGTTGATGTGCTCCAAAAACACAGGGTCCTGCTGGCATTTTTGCCCCTAAACCCCCCAACGGTGGTGGCTCCCATGGCTCTGGCTGCAGCAGGACCCTCCCGCTGCCCCCACACCATGGGGTCCCCATCCTTCTGATAGCTGCACTCTCCTGCTCCCATCCCCAGCCCACCAAGTTCCTGGTGGGCACAGAGCAGGGCATCATCATCTCCTGCAACCGTGATGCCAAGTCGCCACCCGACAAAATTGCCAACATCTTCACGGGCCACGTCGGGGCTGTTTACACCGTGACCAGGAACCCCTTCTTCCCCAAAGTCTTCCTGTCAGTTGGTGACTGGAGTGCTCGGATCTGGACAGAGGAGCTTCTGGATTCATCATCAATTATGGAGACCAAGTAAGTGTCAGGGGTCATTTACTTGGCCAGAAATCACCCCCAGGGTGGCAGAGTGTGTTCAGGGCAGGTGGCAGTGGGGTCTGGTCAGCTCTGAGTGCTGGGACAGGCCAGTGACTGAGGCAGAGCAGTGCCAGCGTGGCTGAGGGGTGGTTCTGCTGGCAGGTGCCACATTCCCTACATGCTGGATGCATGCTGGAGCCCCGTGAAGCCAGCCGTGTTCTTCACCACCAAGTCGGACGGGACCCTGGACATCTGGGACTTCCTCTTCCACCAGAAGGAACCTTCCCTCAGCCTCAAGGTGAGTTCCCAGCACCTCTGGGACCCTCGCGTCACCCCAGGGCCGAGTGTCACCACCCACCTGTGCCCTCCCTGTCCCCAGGTGTCCAACGACCCCCTGCTCAGCCTGCGCTCGCAGGACAACGGGCGCATCCTTAGCTGTGGCACCAGGCGAGGCACCGTCTCCCTTCTGGAGATCTCCCCAGGGCTCTACACCATGCGGAAGAACGAGAAGACCGTGACCTCCACAGTATGTACCAGGTCCCACCTGAGTCCCACACTCTCCCTGCAGCCCTGTGGTGTCCCCAGACACAGCACAGGGTCCCCTGTGCCCCCCACATCCCACTGCAGATGTTCGAGCGGGAGGCGAGGCGGGAGAAGGTCCTGCAGGACAAACATCGGGAGCGGCTGCTGCGAGAGGAGGAGTGGGCACGGGCCAAGACAGAGGAGAAGGACGATGCTCAGGCGGTGTTCAAGCAGGCCCAGACAGATTTCTTCTCCATCATCAAAGCGGAGCGGCGGAGGAGGGGCCAGGATGTCCCTGGAGAGGTACTGGGCACAGGACAGTCTGGCCACCACAGCAGGAACCCCACCAAGGACAGGAGACAGGGCCAACCTCTGTCTTTCAGGATGAAGAGGGCTAGGCAGCTGAAGAGTAGGAAAACCAGGAGGAAGAGGAGGAGGATGCCAAGGTCAGTGTGCTCCAGCTGCACCTTCCTTTCCCCTCCGTGCCAGAGCTGCTGCAGGATGAGGTGATATTATCCCTGAGCTGGGAAGCTCTCCTGAGCTCTCTGCCCTCGTGGGGTGACAGGTGGGGAGCCCTGTGCAGCCCCCTGACCCCACAGCTGCTCCCTGGCCTTTGCACCCTGGTTTTCTTTGATGTGAATAAACCAGTGCTTTCCACATCATATTTCCTCTTTTGTCACAGCAGGGTTGAGCAGAAGGTGAGAAAGTCACGTCCCCCTGCTCCTCGTGCCCCTTCCTTGAGCCAGGATACACAAAGCCAGTGGCTGAGCACAGCCAAGCACCCACAGCAGCACAGGGTGTCCCTCAGTGTCCCCAGCCCATGGAGCAGGGCACAGCAGAGGGGCTGGTGGTAGCAGAGGGGTCCTAGTCCTCTCCAGGCCCCCTCCCAGCTGGAGAGCCCGGTGTCCCCACGGGAGCAGCCCCAAGCCGGGTTATCAGTGCTGGGTAAACACAGCCCTGCTGGTAGCACCCAGCACCTGCCCCAACTGCCCTTAATCATTAACGAGCTGCCAGCCACGCTGTCACAGTGATGGGGACATCACACAGGTGGTTCCCTGCAGGTTCATGGAGAGCCCCCCAGAAGGACCCTTCCCCAGGCTCCACACAGGGGCTGAATCCACCCGTGGGTGAGCGATGCCAGGATGGGGTTCAGGGGGCATTGCCCCTCCCTGCACCCCAACCCAGCCCTGGGGGTGCTGCTGTGCCCCTTCCCCAGGCACTGGAGTCCCATCTGTGCCTCTCCGGAGTGCCTGTGCAGCACCCCGTGCCAGCCCTGCCAGGACCAGCTCTTTCCATGCCAAACCCATCCCAAGCAGGGACCCACATCCCCACGGGGAAATGCATTCGTGCCTGGATGGGTGTTTTCCTTCCCAGGTGTTCCATTAAAAGGAGCTGAGCTGGGGAGCAGCATCACCCCAAAGATGCCCCACACGTCCCACGCTCATTTTTTGCTTTATTAGGAAGGAGGTGAGGGTGTCTGGACAGGGATGGGGCAGCTGCCACTGCAAGTGGGGACAGTGCCCCCCACCCTCCTTCACTGAGGGTGGCAGATGGGCCCCTCACCCCCAACCGGGGCCACTCTGTTTGCCCCCAAGCTGGACCCACAGAGAGGGACACCAGCACTGCCTCAGAGGAAGGATGGGCTGTCCCTGTCCCCATCCCCACACTTGCTGGGGTCTGTGATGTGCCTGTGGGCTGCACATTTCACCTCCTGCACCCTCCACACAGGTCTGGGGCACTCTCAGCATCCTCCATCCCCAGGGACAGCGATGGGGACAGGACATGACAGGGGAACACTCAGGGAGGGGTGGGCAGTGCAGAACACAGTCCTGGAGCCCCCCAGGGTGGGGACCCCCATCTACCTACAGGACCAAGAGTTCCCCCCACAGAGCTGGGGCTGGCATGGCAGGACCTGGCTGTGCCTCGTTACTTCTTTGCCTTGATGAGGGAGTGGTAGACAGGCTTGATGATGATGTGGAGGTGCAGGGAGTTGTCGATGAGGTACTCGGAGGTGCGTTTCTGCAGGTCGGCGTGCGCCAGGAAATCAGCCGCCTCGTCCGAGCTCTGGTGGAAGCTGTAGGCGTGCTTGACCAGCACGCGGCCCTGCTGCCGCACACCCACCAGCACCGTCTTCTGGAAGCTGACACCGGCGAAGTCAGGGCTGCTCATGGCCGGGGTGATGACGAGGCGCGGGCGCCCGTCCTCGATGCGCACGGGCTGGATGGCGCCCGCCACCGAGTCCGAGTACACGGGGCGCAGGCTGACGGGCAGCCAGCGCGGCGAGAACAGCACATTCCAGGTCACCCTCTTGCCGGAGTCGTGGCTGCTGGGCCCCAGCTGGGTCTGGAAGCTGGTGCTGCGGTCGTCCCGCGCCGGGTTGGTGATGACCCACTGGGAGCCCCAGCTGGGCGCGAGGTAGTTGCGGGGCAGGAACATGCTGCAGTTGACGTCGAAGTACTTGGCGAAGTGGAGCGGGGAGGCGGCGTGGAACTGGAAAGCCTGGAAGAGCAGGTCCTGCACCGCGCCGCGGTGCCGCGCCAGCACCGCCGACTGCGCCTGCAGCCGGAACAGCTGGTTGGGCGCGATCATGGGGTAGCGGATGGCACGCAGCACCCGCTCGGCCACGGGCGCCTCGGGCTGCCGGCGGCTCAGCCAGCCCTCCACGGCGGTGTAGAGCTCCAGCTCGCTGTGCAGCACCAGGTCAGAGCGCTCCAGCAGCAGCAGCAGCAGCTCCACGCTCACCGAGCCCCACTCGGCACTGCCCAGCACCGCCGACAGGTTCCAGGCCAGGAACTGGAGGCAGCTCTCCTGCAGCGCCACATCCCCAACACGCACAGCGTAGTGGTACCAGCCCACTACATGGCCCTGGCTCGACTCGCTGGCCAGGTGGGTCCTCATGTATTCGGCCACGCCGCGCTGCAGCCCCCAGACACGGTACTTGCTGGCCAGCTGGTGCATGGGGATGGCCTGGTGCAGCAGGATGGAGACCCCCCCGCAGTACAGGTACCTAGGGCAGAGCATGGGGTGGTGACACTGGGGACGCCCATCCCTGGCAGCTCAGTTCCCAGGGGAGCAGCCTCTGCTCTGGGCTGCACCTCTCCGAGTATTCCCATTCCATAGGGTCCCCAGGGTTCCCAGGGCAGCATCTCCCCTCCAGTTCCTCCAGGCTGCATCCTGTGGGGTCCCCAGGGAAGTATCTCCCCTCTTTGGATGCTTCCCTCTGGGTGTTCCCATCATGTGGGGTCCTCACGGTTCCCAGGGGAGTATCCTCCCTCCTGGGCTGCATCCCTCCCAAAATGCACATCCCACGAGGTCCCTGTAGTTCCCAAAGGAACATCCCCCTTCCTTGGCTGCATCCCTCTGGGCATCCCTATCCCGTGGGGTTCCCCATGGTCCCCAGGAGAGCTGCATAATACTGACATCCCCAATCCCACAGGGTCCCCACGCACCTGATGAACTTCTCGAAGAGCGCGGCGGTCTCAGGAGGCTCATGCAGGGTCACGACGCTCTGGTTGCGCAAGAGGCTCTCGAACACCTCGCTCTGGAGGCTCAGCAGCAGCTGGTGCGTGTGGAACACCTTGGCCTCGTCGGAGGCGGCCGAGCGGACTCGCAGCACCGAGTCGCTGCCATTGCCATTCTGCAGCAGCTCCTGCAGCCGCTGCAGCAGCGTCAGTGAGTGGTTGATGGTGGCCGCCGTGGAGTCCCCACTAAAGTCGGCTTTTTGGGCTGCAAGGAGATGGGACCGTTCGTGCTGCACCCCGGTCCCAGGCACCGAGGTGGGGTGGGGTTACTGGGGGGCTGTGCACCTCCTCCCTCCGCTCCCCGAGTGCCAAAGGGCTGCTGGTGCCAAGCGAGTGTGGGGGGACAAAGGACATGGGGACATTTGTGTCTCTGAGAGCCAAAAAACTGCCTTTCTGCAGCAGAAGGGCTGAGACCACCATGTTCCTGGTTGGGGTGTGCTGGGAAATGGCCGGGTGCCGGCGGCACTGGCTCTCAGCCCGGTCTGCCTGTCCTGATCCCGTCCCCACTGTGGGCAGAGCAAGCCCTGGGCATTGCCCTCATCTCCCGCATGCCGGATGGATATACGAGGGGACAGAGAGCCGTGGGCACACTCTGCCCCTCACCCAAGGATGCAGAGCCTGGGGACACTGGTTGCCCTGGTGTCACGGTAGGTATGTGCTGGGATCCCAACAGGGACTGGAGAGGCACCTGGGAATGTGGGACAGGGGTCTCCATGCTCCTGTGGGCACAGGGATCCTTCCTTCCTCCCCTCTTCTCCCTCCTGGCACCACTCCCACCCGCTTCTCAGAGCATCTTTCCCCCAGGAGGAATTTGGCCCCGTCTGTCTCAAATCCATCTTGCCTCTCAAATCCCGTCTTGCCGACGGATTACCCTTCCCAGCATCGGCTTAAGGCTGGCTGAGCGGGGATGGGGAAGGGGAGCCCTGTACCCCGCGGTGCTGGACTTCTCTGCCCGTGGCACCGAGCCCTTCCCCGGGCACCAGCGAGCACAACCCAACTCCGAGAGTGCAGCACATCATCCAGGAGCCACTTCCATCCCTCCCCAGCACACCGACGGCAGCCAGAGAGACGCGGTCAGCTCTCCATCAGCCGCCGAGCCGCACCTCGGCACCCGGCGAGGGCAGCGGCACCCACAGCTCCGGGACCCTCCCCCCGCCACGGCTGCCCTTACCAGCTTGCACGGTGAGGAGGAGGAGGAGGAAGGCAGCGGCACAGCCCCAGCGGCGGGTGGCCACGGGCCGGGTGCCCGTCAGCCTGGCCATGGCGTCGCAGGCGCATCTGCCGGGTGCGGCACACGCTGCGCGCCCGGGGCTTATGTAGGCCACGCGCCCTCCCGGCCCGAGCGCCCGCGCCGCCGCATCGATTGGTGGAAACTGGGACCGGCCGTTGCCAAGGGAACCGCTTCCAGCCTCCCTGCATCCCACCCTGACCCCCAGCCCCGCACCCCGGGGTGCTGTGGCGGGCCACCCCGCTGGGCCACGGTTAGGGGACGTCGCCGTGTGGCACCTGCTGCTGGCACCGCCACACTCGAGCCCCACGCGTGGCCGCGGCCCTTTGTGCCGGGGTCTTTGCATTCAGGGCACAGCTCGGTGGCCTCCCGCTCCCCCCGGCTCATGGGTATTCATGCCGGCAGCAGCCCATCACCATGGCATCCGCGCTGCCGGCAGGAACTGCCTGCCCTTTTCCCAGCCTTTGCAGCCAAGAGGCCGCCCGTGCACCCTGTGCAGCCTCCCTGGCCCCCCGCCCGCCCCGACACCTCTTGGGGGGCTTCATCGTGGGGCTGGGGTCCCCCCCAAGCCCCAGTGCCAAAGGCGCAGGCTGGGGGTGGTGCTGGGTGAGCAAAAGGGAGGAGTAGTGGGGTGTCAGCCAAGTGGTGTCAGCCCCACTTTGGCTGTGGCCCCGGTGGCACCGTGGAGAGCCTGTCTGCGGTACCGAGAGGTGACCTTGTGGGGTGACTGTGCGCTTTTTCGCATCCCAGGACCCCAGGCGACACTGTGACATGGCCTTGGGATGGGGAACGTGGTGGTCAGGGGGCTCCGTGCTGGACCAGGGGCTTCAGCTGGAGGAGGCTGCTCAGCCCATCTGTCCCTTGGCATCAGCTTGCCCGGCCCTGGCGCGGTGCCGCCGGTGCTGCCGCACGGCCGAGGGTCCTGTGGTGGTGGCGGGGCCTTCTGAGGACAGGTCTGGGCTCACGTGAGTCACGGAGCTGAGGAGCCCCGTCCCCTACACAGCAGAGTTTAAACACGGGCTTAGACACGGTGTCCAGATGTTGAGCACGGGCAGATGTTGCTGCAGCTGCCGAGGGGGTGGGATCACCATCTGTCCCTGACCCATGGGCGGGGGGGCGAAGGACAAGCCACCAACCACCCCCATGCCACTCTGCTGGGGCTCCCCGGTCCTTGCAGGGACGGGCAGGTGGGCGATGCTCAAGCCCTGTGCCCCCACAGGGCAGGGGACTCCAAAATCACGGTGCCAGCAGTGCGTCCAGCCCGGGCGGGTGCCCCTGCACCGTGGGGACCTGGGGGATGGGGCCCCCGCCAGGGCACAGCCGGTTCACGGCTCACCGCGTCCTCCGACGCCTCATTTCACAACCCGCCTGATAAACAACAGCTTGCGGGAGCGTGTGCCCGGCGCGCCGCCGGCACCGTGCCAGCCCGGGCGGCACCCACAGCCCAGGGACCACCGCCTCCCCCGCCGGGCATCGGCTGCTCACGGGGGCGACGTGGCCATGGGGGGATACGGGGGACCGGTGCAGGTCACCAGGGGACAGGGTGACATCCCCCAGCCCGCGGTGAGGTGAGGGAGCAGCTGTGATGGCCCGGAGATTGCGGCTGGGGCAGTGCAAGGCTGGCTCACCATAGCGACCTGTGCCAGGCAGCAGTGCCAGGGCATCGCTCCGCGGGCTGGGGGGGCCCTGGAGGGACAGAGGTGGACCCAGGGACCGGCAGGGGACATCAGCCTGCCCACCCCTCCCTATGCTGCTGGGGAAACTGAGGCACGGGCACGGTTTCCTGGCAGTGGGCACCCCGGAACAGCCGAGGGACACGCAGGCAGCACACACGGATTCACACTCGTGTGCACAGTCACACGTCACACCCCGTCCAAACCCGCTCCTCTGTGTCCCCAGGGGCAGCCGCGGACCCAGCTGCCCACTTGCCCCCGTACCGCCATCCCTATTGCTCTGGGGTGGGGACGAGTTCTGTCACGGTCACTCGGAGCTTCCCAGGTGACCCCTTCCGCGGCCCCCGCCGGGCCAGGTGACGTCCCTGTGCCTAGCCAGCCCAGCCCGCGGCTCTGCCCGTGGCTCTGCCCACGGCGCTCTCCCTCCGCCCCGTGTCCCGCGCCCCAGGAGGCTGTGCCATGCTGCGGGTGCCGGCGGGGACAGGGACATCGGCAGGGACACGGGCACCAAGAGGGACACGGGCACCGGCCAGGACAGGGACACCAGTGTGGACACAGACACCGGAGAGGACGCGGACACCAGCGGCAACACGGACAGCGACAGGGACACGGACACCGGTGTGTCCGTGGAAAAGACCAGACCCAGGGAAGGTGGCACCGCCCGCCCGGTGGGTGGCACTGGGGCCACCCAGGTGAGAGCCCCTGTCCCGCAGGGTTTGGGGAGCGGGGTCCCGGGCAGGGGGGGCAAAAGGGGTACCCACAGAGAACCCGCCCCCCAAGCAGTGCAAAAGGAATCCTGGCTGGGAAAGGGTTAAGGCGCTCCCGCCGTGGCTTCAGCCGATCGATGCCCCCGCTCCGCGGGGGACGTGGGACCTCCTGCTGATGAACCGGAGCTAATTTGCAGTTAATTGGCACCCCTCCGCTCTCCCATCCTCCCCCCTGCATTTCCCTCGAGCTCGGCTCAGGATCTCTGCTTGGGTCCGGCCGGAAGTTCCCGGGTCGCGGAGGTAGGACCCCCGGGATCCCACACATACTTCGGGCACTGCTGGGCGAACAGATCCATCACTGGGGATCCCGGAACGGGAGAGAGAAGTGACCGGTCCGCCCCGCGGCCCCGGAGCCATCAGATGTCTGTAGTGTCCGGGACAAGGGGAATTTGGGGTGCCCCTGGGGCAAGGGTCACACTGGGAGCGGAGCGGTGCCCCGTACCCCCTCCCTGAGCTCAGGACTCCCCTTTGCACCCCGTCCCCCTCCATCCCAAAACAAAGAGCACCCCGCACCCCCCGGGCCCAGGACCCCCCTGCACCCCACACCCCCCGACCCCAACACCCACCACCATCCCACACCCTCTCCCGGCACTGGGGCGCGGGGGCTGCCGGTCCCCCGGGGATGCAAATTTGGGGGGATTCTGACCAATCAAAACGCAGCGTTCGGCACCGGCAAACCCCGCCCGGTTGGGCGGGGCCTGGCTCCCCTGAGCCAATAGGAGCGCGGAGCTCGGGAGGGGGTGGAGCCGCCCTGCGTTATGAATGGGCGAGGGCAGCGTGGGCGCGATCGGGGCGTGGGGATCGGCACGGGGATCGGGCCGGGATAGGGCAGGGATCGGGGCACAGATAGCGATGCGGATGCGGATAAGGATGCGGATGCGGGCGGGGATGCGGGCAGGGCCGCTGCCAGGCTCCTCCAGCCCTGCTGCTTCAGCCTGGTGAGCTGGAGAAAGACCCAGTTAGCAGCCTGGTGATGGCCACCCCACCTTTGGCACCACCGGGATCCCCCATTGGCACCTTTGGGTCCTCTCTGCCACCACTGGGATCCGGCGGGTGGCACCTAGCCCGGGCTGGTGTCCAGAGCCTCCCTCTGCTGGCAGCTGCCCAAGAACATGGTGTTTTAATCCGTTTTACTATAAAAACGGGGCTGAGGGATAAAGAGGGAGCTGCTCTGGCAGCGGGGGCTCTGCTGGGACATGGCACAAGGGGCTTGGAGGGGACACCCAGGTGATTGTCCCTGTCCCCAAGCCTCCAATGGCATGTCACAGCTGACCTCCTGCCCAGGTGCCATCAGGACCTAATCCTCCTGATGCTCCTGTCTCCCCTCACAGCCGATCTGTGGTGGAACATGATGGTCCCAGTGCCCAACAGCACAGCAGTGTCATGGGCACAGCCAGAGCTGGAGCCAGAGCCAGAGCTGGAGCGGTCACCCTGCCTGGTCGGCATCGTCCCCATCGTGTATTACAGCATCCTGCTGGGGCTGGGGCTGCCAGGTGAGAGGGCTGGGAGGGCTGTTGAAGGAAAATTCTCAGGATGGAGGGACCCAACCTGCTCCCCCCCAAGCCTCGGATCTGGCCCCAGTGCCCGGCTGTGCTGCCCAGCCCCAGGGCAGGTGCCACCGCCACGGGGACAGATGGTATTTGCATTGCTTGGACTGACACACAGAAGAGATTAATCAGCGCAGTAAATCCCCACAGCATTGGGATATTTATAGCTCCCCCCAGCTGGAGCTTGGGCACCCCCAGGGTCCCAGGTGCTATGGGGGGGGTGGGGTGCCGTGAGCCCCTGGCTGTCACCTCCACCCATCACTCCCCTTCCTCCAGTGAACATCCTGACTGCCGTGGCCCTGTCCCGCCTGGCCACCAGGACCAAGAAGTCATCGTACTGGTACCTACTGGCCCTGACCACCTCCGACATCCTCACCCAGGTCTTCATCATCTTTGTGGGCTTCATCCTGCAGACGGCCATCCTTGCACGGGCGGTGCCCAGCGCCTTCATCCACACCGTCAACGTGCTGGAGTTCACAGCCAACCACGCCTCCACCTGGGTCACCGTCCTGCTGACTGTGGACCGCTATGTGGCCCTGTGCCACCCGCTGCGCTACCGCACCGTGTCCTACCCACAGCGCACCCGCAAGATCATCGCGGCCGTCTTTGCCGCGGCGCTGGCCACCGGCATCCCTTTCTACTGGTGGCTGGACATGTGGCGTGACGCTGACCCCCCCACAGCGCTGGACACGGTGCTCAAGTGGCTGCACTGCATCACTATCTACTTCCTGCCCTGCAGCATCTTCCTGGCCACCAACTCCATCATCATCCGCAAGCTGAAGAGGCGGAGGCACGCAGGGGGTGGCAAGACCACGGCCCTTCTGCTGGCCGTCACCACTGTCTTCGTTGTGCTCTGGGCTCCCCGGACCATTGTCATGATGTGCCACCTCTACGTGGCCTCAGTCAGGAGGGACTGGCGCGTGCACCTGGCCTTGGACATCGCCAATATGGTGGCCATGCTCAACACCTCCCTCAACTTCTTCCTCTACTGCTTCGTCAGCCAGACCTTCCGCCACACGGTGGGCGAGGTGCTGCGGGGACACCCCCGGCACGGCCCCCATTGTGGCAGTGGCCACTTCCCACCCCCGGCCCTAAAACCGCTGAAGCTGCTGGGCAGCACCACGCTCTGAGATGGGGCAGTGCCCAGACAGTGGGCCCAGTGCCCATCCAGCCCCACACATCCCACCGGGACCCAGGGAGACCCTGCCATGTGGATGCCCACCCTCCACAGAGCCAGACTTAATGCTGGTGGTGGTGGCAGAAGGACGTGATTGTGCCCAGACACTCATTTGGGGAAATCGTGGTGCCTGCCTGGCAGCAGCACTCCGGGATTGGCAGCTCAGCCCTGCCCGTGCTCAGCCCCTCATGCAGCATTGGAACTCATCCAGGGAACTCCTCCAGGACATGCCCCAGCTCGGTGGCATCGAGAGAGTCCAGGGGTTGCCCATGGTGAGGGGTGGTGGGCACGAGTGACCTCCTGCGAGCCTTGACAAGGACGTGGTGCCCGCTGGGTGCCACTCCATAAAACTGCAGTGCTGAGACCAAAACTCTGCCTGGCTCCGGCTCCCTGCGGGCAGCTGGAACGGGGGCACCCTGCACCAGAATCTCTGGCACAGGGACCCTCTGCCCTGCCCACCCCCGGGCCCCTGCCCCTGCTGCCCTGCTGGAGGGAGCACCCATAGGGTCTGGTGTCCCCAGTAGTGGGGTCTGGACACATGGTACGATCCCAGCTCCTGGTCCCCACCCATTAATCCTCCTGGCAGCAGCACAAGGCTGCAGCATCTTCCACCTGCTGCGGGGGTGTGGGTCACGATGCCCCCTTACAGCGGGTGCACCCAGTGCTGCCTTCCCAGTTACACCAGTGCCAAACTGGTGTGACACTGGACGAGCTGCCGTGTGCTGCCAGCCTGCCAGCAGAGGGCAGGGATGGGACACGAGCTGGCACTGCCGGGGGCTGGGAGCTGGCACCCCCAGCCCCCCAAACCAGCCCTGCCGCCACCCTAATTCCCGGTAAGGTCCTTAGCGTAATCCCCCAAAACAGTCCAGCCTTTCCGCTCGGATTCCCTAGACGGGGCAGGACAGACCCAGGGGGTGCCCGGGGGGATCAGGGCCTCAGTTGGCTCCTGGCAGGGCACGGAGACACCCCCAAACCCCACCAGACTCCCTGCCCACGCCCCGAGCCCTGGCTGTGCCCACACCGGGGTGGGATGGGGCACAGCCTTTGCCCCCAGGGTGTGGGTCTGACCCACTCACGGACCCGCCCTGCCCCTGCACCCGGATCATGGCCCGGCATGGACAGACCCCCCCCGGGGATGTCACCTCATCCCAGGCCGGACTCCTGCAGGGGGACAGGGTTAAAGCCCGACCCGTTGGCGCGGGGGGTACCTGGGAGGTTCTCGCTCCATTAATTCTGGCACGTGAGGAGAGCAGGACCGGGAAGGGATTAGTTATTAACCCGGCTGGCGGGCAGGGGCTGAGGGGCCGCGGGGCGGGGGGCTCGGCTGCCTCGGGAACCCTCGGCGGGAGCTCCGGGACTGCCACCGGCCCCCCGGTTGCCACCGGCCCCCTTGTGCCAACCGGTGCGTATTTACTTGGCAAAGGAGGTGGAAATGTGCTGACGGCGTCCGCCGGCGCGAGGAGCTCCGCTGGAAACGGCTCCGAGCCCCGGCCGGAGCGGCGGGAGGTTCTGGGAGGGCAGCAGGGACCCCGGGACCCCCGGCTCCAGGTACGGCTCTCGCCTTCCCGAGGGGAGCCGCCGCGGAGACGAGGTTCAGCCAGCCGTGCCACCGTGCCAGCCGTGCCAGCCGCCCGTCCCTGCGGCTCCCTAGGAAAGGTAAGCCTGGAAAAAATGCGCCCGGCGTGCTGATGTTTTCGGATAGAGCCTGGCCGGGGTCCAGGTCCCGGTGCTGAGCGACATCCCAGCCCCTCACTGTGGCCTCTGTGCTGCGAGGACAGTTCTGCCCAGTTCCACCACTGGGATCGCGGCTCCCAGCCCACCCAGAGCACCGGGAGCTGGGATCGGGCTCTGCCCGCGCTGAAGGTCGGGGCCAGGGATCCACCGCCCCAGGAGGGGACCGAGGGCAGCACATGGTGGCATCACCCCCCACTGACCTCACACCCTGGTGGAGGTCTTTCTGTAGGACCTACAAAAACCCCAGGAGCAAGCAATGGGGGCTGGAAACCTGGGCAGGGTCCCTATGGGAAGGGGGAGAGGAAAACGCCCACAATGGGTGGGACATGAGGGTCTCCATGGGAAGGGGGATGAAATCACCCGCCGTGGGGGAATGTGAGGGTTCCCATGGGAAGGGGATGAGGAAATCACCCGCCAAGGAGGGGGACACAAAGGCAAAAGCCGTGCGGCCACGGGGCAGCCTCGGCGGGACGGACTCCTGCCGGTGGCCCCACGGGGGGTCACGGGGGTCTCGTGCTGAGTCAGCAGCCGGGAAACCCTCCGGCGGAAGGAAGCAGCCGGTGGAGAGGCCGGGCTGCGGTGTGGGGGCGGCAGGACAGCCGGCCTCCGCTCCCGGCACCGCTTCTCCAAGGCGAGCTTTTCCCAGAGAGCAAGGTCTGTCCAACCCTGGAGCCTGCACTCCAAATCGCTGGGGAAACTGAGGCACGAGGGCCGCTGCAGAGCCCCTCGGCTGCACTGCCCTGCCCCGTGCGAGGGCAGGGATGATCCCATCCCAAAGACCATCCCGAAGCCAAATGATCCTTAGGAAGAAGGGCGGGAGGGTGGCAGTGGCGCAGCTCTGAGCCTGGACACACCGTCCTGTCCCCGTGGGCTCCGGCGGGTGCCGGTCCTTGTGCCGCGGGTGCTGCCGGTTCCGGTGGGAGCCGGTCCTCCCACTGCAGGCTCTGCTGCCCTTTCTCCCCGGATTGTTTTCATCCCGGCCTGGATTGGGGCAGGCCCCGCCGGAGGCACATTGAACTTTCCTCTGCATCCTTCACCCTCTTGCTTCACCCTCCCGAAATAGCAGCGCCTGCCTGGAAATCTCTCCCAGGGCTGGCGGGGCCCCCGGGGTGCCCCACCTCTCGCAGGACTTTTCCCCATCCCCAGGGATGAATGTGACTGTGAGATGTCCATCCCAACTCCAGGGTTGCAGCCACCCCTGTCGGGACAGGGACCACCGAGCCCTGTCAGTGCCTGGGCTGGGGCTGCCCTGGCCCCTGGCCCCTGCCCTCTGCAGAAAGGGCTTTTCTGGGGTTTTCTGGGTCCTGCTGCCCTGCCAAGGGCTCTGGCTTTATCCATCAGCTGACATTCCTCCGGGAGGCCCCTCCAGGCTGGTGTATCCTTACACGGTGGGGCCTGTGGAGCCCCGCTCCCAGCTCCCATCCCAGAGCCCACCGGGGTAGAAAATCCCATGTGCATGGCGCAGTCCCCACTGCTCCGTCCGTCCTTTATCCCCTGAGGATCTTTGCTGGAGGGCAGCGCTCAGCAGGGCTAGGCTGAGACCCCCAGATTCATCACAGCGATGGCCAGGTGGGCTCCATCCTGCTTAACCCTCAGCCCTCTCCGTGCCCCGGGACAGTCCCCCCGCTCCGTCCCTTGTCCCCTGAGAGTCTTTCCCGGAGAGCAGGGCTCGGCAGAGCCAGGCTGAGTCCCCCCCAGCCTCATCACACTGATGGCTGAGGCCCCACTGACTCATCTCACTGATGACCAGGTGGGCTCCCCCCTGCTCCGCCCCCAGCGCGGGCTCCTTACCGCCCCCCGGGCCCTTCCGTACCCCGGTGCGGGACCCCCACGGTGCGGGACCCCGGTGCCCCCGCCCGGTGCGGCGGGGCAGGTCCCGGCCGGCCCCGATCGCGCTCCCGGGGCTGAGCCGCACCTCGGGGAGGGGCCGGGCCGGGCAGGCGCACGGTGCGGCGGCACCGGGGCTGGCTCCTCGGCTCGGCTCGGCACGGGGGGAGAGGAGTGCCGGGCACCGGGGGCTGCGGCCGGTGAGCGGGGCTGGGGCTGGGGGGGCGAGCCCCGCGGGACTGGGGGGCACTGGCAACGCCGACGGGAAGAGACCGAGACCGGGAGCCGTCCGCCCCCGCAGCTCCTCCGGCCGGAGGGTCGGGGGCGGCTCTGGCGGAGTTTCGGGGCCAGGACCGGGCGGGAGCGCCGGGAAGCACCGGGACGGTGCGGGATGGGGCTGCGGGAGGAGCGGGCGGGGGAGAGGCAGGGGGAGAGGGACAGGAGCGCGGCGGGACCGGGCCGGGGGAGCGGGGGAAGCCAACGGGCGGTGCGGGGGGCCGGGCGGGCGGTGCAGCAGGAGCCGGGCTGGGGACGCGGGTGCAGCGGGCCGGGAGCGCGGAGGTAACCGGGCGCGGTCCGCAGAGGCAGAGGGTCCCCCGGCAATGGGTGCGGGGGCACCCGACTAGAGGTGGCAGGGAACCCGGGCTGGGGGACGCGGTGGGAACCGGACTCAGCAGGGCTGCCGGTCCTACCCGCGGGCACTGGTACTCCATCCCAGCGTGGTGCTGGGGGTCCCTGTCCCCATCCCAAGGCCGGGGATGCCCGGTTTGAGGTGCCCCTTGGGGGAGTGGGGGTCCCGGCCCCGGCGTCTCCTTGCCGGGGTCTGCTCCCAGTTTCCTCCCCCAGCAGTGGGGCTGCAGCTTCCTCACTGCCTCCTCTTCTTCGTGCCCGTCCTGGGGTAGCAGGAATGGGCTGGCAGCGGTGGGGACAGGGACTGGGACCCCCGTGCCATTCTGTGCCGTGCCATGCTGTGCCGTGCTGTGCCAGGCTGCGGCTGCCTACGTGCCAGCGGGCTGGACACGCGACCTGCACTGGGCCGGTGCCCAGAGCCAGAGGAGGGAAGTGGGACGGGAGAAGTGGGAAGAGGAACATGGTAGCACGCAGGGACAAGGCAAGGGGACAGCCCCAGCCCCCAGTATCACGTCTGCCATCTGATCTGGGCCCGCGTTTGGTGCTACCGAGAAGCCAGCGGGCACGGTGCTGCTCCCGACTGGAAGAAGGGATCAGCACAGCCCCAGAGAATTCCCATATCGGGAGGGATCATATGGGGCATGGAGGGGCTGAGCTTCCCCTCAACTGCCACCAACGTCCAAGGAGTCGATGGGGGACACGTGGCTGCCAGATCCCACTTGGGGCTCCCTGGTGATGTTGGGGTGAGCTCAGCTGTGCCAGCAGGGACAGGGCTCCTCGGTACCCCACTGCTCACCTTGGGATACCCAGTGGGGACCGCAAGCAGGGATGCTCTGAACCAGGAGCTGATCCATGTCCCTGGTCCCTGTGCCCTGACCCCACCCTGTCCCGCAGGGTCCCTGGATGCCACGGTGCAGGATGGGCACCACGGCCGTGCTGCTGGCCCTGCTCCCCACGGCCACTGCGCAGCCCACGCCGCCCTCGGGCTGCGGCCACGACCTCTCCTCCCTCTACTACAACCTCTGCGACCTCTCGGCAGGCTGGGGCATCGCTGTGGAGGCGGTGGCCAGCCTCGGTGTGGTGACCACCTTCGTGCTCACCATTGTCCTGGTGGCCAGCCTGCCCTTCGTGCAGGACCACCAGAAGAAGAGCCTGGTGGCCACGCAGGTCTTCTTTCTTCTGGGCACCTTTGGGCTCTTCTGCCTGACCTTCGACTTCATTGTGGGGCCGGATTTCTCCACCTGCACCTCCCGCCGCTTCCTCTTCGGCGTCCTCTTCGGCATCTGCTTCTCCTGTCTGCTGGCACACGCTGTAGCCCTCAACTTCCTGGCGCGGCGGAACCGGGCCCCACGGGCCTGGGTGACACTGGCAGTGGCCCTGTCTCTCGCCTCGGTGGAGGTCATCATCAACACTGAGTGGCTCATCATCACGGTGGCACGGCGTGAGGGCGGCCCCCCAGACCCCTGCCAGCTGGCGGATTCTGACTTCGTCATGGCCCTCATCTACGTCATGGTCCTGCTGGTGGCTGCCTTCAGCACGGCCTGGCCGACCCTCTGCGGCCGCTACGGCCGCTGGCGCAAGCACGGCGCCTTCATCCTGGCCACCACCGGCCTCTCCGTGGCCATCTGGCTGGCGTGGACCATCATGTACCTGTATGGGAACCAGCGCGCCGGCCACAAGCCCGGCTGGGATGACCCCACGCTGGCCATCGCACTGGTCTGCAATGCCAGCGCCTTCCTCCTGCTTTATGTCATCCCCGAGGTGACACATGTGACACGACGCAGCCCCGAGCAGGCCTTCGAGGATGACGTCTACCCCACACGTGGGGTGGGCTACGAGACCATCCTCAAGGAGCAGAAGTCGCAGAGCATGTTCGTGGAGAATAAGGCCTTCTCCATGGATGAGCCGTCCTTCGGTGGGTGCCGGGGCTCGCCAGGGACCCTCTACCCCATGGCAGGGCCACCAGCAGGCAGCAGGGACCTTCCTGGGGACCCTCGGGGATGTCCTCACTGGGGATGGCAGCGGTGGGTGGGTGACAAGACGTCTGGCAGTGACCTGCCCGGCACTGGCGCCTGCTGCTGTTGTGGCTCCCAGGAACTGGCCAGGCTGGGTGTACCAGTTTGGGCTGAGCCCGGCAGCCACAGGGAGCTCCCTCCCCGGCATGGGGTGCCCGCGGCTCCTGCCCCTCCGCCCCAGGCCCATGAGACCCTGCAAGAACACAGGGGGGTGACAGTCACCCCAATGGGCACCGTGGATGGGCACGCCAGGTGTCTGTACCCCACAGGGGAGGGAGGGTCCCCCTGCACCTGAGAGACCCTACAACAACAAACCATGGCCAGGCAGCATCCATGCCAACCCTGGGGACAGGAGTGTCCTGCGGGAAACGCTTGGAGCTGCTGAGTCAGCTCGTTAAACCTGCTAACGAGGTACAGGGAGCCCCAGTGGGTGGCAGTGGCTCCGTGGTGACTGTCCCCATGTCTCAGCAGCCAAGAAGCCGGTGTCCCCATACAGTGGCTACAACGGGCAGCTGCTGACCAGCGTCTACCAGCCCACCGAGATGGCTCTGATGCACAAGGGGACGGTGAGTGTGACACCAGGGGTCACATCCTGCCAGGCTTCCGACCAGAGTGGCTGGGATGGGGGACAGGGTGTGGGTGGGGGGGTTCCTGTGACCCCTGTGTCCCAGTGGCTGCTGTAACAGGGTGGGGACCCTCCAAGCCTTCCTCCCCCAGACCCTGTGGAGCTGGGGGTACTCCCAGTGCTGTGACACTCCCGTGTCTGTCCCTCAGAGCGAAGGTCCCTACGATGTGATCCTGCCCCGTGCCTCCACCAGCCCCATGCCTGGCAGCGCCAGCTCCACGCTCCGAGCCGAGGACGCCTTCGCAGTGCAGGTCCGGCACTCTGGCATCCCGAGGGACACCCGGAGCTGCCAGGTGGGTGAACGGTGGCTGTGGCGGGGGCAAAGTCCAGCTCTGCCATGGTGACGGCTCTGCCCGGCACCCAGAGCCCCCCCACGGTGGGTCAGGGTGCACGCCCCACTGGTGTGGGAGCCATGGTCCTCGTGCCACCCCAGTGCCACCCTGCTCTGCCCGCAGGTGCAGTCCCCGTACAGCAGGAACCGGTGGTGACGCCCCCGTGACACAGCTCCCGCAGTGCCAGCACAGCCGCGGCCCCTCTGTCCCACTCCCAAGGGCTCGCCAAGCCTCATCCCACCCTGACATGTGAATCCCACCCCGGCCAGCAGCCAGAGCCGGTTCCTGCCCATGGGATGCCTGGACACGGTCCCAGAGCCAGCGCTCCCACCTGCCTGTCCCACCTGGCTGTGGCACCCGCAAGCCATCAGCTGTGCCTGGACCCCCACATCCCTGCCTCAAGGACTGGCTCCCGTGGGGACACCCCAGTTGTCGCCTGACTTCCTTCATGGCGCACAGACACCCCATCTCCCCCAGGCCATGGACCCGCCAGAGCCGGGGAGCCTGTGGGACCCTTGCCCTGGTTCCGCACTGACCCCCACCAGCCCTGGGGACCCCGAGCTGAGCTGGCCCCATCCCACTGCAGGGCATGAGGGGACACAAAGCTGTCCCCAACTCTGCCTCCTGCTGTGCCTCAATTTCCCCATTGCAGGGGAAGGGGAGACTCCTGGGGGCCAAGGGGATCAGTGCCTTGCTAGGGCTGGGGACAAGCCCCCCACAGCTCCAGCTGCCTTCTCGGTGCCTTCCCCCCTCAGGGCTCGGGGACGCCTCCAGGGAGTGGGGAGGGAGCTGGGCCCCTCACCCTCCTCGTGGCTTTCTCTGTCCAATTTTCTCTTCCCACTTTTTTTCAGGTCACCCCAATAAAGGTGGTTTTTCCTACGGTGCTGTCACAGGTGGCCTGTGATTGGGGGGTCCCACTGGCTGCTCCCATGGGCTCAGCCCCACGTTCCCCTTTAGGGGGGAAAGAGAGAGCACGGGGGGGCACAAGGAGGGTCCTTGGCACCCCCATGCCCCCCAGATGGGGCTGCTGGCCTGGGATCCCATGGGCAGATGGGCTGCCAGGCGGGAGGTGGCACAACACGGAGGACGTGCCAAGGTCACGGTGGTTTTCCCGCTCGGATTGCCTTCCCCTCCACGGCCATTCCTCCTCCTCCGGGCAGGAAGCCTGCGGCCAGCATTGCCATGAATTATTCAGGGCTGGAATGGCTCTGTAGGGGCAGCGAGTGACCTGGTCTCCTTGAGCCGGAGCCGGGATGGCGGCGCAGGGGCTGCCGGTGGGCACGTGTGCCCTGCATGGTGTCCACACAAGGGACACACAGCAGGCGTGTGGCACAGGCCGTGTCCCTGGCTGGCACAAGCCCACGTTCACGGCTCTGGGGACACGGCTGCAGGAGCCGGGTGTTTGCAGCAGGATGTGGCTGTGCCCCCCGGGCTGTGCTGCGTCACCTGTGTTTACTTGCTACCTGTGTTTACCTGGTGCCGGGTGGCAGCGGGGACATCGCCCAGCAGCACTAGGCACTCGGTGTCCCCAGGGCCACTGTCACCGCAGCACGCTCTCTCCTCCTGGCCGCTGGCACTGCATGGCACAGCGTGTGATCCCCTCAAAGGCACCTCCACCTTCCCAGCAACACAGACGTGACAGCCTGGGGACAGCAGAGCCACCCGAAAAAGAAGGTGCAAAGACTGTCCCCACTCGGGCCTGGCAGGGGACAGCGGAGTGGCTCAGCTCCCGTGCCCAGCCCCTCCGGAAGCTCGGGATCCCACCGGCTCCACCAGCGCCGGCCGCAGCGCGGGGCCGGCCCCGCTCCAACAGGGAACGCTTTGTGCCGGCGCGGGGCTGCGGAACAGCGGGGCCTTTGTCCGGCCAGGTGAGGGCAGACACGGCTGCGCCGCGCCGGGAGCAGCCCTGGAGCCTCCCCGGAGCCGGGGGCTGCCCGGGGGGGTCGCAGGGCGGTGGCAGGTGGCACCGGGATGGCTTGGATGCAGCAGCAGGGACGTGGCAGCACACCTGGCACCGGGTCACCGTGACCAGGGCCAGGCGGGGACATGGACATGATGCCCAGGGCAGGGCAGAGTGTGGCTGCGGCCCCAGGGCTCAAGCAGAGTCACCAGTGGTGACAACAATGGCAAGTGACACCATGCGGGTGAGTCCTGCAGGATGCTCCATGTCCCCAGCACTGCCTCACTTTCCTCCCACTGGGAGCTGAAGCTGGCCAGGCACTGGGCTCTCTTCACGGCTGAGAAACGAGGGTCCTGCCCTCACCAGAGCCTTGCCAGGGCCAGCCCATGATGACAGTGACATGCCTGGGACTGCCATCTCCCAGCCCAGCCGTGACCCTAAGGAATCCCTAAGGAACTGGGAGCACAGACACGCTCGCACCACCAGCTCCCACTGGCCCTTTTTACTCCAAACAAGTCCGTGGCACCGCAGGCACCCCACTTCAGCGCTGAGCCATGGGCTGTGGGGCGCCCCAGGGCCCAGTAGTGACACAGGAGCATCAGGACAATGTCCCTCTCAAGTCCCAGGGTCCTCAGCGTGGGACCCTGTGCCCGGCCTGGGCGCGCTCCCGCTCCAGCTGTCTGCGCCTCTGGATGTCCCTGTAGGCCTGGATGACGCGCACCCGCTCCTCCTCCAGGATCCGCCGGCGAGCCATCGACATCACCGGGGGCGCAGGGGACACGGGGGACACGGGGGACGCCTGGCTCTGGCCCAGACGAGGCGTCAGGAGGAGCTGCTTCCGTCCAGCCTGCAAGGAGAAATGGGACAGCTCAGGTATAAAGGATGAGACACTGGGACTGCGCTCCAAGGAGCTGTCACCAGGTCACTGAGGCCACCACCGCCTCCCAGGTACCCAAGGGGTGCCATTGTCGCCAGAGCTCACCTGCTCGGCAGGACCCCGTCCCCTGGGCCGTGAGGTGATGGTGGGTGGCTGTGTCACCACTTCTCCGAATGGCACCGTGTCTGCGAGTGAAGTCAGGGCCAAGGTCAGTGGGAGACCCTCGGGATGCACCACTCCAGCTCCCCCCACCCCTCCATATGCTGCCCCCCGGGGCTGGGGGTCACTTCAGCCCCACCCACTCCATCCCCACCTTGGAACAGGCTCTTCTCCAGCATGTCCACCTTCTTCTCCTCCTTCTTCTTCCGAGCTTTTTCCAGCTTCTTTTTCTGAAACCTGAAGAGCCACATTATGGCTGGGGCTCAGGAGTGGATGGGGAACTGGGCAAGGGGACAGGCCACAGGCATGGGCTGGCCCCATCGGGCTCCTGTGGCCTTGCTCTCACTCTTTTTTCCTCTTGGACTTCTCCAGAGCCGTTGCCTCCTTCTCAGGCTCCCGCTGGAGCTGGTTCTCCGTGAGGAAGAGGACACGCTGCACCTCCTGCTCCATGCGGCAGATGTAGGAACGCTCTGACTCCCCCTTCCCCCTCCGGAACTTGGGCACGCGAATGTCCCCCGGGGCCTCAGGGCCCTTGGACTTCTGCTGCTGCTGCTTCTTCTCTAGGAGAGACAGGTGACATTTCTGCAGCGGTGACACCCTGGGGGTCCCTCCGGCTCGCAGAGCATGGGTGGGACATCACTGGAGAGAGGAGGAAGTCCCATGGCAGGATCCAGCCATGCCACAGGCTCCTTGGCCACCTGCTCGGGCCACCTCCATGTCCCACCTGCAGCCTGCTTCTTCCTGGGGTCTGGGCGCTTCATGGCCTCACGGCTCCGCATGAGCTCCCGCAGGCGGAACGGGATCTCCTGCTCGTCGGGGTGTTTGGGTTTCATGTTGTCCTTCTTCTCTTTCCTGGGGGAAATGAGCACAGTGAGAGGCCTCCAGGGAAGCATCAGGATCTGGAGGCTGAGACACCTGGACCCGGGCATGGCAGGACACCGGGACTCAGACACGACAGGGCACCGAGACCCAGGTATGGCAGGACACTGGGACCCAGGAATAGGGAGAGATCAGGATCAGGCACGGGGAGACATCGGGACCCGGGCACAGGGAGGGATCAGCACGCAGCCCCCGAGAGCGGGACCCCCGCCAGGCCCCACCTGCGCCCCGAGACCCGCGTGGGTGCAGGTCCCAAACCAGGAGTGATCCCGACTGGATCCCGCGGGCACTGACCTGCTCCGCAGCGGGACGGCCGGTCCATGTTCCGATCTCGATCCAGCTTTCTGTCCTGGTCCCGCTTTTTGTCCCGGTCGCTGTCCCGGTCCCGCTTTCTGTCCTGGTCCCGGTCCCGGTCCCCGGCCCTGTTTCTGTCCCGATCCCGGTCTCTGTCCCTGTCCCGATCTCTGACCCTGTTTCGGTCCAGATCCCGGGTTTGGTCGCGGTCCCCGGCCCGGTTTCTGTCCCTGTCCCGGTCGCCGGGCCATGATTCCACCACTCCTCACGTGGCCGTTCCGCCGCCACTTCCGGATTTTAGACCACGCCCCCTGCTCCTTATTGGTCCGTCCCACGACACAACACCAACACTACTGACAGTGCCGGGCTGCCATTGGCTGGCGGAGCTGTCACTCAGGGAGGGGGCGGGGCCAGGGCATTGCGGCCGGATGCTGCTGCGGGGGGCGCGGGGGCTGGCGGGGGCGCGCCGCGCGGTGAGCGGGGACGGGGGGGACACGGGGGACATCGAGGGGGACACGGGGTGCTGGGGACCGGGTGGGACACGGGGGAGTCCGCGGGAGAGGCAAAGGGATGCTGACAGTGAGATGTGAGCGGGGACGGGGGGACAAGGGCGTACTGGGGGGTCGTGGGGGGCTACTGAGGATGGGGGGAGTTTGAATGGGGAAATGGGGCCTGGGGGACGTGGGGGCGATGGGGGGACAAGATAGGAATGGGAATTGGGGGGGACAAGGTGGTGTTGGGGATGGGGGATGAGGCGGGTACAGGGAGTGTAGGGGATGGGGTGGGGGTAGGAATTGGGGGCGTTGGAAGGATACGGGGTGATGGTGGTGGGAGGGGGGTGCACTGGGAGCTGGAGAGTCCTGTGGCTGAGTAGGGGGTGCCGCAGCCCCCCCGTGCCCCCCAGACTGGCATCAGCGCGGGGGTCTTGGTTCCCTGCAGCCTCCAAACAACACCAGAGGAGGGTCCCCGCACCCCCACCCCGCCAACATCTGCGGCCTCCGGGAGCATTCGGACACCACAGCAAAGGCCGGTGACACCTCGGACGCTCCAGGGAGTGACAGCAGGACAGCCACCCCCAATGGCGACAGTGGGGACCCTCCTGCAGTCCCCCCAATCCCTCCCCCACCCACCCACTGCTGCGGGACCGGCTGCCCCAACTGTGTCTGGGTGGGATATGTGGAAGAGCTGCTGGAGCGGTACCAGGACGGTGGAGCTCAGGCCTTGGCAGCCGTGGAGCAGCACGTGGAGGACGAGAACATCAAAATGATCCTCAGGATGGAGATCAGGCTACGCGCCAGGAAGGACTGAGCCTCCCCAAGGCCCCCCAAACTGGTGGGGGACACCCCTGGGATGGCCAGATCCGGACTTGGGTTATTTATAGTGTTTATTGTGTGCTGAGCATGGGATCCCAGGGGCGTCATGTGAGGTCGGGTCACCTCCCAGCTTGGAGGGAGCTGTCCTTGGGGGACAGGCAGCAGCTCAGGCCATCCTGAGCTCCGGATTTCCCGGGAGCTGGATGCTGGCAAATCCCTGCCAAGGGCAGGCTGGGGCAGCCCCCCACACCCAGTCCTCCTCCTCCTGTGCTCCCAGCTGGAATTTAAGCACCTTGGGGGGATTTTCAGCACCTTGGCTGTGCCCTGGTGATGGGGAGGGTGGGGTCGCTGTGACAGACCCCTCCTCACCAGCACTACAAAGCCTCTTAGGGGCTTCTCCATGGGGAGGGGCTCAGCGGGGCAGCGTGTGGCCCTGAGCACGTGGGAAGCAGCAGCCTCCTGTCAAGGACACTGTCCCTGTCATCACATCCTGCCAGGCTGCTCTCCAAGGCTTCCTCAGTTCCTTCTGTCTCTGTTTTAAATCCCCATAAACTTGTCCCAAAACCCCCCCTCGATCCTGGGGGACTCACAGACATTGAGACCTGCACAGACCACCCCCCCATCATCCCAGGACAAGGTCCCCAAGAAGCCACCAAGCCCTCAAGTGTCACTCACTAACGAACCCCAGTTAACGGCCAGGCTCTGCTCTCTGCCAGGGAAGTAGGTGGTTCTCCACGGAAAACACTCCTGGATCCCTTTAATCCTATTTGTTGGAGCCCAACTAATTGCAATTAGTGGCAGGGGCTGAAGTTCAATTAAAGTGTGCCAAGATTATTCCATTTTTAATTGCTTTAGTGCTGGATTAAGGAAGCTTTGGAGTGACACCGGCCATGGGCAGGGGCTGCTGGACCCTCTCTGGCCGAGACCAGGACCCCCATCCAGGCAAGAATAGACTGGAATGGGGGTCCCATCACTCCCTCTGGGATCAAGGGGCAGTGGGGGAATCTCTTTGGGAATGGGGATCCCCCAGGAGAGGAGGCAGGATTCCCCCCACGTGGGATTCACTGCCCACCCAGCACGGGCAGGACTAATCCCGACACCTCCTCCCCACCAGAGCAGGAGAAGGACACCGGATTACCCCTTGGGAAAGAAGGGAGGTAAATAATCCTATTACCTCTGGGCAGGATAAATCTCCCTCCCCGAAAAGCCCCCCAGAGCGTCTCTGGGCCGCAGGACAGAGGGAACCGGACGGAGGGAGCAGCTCTGGCCTCGGGAAGCGTGGGACTGTGTGAGTCAGGGATTTCCAGGCTGGGATGGGACAGGGGCTTGCTTTGCTGCTCTTCCTGCACCCAGGACCATCTCCCTGGGTTGGATCCTTCTTCCCAGGCCTGTGCCCAGCTCTACAGCAGGGCCAAATCCCTCACGCTGGTGCCGGGGCGTGTGCTGCAGAATTCCCGCTCCTGGTGCCATGGGCCATCCTCTGCTCCCCCTTCCCAGCCCAGGGTGCCCACTCCCCACAGCCACCCACCCCAGCAGAGACTCCACAGCAAGCCTGGGAGGGTCCTGGCAGTGCCCTGAGGTGCCCCAAAGTGTCACATCCACATCGGGGTGGGGGACAAGGGATGAAGGAGCAGCAGCAGCTCTGGTGCCCCTCGGGCTGCCCTTCCCTGCTTTGGGGATTAATGGCTGAGCTGGGCTGAATCAGCCTTGTGGGGAGGGGGCTCCTCAAAGCCACTCAGGGACTGGGTGGGAACAGGGGCACAGGGTGGGAGGAGAAGCTGGTGCCCCCCATTTCCCCCCAGCGGGCGTGAGGAGCGTGCCAGCACCGGATCCACCAGGAACGCCGGAGCCAGGGCTGCCAGCCCCCCGCAGCCATGAGCCTGGAGCCCCCCAAGCTGGAGGTCAAATCGGCCACGAGGGTGACCGGGGGTCCCGCCACCCCCCGCAAGGGACCCCCCAAGTTCAAGCAGAGGCAGACAAGGCAGTTCAAGAGCAAACCCCCCAAAAAGGGGGTGCAGGGGTGAGTGGGGAAGGGTCCTGGGTTGGGGGGAACCTGCCTGGGGGTCAGGCCAGACAATCCCTCTTTCCTTGCAGGTTTGGTGATGACATCCCCGGCATGGAGGGGTTGGGAACAGGTATGGGAATCCCACCCCCCTTGGCAGTGGGGGGTCAGGGGCTGGGCAGGGGGGTCATGCTGCCACAACCTCTGTCCCCTCTCTCCTCAGATATCACTGTCATCTGTCCCTGGGAAGCCTTCAGCCACCTGGAGCTGCATGAGCTGGCTCAGTACGGAATCATTTAGGATTTGGGCAGGCTCTCCAGCCCTGTAACACTGTGTAGGTCAAGGCCCCCCTGCCTGTGCAGGGCATTCTCATTATATCATATATTGTCATTATCATATATTATCATTAAACCCAAATGACCACAGGAGTCAGTGTCCTGGGCTGGGGGGGAGGAAAAGCAGCTCCACACGGCCTGGGGTGGGATGGGCAGGACACAGATGGGTTCAGGATTCTGACAAAGTTTATTTGGGGCTGAACCAGCACCCCAGACATCCCGAAATCCCCACCCCCCTCACTCCCACAGAGGGACAGCCGCACTGTCCCTGCACACCCTCAGCAGCTGCACCGGTGGCCATGGTGGGATGGACAAAACACAGACGGGTTCAGGATTTTGACAAGGTTTATTTGGGATTGGACCAGCCCCCCACATATCCCAACCCTGCCAGTGCCCTCACTCCCACACCCTCACAGCCATGATATCCCTGAGCACCCGCAGTGCCATGAGCGCTCCCACAGCCTCCACCAGCACCAGGACGGTGGCACCAGTGGCAATGGCCCCGGCCTGGCGCCGCAGCCACGCGCCCAGCGCGGCCCCACAACCCCCCGTGTGCACCATGGCCCCGGCTGCCGCCGCCCCCAGCCCCAGCACCCCAAACCCGCACTGGGCATTGGGGACGGAGCCGTTCTCCAGCGGGTCCTGGCAGCAGGAGGCTGGGACACCGCACGCCTGCACCCCTGGGGCACTGCAGTTGAAGTACCTGTGGGATGGACACAGAGAGATGTGGGGTCATGCACATTTGGGGTGCAAGGACGGGTTCTCCCACGCCCCCCAGCCACAGAGCTGGACACCAACCGGTCCCAACTCATCCCTCTCTTTTCTGGACTGTCCCAGGGTTCCCACCACCCCAAATATGAGTCCCCAGCACAAACCCCACAAGGAATGGGGGGGTCTTCAGCCCAATGGTGGGGAGGGGGTCCCTCACTACACCCCCCGGCCCTGACTCACGGGTTGCTCTCCCAGTCACGGTAGGACTCGAGGCCACAGCACTGGAGGCTCCGCTGCACCTCATCCACCAGGAACTGCAGGTCAGGATCCTCCTGGTAGCGCAGGAGGCAGAGGAGCAGGAGGTCCTGCAGCGCGTCCCGCAGCCTCCGCCGTGCCAGCAGCAGCAGGAGCCCCCCCAGCACCTCCAGCCCCCCGAAAGTCAGCAGAGCACCCAGGAAGAAGCGCAGCAGGCAGGGGCTGGCACGGAAGGTGCCCAAGCAGCCAGCCAGGGACACGGTGCTGGTCCCCAGCCCTGCCAGCACGAAGAACAGCATGGGGTCCGAGCCCAGGGGCACCCCGCGCTCCCCCCCAGGCAGGGGGCCCTTGGCCAGCAGCCCCCAGACCCCTACGGCCAGGATCAGCAGCCCCAGCAGGAGGAAGAAGAGGTTCCAGAGGAAGGCCAGGTAGCGCACGCAGCGGCTGAAGGGGCTCAGTTTTGGGGGGCTGGGGTACCACACCCCGGGGTCCTGCTCAGCCGTGTCCCCAGGCAGTGAGTGGCCATCGTCGTCATCATCCAAGGAAGAGTAGGGCAGCTCGACCAGCCTCGATGCCTGCACGGACAGAGGAGCCACTCACAGCCCCCCAGAAATGCTCCTCCAGCCCAGGGGCCCCCCTACACGCCCTTGATGAGCCCCTCTGCGCAGGGAACCCCAAACTCACCCCTGCTCATCACAGGGGTCTGCCCCTAAGGGACCCCCAGGGATGCGGGATGTAGCACAGAGCCAGCACGCTGGTACCCAGGGTTTGGGGACACGGGGTACACGGCTAAGGGGTCCCGGCATTACCTGGGGCAGCAGCCGAGTGCCCTCCCCGCGGGGCTGGAACAGCCGGACTCTGCTCAGCGCCATCGCCGTTACCTCGTGCCCGGACCCCAGTCACACTGCCATCATGTGAGGGGCTGAAGGCAGGCTTAAATGGGGCTGTGTGTGCCGCCCCACAGCTGGGCACGATCCCCCTGCCCACCGCCACAGCTAGTCCCGATCCCCCCCTGCTCCACAGATGGATCCGATCCCACTCCCGGCCCCACAGCACCGCGGGGCCCCTCCGAGGGCACCGGCGGAGCTGGTTGAGCAAGGAACTAAAGAGCGAGCGCGGCAGCCGAGAGGGACATCTGTGTGTGTGGCACCGAGGCAGTGTGGGGGACCATTTTGTCGGTAACACCGAGGCAGCACGGGGGGACCCGTTGGTGGTGGCGCCAGGGTAGGAACCTTGGTGCTGCGGAACGCGGGCGCCGGGCGCGGGGCCGGGGGGGGTGGGCGCGAGGGCGGGCCGGTCCCGGGAGGCGGCGGGCCGGGCCGGGAGGAGCCGGGAAGGGCCGGGAAGGGCCGGGAAGGGCCGGGAGAAGCGGAGCGCGACGGGCCGGACCGGGCCGTGTCTGTGCGGCGCGGCGAGGCCCGGGCCCGCGGGCAGCGCCATGGCCGAGACGATTGTGAGTGCGGCCGGGGGAGGGGCGATGAGGCAGCAGATTCCTGTGGGGCCGGGACGGGGCACCGGGCCGGGGGGGCCGGGGCCGGGGCCGGCCGTGTCCGGGCCGGGCAGCCCCCCGAGCGGCGGCTTGGGCGGGTCTCCCGTGGTTTTCCCCCTGGGGGCCGGGGCCGTGACCCCGCGGTGCCACTCAGCCCCGGGTGGGGGGCTCGGGAGGGAGTGGAGAAGGCGTTGCTCCGTCCGGTGAAGGGCTCCCGGTCCCGTCCCAGCGGGCTTGTGCCCGGGAGGGAAGTTGGGAGAGTGGAAAGGGACTCTTGCGGGGTGACGGCGGGACACGGGCAGCTCGCCGTGTCCCCCTCCCGTGTCTCTCCCTTGCCCGTGTTCCCCTTCCCACACACGCCACCCTCTGCCCGTGTGCCCGTGTCACACAGGAGCAGTTGAGCGTCCCCTTTAGAACAACTCGAGTCCCTCCGTTGCCCCTCAACACTCCGGGGACACCGATATGTACATTTTTCCCTTCCCTGCCTGTACCCGGAGGATTCCCGTGGCCGTTTCCCCCCAGATCTGCCAGTTGTTGCCATCCAGGAGCTCAGGTTTCTCGGGAGCAGCTGGAGCCCCGTGTCTTTCCCCACTTCCACATTACTGGGGCTCAGCCACGACCAGTGCAGTGCCCGGTAACACCAGTTGGGCCGGTGCCTGTGTGAATAACTCCCCCTTGGAAGCTCTGATCCACCCTCCTGAAGGTCTAATTCCATCTCTGAGGTCAGAGTTTTGGCCAAAGGTGTTTTCCTTGGAGCCAAGTCCTGCCAAGAGCCCGGGGCATTGGAATGATTCCCCCCATGCTCGCAGACGTCACTCAGTGCCACCCCAAAACTGCTCTCCTGGATGTTTCCAGGCCCTGTGGAAGACAGAAACAGGGAGGAGCGGGGGAGTGTTAGGCTGGGGGCTCAGGGTGGGCCCTGTACCCCGTCACTGACTCAGTGTTCCCTCATTCCCAGATTATCCGTGTGCAGTCGCCGGAGGGAGTGAAGAGAATTACGGCCACGAAAAGAGAAACGGTGGCAACGTTCCTCAAAAAGGTACCCCAGGATCCACTGTGCCTTCCCATGGGATGGGGCAGAGCTCCCATGGCTCTTTTCCATGGGTGATGCATGTTTAACCTCACTGGCAGCAGCAAGGGATAGCATTCCATGTGGAAAAACACACTTTGATTGGTGTGGATTCTGTTGTTCCCGAGGGAAAATAACAAATTTAAAGAAAAAACTGCCTTTGCTTCTCCGTTGGGGTTTCCTGGGGTGGGAACTTTCCTGGGAAGGACCCTTTTGAGGATTTTCCCAAGGCAGTGGCAGCTGGGAAGCAGAAGGGGAGCTGTGGGATGGTCTAACCTGCTGCTCCAGGCAGCATCCCAGCCTGGCTGAGCTGCTGGATTTGGGCTTGGAATATTATTTGGATGTGCTGTGTGTGCCCCTGGGCTTCCTATATGGATTTAGAGAGATGAAGGGAGGGATTGAGTGAGCTCTTAGGAGCCCCTGGGTTCTCCTGGGGAGGATTCCCACCCAGGGATGATGGGAACAGGCCGTGTGGGAGCTCTCAGGATGGGTCTGGCTCTGCTGTGATGCAGCTGCTCTGTGATCATTAGGAGTGAGCAGTTCTCCATTTTCTTCCCTCCTGGGACTCCTCTGGAACCCTTGGACTGGGGGTTCTTTGCTCCATGACGTGTATTCCCGAAGGGCCGGGCAGGTTCCCATTCCCTGTGAGAGCGAAGGGAATTGGAGCAGGTGGAAACCTTCCCTTTGTGAGTCACTGGCTTTGTTTGGAGCTGTGGCCCAGACACGGCAGCATTCCCTGACAGCATTCCCACCTGGCCAGGAAAAATCCCAGTTTTTTTCAGGGCTGGCTCAGGGACACTCCCTGCAGCCTCCGAGCAGCCCCAGCCAAGGGAAGAGGAGCTCCCAGGATCTCTGGAGCCAGTGCAGAACAAGCTGCTGCTTTCCAGGGCTCAGGTTACCCGAGGGAACAATCGGGCTGGAAAACACTTCCTGCCAGGAAAAAAGCACCTGGAATTGCCTGTTGATCTGGGGAAAGCTCTGTCCTCTGGCTGAGCTGGAGACGAGACATGTTTGGGTTTATTTCCTGCTGCAGGGTTTGCTTGGAAGAGAAAAGTGGCAAATTTTCCCACCTGAGGTCTGTGTTTTATCTAAGTCCAGGACTCTCCTACCTGTGCTGTGGATTTTAATGCTGGAATGTTCACCCAGGGGGTGGGTTTGGTGTTTAGGGGGACAGCTGTAATTAGAGAGGTATCAGATTGCTGCTTCCATACTAGGAATTAACCTGGATCTGCTCCAGAAGTGTTCAAAGAATGAGGGGCTGGAGAATCTTCCTTGTCTCCTGTGGCCCATCCTGGGGAAAAGCACCAAGAAAAGTCACTCTGGATATGCTCAGGATAGAGTCAAGTCAGGAATCAGCTCAAACATGTTGTTAATGTGTTGTGGGATTTGTCTGCTCCCAAAAATGGAATTCTGTGGCCTGAGGAGCAGGAGCTGATCCCTGTGAAAGGGTCCCATTCACAGGGATCGCTCAGTGCTGCAAATCACAGCCGAGCTGACGGGAAAAAACTGCTTTTCATGGCTTTGCTCATGTGACAGCTCTTTGTGGCTCATCAGATTTGTCCTGTGGGCAGGATCCTGTCCCCGACTCCGACTAAAGCCACGGGGATTGTTTTTATTAATAAACATAAAGGCCTTTCACTTCAGAATTTAGGGCAAAACCTGTCAGATAGACAAACTTTAAACGCCACTTTTACACTGATGGAGTTCTCAAGTGGCCAAATGTGCAAATTATTTTTGCTGGGAAGAGGTGTTGGAGTGATTCCAAGTAAATCAGCCTTAATCTGAGCTGGGAAAACCTGCCTGGGGACTGAGGGGTGGCTGCTGTAGGGGTGAATTTCATGGGAGAGAGGAGAAAAGGGGGGAAACCAGACAGAACAGCAGGAAGAGGTTGAGTGAAGCAGGTGGGAGGTGGGAGTGGAGCTGAGGGCAAAAGATCTGCAGAGGTGAAGGTGTGGATTGTGGAATTCTGGTCACAGGAGGATGGGAGTGACCTGGTGGTGTGTGCTGGTGCAGCTGGAGCAAGAAAAGTGGGATAATGGAGAAGTTTCCCCCTCCAGTCATGCAGTGCTTGCCTGACTGTTGCTGAAACTCTGCATTTGTGTTGTGTGAGGCAGAGACAGTTCTGGTTAAGTTGTTTAAGCTCCTGTTTTAATCCATTGCTTGTGTTTCCAGGTGTTTCCGTCTCCGTTACCCCGAGCTCAGGAATGGGGGTGAATTGAGCTGAATTTCTGCAGTAGAAGTTCCATGGGAACAGCTCTGGCTCTGAGCGCCTTTCATGAGGCACCTCACACCTTATCCTCTTCCCTGTGTTTCAGGTGGCAAAGGAATTTGGGTTCAGGAATAATGGCTTTTCCGTGTACACCAACCGGAACAGGACCGGGGAGATCACGGCGGCGCAGAACAAATCCCTCAACCTGCTCAAGATCAAGTGAGTCTTCATGGAGAGAGGGCTCTGCCTGGAGCTTCCAAAATGGGAAAAATCTCATCCCAGCTTCCAGAGTCACTCCTGGGATTGGGGAGGGAGGGAGGGAGGGCCTTGGTGGCCGTGCTGGAATTGGGGGTCACAGTGACACGGGAGAGGTGGCTGTTCCTTGGGTTACTCCTTGGGGTGTGTTTGCTGTGGGAAGGCTTCATCCCAGCTTTGCCTCCCTAATCCCTGCTTTCACCTCTTCATCCCAGCTTCCCCTCTCATGCCCCCACTTTCCCTCTCTAATCCCCAACTTTCCCTGCCTTATCCCCCCACTTCCCTTCCTGTATCTGTGTTTTCACCCTTTCATCCCTGCCCTCCTTCCCACATCCCTGCTTTCCCTCCATCACTCCTCTTTCCCTACCTCATCCCAGCTTTCTCTCCTGCATCCTTGTTTTCACTCCTTCATCCCAGCTCCTTCCACCATCTTTTTCCCTCAGTTTTGTCTCCTGATGGAAGGGTTGCATTTAGTGCAAATAAAAGCAGGAAGAGGTGGCTGACAGAGCAGCTTCCAACTGCCACCTGTGCTGGTCTGGTTAGAATTTGTGCCACATTCCATGCTCTTTCAGGAAGTTGGCTGCCTGCTGGGAAGCACCTCCAGCTTCCTGTGCGTTGCTTCCCACACCTCCCACTACCCATGTGCTCTTTCCCACCCTTCAGGCACGGGGATATGCTGTTCCTGTATCCCTCAAGCCCAGCTGGCTCCTCCTCAGAGACCATGGACACCTCTGTCTCCCAAAATTCCCGGCCTGGGGGTGCCCCCCAGGTGGTGGAAGATGAGATTGACCAGTACCTGATCAAGCAGGATGGCAAGATTTACCGGAACCGAGACCAGCAGCTGTAAGTGGGGGTGGGTTGTGTTCCTGCCCATGGATCCGGGTCTCCCCAGAGCTTGGAATGTCATGGCCAGCCCAGGAGTCAGGAAATGTACTGTGGGAACTGCCCTTGGCCCCATCCCGAGTGCCCTGGGGACATTCACAAGGGAAAACAGCCCCTGCCATTGTCCTGGGAGGTTCAGTGGAGC
The DNA here is from genome assembly GCA_036785705.1 of Acanthornis magna. NCBI lineage: Eukaryota > Metazoa > Chordata > Aves > Passeriformes > Acanthizidae > Acanthornis > Acanthornis magna. The sequence continues at coordinate 4,055,246 of JAWUZG010000150.1, forward strand.
CCTGGTGAGCCCAGGGAGGAAGCAGATGTCCAAACCCCAGGGTTTTTGGCAGGAAGGACTTACTTGGAGCAGCCATTGTTCTGACTGAGGCCCTGATGCTCGTGCTCCTGGATTTTGTGCCCCTAAAACATGTGGAATTCTCTAAATTAGAATGAACACTCTGCATTCTTCCTGGGCAGGGTCAGGTGGGATACTGGGAAGGAATTTTTCCTGTGAGGGTGGTGAGGCCCTGGCACAGGTTGCCCAGAGAAGCTGTGGCTGCCCCATCCCTGGAAGTGTCCAAGGCCAGGTTGGACAGGGCTCGGAGCAACCTGGGATAGTGGAAGATGTCCCTGCCCATGGCAAGAGGTGGAATGGGATGAGATTTAAGATTCCTTCCAACCCAAACTATTCCAGGATTTGCTGTCCCAAGCAGGGGCACTCTGTGCTTTCAGATCCAGCCACTCCTCATAAAGGAAAACACGGAAGTGAAGGGAAGGACTGGAAGTATCCAATGGCAGAGGTTTGGAAGTGGGACTTGGGTGTCTGCCTGCTCGGTTTCTGGCTTCCCTTCATCACGTGCCTGTCTGACCTCTCTGTGAAACCAGGGAGTCCCTTTTGCTCACAAAAATGCGCCAAAGTCCAACTTCCCAAAGCTCTTCCGTGCAAGAGGCTTAGGGAAACAAAGCAGCTTCTCTTTTGTGTAAAAACAACACAGCAATGAGTTCAACCCACCCAAAATCTGGTGCTGCTAAAACATCTTCTATAGGGAGAGGAGGTTTTATTGCTCAGTGTAAATGACCCAGTTGGGTTCCTGGTGTCTGGACTGGTTGTAGCCTTGGGGCAGGAATAAGATTCCTGAAAAGGTAGGAAGGAAAATTTTAAAGGCAGGAATTCCTACTAAAACAGAATGATTTGTGCTTCCCTGTGGTGTTGTCCTCCACGTGGTTTATCTTCAGTGCTGCAGCAATGAGGAAGTTTGTGGAAAATCCTCCCTGACCTTCCCAGGCTGACCGTAAATGATGGGATGTCACATCACTGGAGCAATAAAGGCAAACCCCACCACTCTGTGGCAAAAACATTGCCTTGAACTTGCCCACATTTTTCAGAGGAATCGATGAAGTTGTTCCTAGCTGGGAGCCGAGGCCCAGGGGAGGGTGTTAAGGATAAAAGGAGTTGTCTGGGTTGGTTCCTGGCTTTGGAGTGTGGATCAATCTCCAGTGAAGGACGCTGAGTGCTTTAGCAGCATTTAATGCTCCTTTCTGTACATTATCTGCCACAAAACATCCTTAAAAGCACTCCTGCAACTGGATCCTATCCATTGTCTCCACAGCCCAACCTCCGTGCTCCTCTCCAGGGCCCTTCCTTTGGAAACCAGCACTGACCTGGTGCTGGGGGATGTTTTATTGTTGGCTTAGGGCTTTTTGAAAGCAATCACCACAAAAGGAGATGTTTTCCCCTCTGTAACTCTACCCAGAAGGTCTTTATCTGCCCAATAAACACACATTTCCCTGGTTGTTCCAGCCCTGCCTGATAAAGGATGAACATTTTGGGTGGCTTTTTGTTAAAATCGCTCTGCCACGTGGGCTGAAAATTCTTTGAATTTGAAGGGTTTGAATTCTTTGAACTTGGAGGCTTGTAAAACCTGATCTGACGTGTATTCAGGTGGCTTTTGGGACAGCTGAGCCCCTTCCTGGGGACACTGAGAGGGTTTGATCTTGACCTGGGACTCTCAGATTTACCCTCAAGCTGCTGCCATCTCTTTATGTGAAATTATCTTGGGGTGACCAGAATAACTAAAGTCCAGTTCAACAAGGGGACAAGGAGGAATGGGTTCAAATTCGAAGAGGGGGAATTTAGGTTGAATCTATGAAAGAAACCCTTCCCTGTGAGGGTGGGGAGGCCCTGGCACAGGTTACCCACAGAAGCTGTGGCTGCCCCACCCCTAGAAGTGTCCAAGGCCATGCTGGACAGGGCTTGGAGCAACCTGGGGTAGTGGAAGGTGTCCCTGCTTATGGCGGCGTGGAACAAGATGAACTTTAAGGTTCCTTCCAACCCAAATTATTCCACAATTCCACAGCCCTTTTCTGATATTCCCTAGGAGGTGGAGAATTACTCAGAGATCATGTAGATCTTCCATACCAAACTTACTCCAGAGAAACTTCTACAGGCTGATTTTTCCACAATTAAATAAAATTAATTCCTCCTTCATTTTCCAGGTGAAATGAGATTTAACCCCAGTTCTCTCTCTCTCTGCCCAGGTGTCGCCATGGCCCCTTGGGCAAATGCGTGCACTGTGTCCCACTGGAGGTAAGAGCCCCAGGAAGGTGCTACCGACTCACACCAGTTCCTCCCAGTATGAACACTTCTAGGAATGCTGCCTACCAAGAGGTGGCAGCTCAGGGTTGGAATCCTGCTGTGCAGTGCCAGAGCTGCAGGTTCTGGGCTCACTAAAGCTTGAGGCCTTTGTGCCCCTGGGTTTATCCTGGTTAAAGCTGGTTTTCTGCAGTAATGGATTTAACAGAAAGTGCTTTTAAAAAGCTCCATTTTTCCTCTGTCCTCAGTTTTTCCTGGATTTTCTTGTTTTATCCCCTCTCTCCTGGATCCCAGTACTTCCCAGTTTAACCACGTGGCACAGGGGGCCCAGATAAGCTGTGGCTGCCTCATCCCTGGCAGTGTCCAAGGCCAGGTTGGACAGGTCTTGGAGCACCCTGGGACAGTGCAAGGTGTCCCTGCCCATGGCAGGGGTGGGATGGGATAAGCTTTAAGGCCCCTCCCTACCCAAACTATTCCATGATTATCCAGGCTGAAGCAACTTTAGTGATGCCTCCAAACAGGCTGGGCTGTGTAATTCATGGCACAGAGCAGCAGCCACTCCTCCAGAGGGGATCCTGGCTGTTCCAGGATGGCCATTCCCTGCTGCTGGAAATGCTCTGGGAGTCTTTGGCTGTGTTGGAACAGCTGGGCCCGTTGTTTGTTGTTAGATATTGAAAGGAAAAAGCTTTTTGTCGTTGAGGTTCTGATTTGTGGGGCCAATCTGTTCCCAGAGCAGGAGGCCACCATAAAACTCCCCGTTGTAAAGCTCCACTGTTTGCATCCCAGTAGTAGCTGCCTTGAAAATGAGCCTGAATTTCCTTGATTGCTTCCACATTGGCAGGGTTGAGTGTGGAACATGCATTTGCTGAGGGATCAGGGTGTTATCAGACAGGTGTGTGACCTGGCTCTGCTCTGTGTGGTGTTTTTGGCAGCCCTTCGATGAGGATTATTTGAACCATCTGGAGCCTCCTGTGAAGCACATGTCATTCCATGCCTACATCAGGAAGCTGACTGGAGGGGCAGACAAGTAAGGAAATCTCTGGGTTTAAGGGAATCTGGTTGGAGCTTCAGTTTTTTTAACACAAATGAAAGTACAGACAGCTCCCAGTGTTGGACACGAAGATTGAATGGCAAATGGAGGAGAAAACAACACATTAAAAAACTGAGGATAAAAGGAAAAGGCAGGGGGGAAAAATTAAATCTGTCTTTTTATTTTATGTTCCTGTTTTATTTCTGTTTTTCCTTTTGCTGTGGTAATATAATTCCTTCCAGGAAACATTTATGATGGGGGGAAGGCCAGATGGAAGGAAAGAGGTTCCCTAATTATACCAAGCTCCAAGCCTGGTTCTCAGACTTGGTGGACATAAGTTACATGGAGGTGTAATCTTCTCCCTGCTATTCCTAAAGACCATTGGGATTTTTAAAATCTCTTTGGGAGATGCAGCTCAAGTCCATGAGACTTCCATTTGAAGGGAATTTCCCTTTCCAGGAAGCCTTGTGCACATGAAAGGATGATTTGCTGTAGTGCTACAATCTCTGACTTCCCACATGCTCCATAAATTACTGCTCCAAAAGCATTTACTGTGGTAACAGCAGCCTTTTCTTCCTCCTCTTCCTTTTCTTCCCCCCATTCCTTCTCTTCTCCCCTCTTCTCCTTGTTCTCATTCTTTTCCCCCTTCTTCTCCTCTTCCCCCCTTCTTCCCCTTTCTCTTCCCCATTTCTCTTTCTTTTCCCCCTTTCCCTTCCCCTTTTCTCTTCTCTGTTTCTCTTTCCCATTTCTTTTTCCCTTTTCTCTTCCTCCCTTCTGTTCCTCCCTCTCCCAGGGGGAAGTTTGTAGCCCTGGAGAACATCAGCTGTAAGATCAAGTCGGGGTGTGAGGGACACCCTCCCTGGCCCGAGGGGATCTGCACCAAGTGCCAGCCCAGTGCCATCACCCTCAACAGACAGGTGAGAGGAGCTCGTGGCTCCTGCCAGGGTACTTGGCTTTTAGTTTGGGAAAGGTGACTTCCAGAACAGCCAGCTTGGAGCAGATGTGGGGGCACTCCTGTCCAGGTCTTCAGGCCTTCTGGAAAAGGGCTCCAAAATGTCCTGAGTCAGTTCCCTCCCGACATGGAGGACTGAGCTGGCAGCACTGGTGATGAATCCTACTGTTTTTCCTCATGGGATCCAAAAGGCCACTCAAATTCTTCTTGTTTCCTCCTAAATTTCAGAGATTACTTGCAGAGATTCCTGGGGCGAAGGTCCCAGTAAAGCCCCGGCGGTGCTGGGGGTGCTCAGCACATCCCACACTGCAGCCTGAGCAGGGAGCAGTGCCGAGGGGTGGGAGCTGAGCAGAGGGAAGAGGGAGGGAGCCCCCAGCCTCCCCCATCCCTGCTGTGCAGGACCCAGCTCCGGAGGGTGGTGTGTGTCCTGGGAAGGGACCGGAGCCAGCGGAGGACGGCCTGACGCTTGAACTTTGTCAAACAGAAATACAGGCATGTTGACAACATCATGTTTGAGAACCACACAATTGCAGATCGCTTCCTAGACTTCTGGAGGAAGACAGGGAACCAACATCTGGGATATCTGTACGGCCGGTACACGGAGCACAAAGACATCCCGCTGGGAATCCGGGCGGAGGTGGCGGCCATCTACGAACCCCCCCAGGTGAGACCCAGGGCCCCTGCTGCCAACTCAGAATCAGGGAACACACACCTTTTTAGTTTGGCATTTCCAGGTGTAGATCCCCAAAGAAAACAGTTCTGAGGAGAAGAGAATGTGATTTATGTCCTTAACATCGTCATCAATTGCTGCCAGAGAAAGAATTTTAAACCTCGGTTTTGTTTTTTGTTGTTTTTTACCCTTGGAGGATTTAAATCAGGGGTAAATGTAGTGGCAGATTTCACTTTTAATCTTTCCTTGATTCCTGGCTTTGCAACAGATTCTGTGCTAGGAAAAAACAGTTGCAGCCCGTGCTTCAATTCCTTACCAGCTCTCTGGGAAAATATATGCAGTTTAATTAGATAGAATGAAGTCTAATGATTTGAAGAGAAAATGATGGAAAGGCTGAGGATGAGTTTGGCTGGAGCAGCCAGAATCCCCACTAGGTGGGGCACGGCACCGCTCCTCAGCCGAACGCTCCTCATGTATTTCCTTCCTCCTCACGGTTTCTGCACGGCTGCCAAGTAAAATCCAACAGACTGTCAGTGGAAAAGGAACAAATGGATCCTTGTGAGTGTGTGTGTGTGTGAGAGCAGAGTGACAAGGGGAGATCTCTGGGGTGACACCAGTCCATGGTGATGCCAAAGGGGAAGCCCAGACCTCTGCTCCCATCAGTGGCTGTATTGGTTTTTCCCCACTTCTGTGTCACTAACCAGTGTCTCTTTGCTGCAGATCGGCACCCAGAACAGCCTGGAGATCCTGGAGGATCCCAAAGCCGAGGTTGTGGATGAGATCGCAGCAAAGCTCGGCCTGAGAAAGGTCAGGATGTGTCGGATCTTGTGTGTCTGTGTGTGGCAGGGAAGTGGTCAGCAGTTCTTTCCAGCTCCATGGGGTTATCCAAGATCCTCTGGGTTACCTAAATCTCCGTGTCAGCAGCTGTTACATTTTTAGGTATAAAACCCAAATCCAGAGGGTTTTCCTGAGCACAGGCCCCTCAAAGAGCTTTGCGGCTGCAGTCAGCTGGAACAAAGTAGCACAAACACCATCTTCCCTTTCTTCCCCCTCCAACAGGAGCCCTTCCTGGGAACACCTTCCTGGCAAGTGCTAATTTCACCCAGATGGAGCTGGAGTTGCTTCCAGGCTCCGTTTCCAGGAGCAGGGCCTCCCCTTGGATTTTGTTGCCTTTCTTGGTGCTGCAGGGAGTCAGTGGTGTCTTGGGTTAGGGGTACAGGTCCCCCTCAGTTCCAGCCTGCCAATCATCCCATCAGGATCCCCTGGTTTCCTGACAGACCTCCACCCTGTGCTGATGTTTTCCGGTTTGGGAGCAGTGTTGGTATGGTGGGAATGCCAGGAATGGGATGTACACAAACAAGATTTGACTTGCTGGAGAAAACCCGCCTGGGAGAAGGCTCAGTGCAGACTGTAAACATCTGGGGAGGGCTTTGTTCTCCCAGATAAGATCCTACCCCTCGCCAGAGGCTGGAATAAAACTTCTCTGTGTGTTATTTATTTCCATGTTCTCCCATCAGATATTTTTAATCCATGGGACTTAACACATCACCAAGTGCTGGGTGCAGGGTTTGATCTGCCTCGGCTCCTGGGAAGAGTTCTGCCTTGAAAGGGTTAATGCTGTGGGAGCTGGGATTGGCACCTGGGTGGAGAGGGATCATCCCAAGGTGCGTGGACATGCCACACTTCTGTGGCATATGATCTGTGTGATCCCAAGGTGTTTGGACACATATCACACATGTGTGGAAGGATTCGCTCCGAGGTGTGTTTGTACCACAAAAAGCAGAAATGTGCTTTCTGGGATCAGTGCTGACTCCAGTTTGGAATTAATCACACTCCAGTGTGAGCTTTTTCTTAACCAGTGCATGCGAGGTTCAGACTGGGATTGTGTGAGAGGTTCAGACTGGGGCCACATGAGCTGCTCTGTCACCCACGGGTGCTGCATCCTGCTCCAAACTCTCTGTAGGAAAGGGTGGGGGTGGGTGTGGGTGGTGGCACAGAGGCCTCTTGCAGCCTCCAGATCTTTCCATGAAAAAATATTCCATAGTGAAACCTAACACTGCAGGTGCCCTGGCTGGCCAGCTGGCATGCTGCTGCTCCTGGAAATGGGATTCCAAGGAGCCCAGCACAGCTGGGAGAGCCATTCCCTGCAGGCAGTGTGCACAGGGCTGAGAGGAGCCAAGAACATCGTGTCCTGTGAGCAGAAAATGTCTGAACTCTTCTGGTTTCCTTTTTCCTTCTTTTTTTGGTCCTTTTTTCCGTTAAAGCAACTTTCTCCATCCCCCTTTGTAGGTGGGCTGGATATTTACTGACTTGGTCTCAGAAGACACACGGAAGGGGACTGTTCGATACAGCAGGAACAAGGTGAGATCCAGGTGTCACCCAGCTAATTCCAGCTGCTGTGCCAGGCAAAGAGCTGAGCCAGGGCTGCAGGTGACGCTGGAATTCTTGTGAGATGGGGTTTTCCAGGCATTTCTGAAGGAAAAGGAGCTAAAATCCTTGGAAATGTTAGGGATTGAGCTGTTTGGGGAGCAGGCAGAGCTGTGCAGCCCTTCACCCTCCTGCTTTGAGGAAATGGGGCTTGTGGAATCATGAAATGGTTTGGGTGGGAAGGAACCTTAAAGCTTATCCTGTTCCCCCTGCCATGGGCAGGGACACCTTCCACTATCTCAAATTGCTCCAAGCCCTGGCCTTGGACTTTCAAGGGATGGGGCAGCCACAGCTTCTCTGGACAACCTGTGCCAGGGCCTCCCCACCCTCCCAGGGAGGAATTTCTCCCCAGGATCCCATCTATCCCTGCCCTTTTTAGGATTAAGAAAACTCCAGGGAGTGGAGGGAAAGGGGGGGTGTGAGGGACAAACCCAGTGAGCCAGAGTGACTCAGAGGATGTTCCCATGGGCTGGGCTTTGTGACACATACGTGGCTCAAACTTCGACCTCTTCAGCTTCCTGTCCTTGTAAACCCAGTGATACCCATATTTGGAAAGTGAAACTTGATTTTTCATAAAAAAAAAAAAAGGTGTGTAGAGGTGGGTGGGACTCGACGTGGGACAGTCCTGAGCCAGCTCAGGGCTGGGGAGCTGACAGGTCACATTCTTGTCCCGGGCTCCACAGCAGCTTTCCACGAAAGCGTGTTTTCCTGGGGTGTTGGTCGTTTTCCTTGGCTGTAGCCCAGGGAAATAGGTCTGGGCTACGTCACCTTGTCCTTTCGCTGATTGGAACCCCTGCTGTCCCTTCAGGACACGTATTTCCTGAGTGCAGAGGAGTGCATCACAGCTGGCAACTTCCAGAACCAGCAGCCCAACATCTGTCGCCTCTCCCCAGATGGGCACTTTGGATCCAAGTTTGTCACAGTTGTGGCTACAGGTACACACTGGCCTCAGCCCTCTGGGTTACACTTGAATTACTTCTTGTTAGTAGAAGAATGTGCCAAAATCACGTGTCCTGCTCCCTATCTGTCCTATTTAACAAGGTTTTTGCTCTATCAACTAAAGTACTTTCTCATTCTTTGTTTTATCCTCTCTAGAATTATTTACTCATTATTTATTTGCCCGTTTTTTTACTCTACAACTGTTTAAAGAGATGTACTTGAGTCTCAGCCCCACCTCTCTGACCCAGAAATCACTCCCTGCCTGCAGCCAGGGCAACAACTGTTGCTCACTTTTTGTTTCAAATCCTTAAGCTCCAAATTCGGTTGCCTGGAAGCAGCAGTGCAGAACCACAACACTCCAGTTCCTCGGAGTTATGGATTAGCTCCTCCTTCAGGAGGTTCAGGAGGGATCTTTACCTCCCTCGTGTTGCTGTCAGGGAAACCTGACAGGGAAAAAAACCTGTCAGGGGAAAAAAAAAATGTTTGGAAACATTTTTTTTGGCTGAGTAAAACAGAAGCTTCTGCAAAGTGCTTATGGTTAAACCCTCTGGTTTTAGCCATTTTCAGGGAGTCTCCAGAGGCACCGTGGATGGGCTGGGTTGGGAGGGGGGACACTGGCATGTGTTGGGAGGGCTGGAGTGTTCCCGGTTCACTCTGTTCTTCTCCATGGGATGACACATGTCTTCATTTAAACCTTCCCTGGAGCAGAATCGCTGGTTCTGGCTCTGTTTAACACAATGAAAACACCCTCATGACTTCCAAATAACATCCAGAGTGAAAAGTGAAAGTGGGATGGGACATTGCCTGCCCTGAGCCGGGCTTTGTAAGGGTTCCCAGGGCCTTTTTTCAGTGAAAAAGCTCTTTTTTTAGTTAACAGGCCCATGCTTGTACATTCCAGACTGCTAAACACATCCATCTCTCATTAAATATAGATCTGTATCTCTCTTTTTTTATATATATATTTATTTAATTTTTTTTTTTAAACAAGGTGTTTTACTGAGCAAACACACTGTGTTCAGGCCTTCCCCCGTCCTGGTCTATGTTTAATTTCTAGGAGTGTTTGTTCTGGAGCAGTGAGTGATTGAGGTTACAGATCAAAGGGTAGAAAAGGAATATTTCCTCTTTGCTGTTCCAGCTAATTTCATTCTCCTCTGTTCAATCAGCCCAGCAGGTTCTATTTAAACACTCGAGTCCCTCCTTTCGTGCTGCAGAGATGTATTTGGATAGTTTGCCTCAACTTTGCCTTTAAATCCTCTGCATGGATTAATTCCTATCCCCTCCTGAATTCCTAGCTTTGGAAATAGTAACGTTTTCCTACCATCTGCCTCCCTCCCCTCTTTCCAGTTGTATTCCAGTGACACATGACCTGATGTTGCTTACATTATCCAAATGAAAGCGCCAAGCATGTGATCCTTCCATGAGCCAGGCTCTTAATTCCCACTTTCCATGTCAGATTTCCACCAAACCCTCCAGTACAGGCTGAGAAAACACTGTTCAGGCCTGACATGACCAGGTGATCTGCAGCTCAGGGATCCTTGGGAGTGAAACAGGCCCACAGGAGCTGCATGCCTGGTTTTTGTTTGGAAAAGGAGGAGATACCTGCCGGGTAGTGGGAGGGTGATACTGTCAGAGCCCCCAAAAGGGCAGCTCCTCCTGCTTGGAGTTCCTGGCAGAGCATTCCTGCTGTTCCCTGGGCTCTGTGCTCGTGGGATAGCTGTGGAAATGTGTGTGACTACGAAAATGTGGAATTCTTGCCTGAAATTCTTCCCATCCAGCAGCACCAGCAGCTTCGTCTCGGTGTTCGTCACTGTTAGCCTTGTGTTTAATCATGGAGTCTTGAAATTGTTAAGGTTGGAAAAGAGCTCCAAAACCATTGAGTCCAACGTTAGTGCTGCTCTTCCAGTTGTTTCTCTTGGAGTTACGCTGGGGACATCACCCCTGTGCAGGATTTGCAGGAAGAATTCCTTCGTGGGAAGAGTTGTTATGTGGCGTCCCCACCCCTGGGGGTGTCCAAGGATGCTGGGCTGGGTGACAAGGTGGGGATTGTTCCCAGGTTGGACTCTGATCTTGGAGCTGTTTTCCATCCTGGGATCTTTAACCATCCTCTCCTTTTGCAGGTGGTCCTGACAACCAGGTGCACTTTGAGGGGTACCAGGTGTCGAACCAGTGCATGGCCCTGGTGCGGGACGAGTGCCTGCTGCCCTGCCGGGACGCGCCGGAGCTGGGCTACGCCAAGGAGTCCAGCAGCGAGCAGTACGTGCCTGACGTCTTCTACAAGGTGAGGGCTGAGGGCCTGGGCAGTGCCGGGATGTGCCCCTGGATCTGAGCACTGATCCTGAGGAGCATCCAGAGAGGATCCAAAATACTCAAATTCATAGAGTCGTGGAATGGTTTGGGTTGGAAGGGACCTTAAAGCCCATCCAGTGCCACCCCCTGACATGGGCAGGGACACCTTCCACTATCCCAGGTTGCTCCACGCCCTGTCCAGCCTGACCTTGGACACTTCAGGGATCCAGGGGCAGCCACAGCTTCTCAGGGCAACCTGTGTCAAGGCCTCAGTTTGGGAGGAGTGGAATGAGTGGATTGTGCTCCAGCAACTGGAATGGAGCTGGTCAGGGTGTTCCTGCATGCCCTGACCCTGGGACTGGGAGGTGCTGGTTTCCCTGTGAGACTCCATGGTTTCCGCCCATTAGTGCCAGCCTGCTGGATTGCCTTGACCCCACCTGGAAACCAGGAACACCTCTGGGCTGAATCCAGTGCTGGAGAGGGAGAGCAGATGGAATCCTGCTCTCTCTGGAGCAGGCAGCTTCCTCCTAGGAGCTGATAAGCCGGGGCCGATTACGATCCAGTGGGTGTGCAAAGGTTGGCCCTGAACGTGAGGAGGATGAGATCATCTCCTGGCGTGCCCTGATCCCACTCCAGAGCAGCCCAGGCTGTGCCACACTCGGGCAGCCTCGCAGGAGGTCCTGCAGGTCTGTGGCCCACATGTGGCCCACCCGGGGTGCTGGGAGCAGCAGGAAGCCAGTGGGTGTTCCCAGAAGGGCTTCACTCCCATCCCTAATCTGAAGCAGGGAGATAAACAAAATGGGAACGGATGGCTCCAGCGTTCCGTGGAAATTTCCATCAACCACTGATTCACTGGGTCGGGCTGCAGCTGATTTCATGTTTTAGAGCTTCTCTCCCTAATTGCCCTTTTCATGGAGTGCTCGAGGATGGGCCTGCCAGGTGGGATTCTCCCTCAGCCTTCAATGGGTTTGGCTCTAGGATCCTTTAATTTTTTTCTAAAATGTTCTTAAATCTATGGAAAGCTTAGTCACTCCTGGCTTGGGAAACCTTAGGGGTCCCATTAAATGTGCAAGGCTTGAGTTCAGAGACACTACCTCATCCTGGGATGCTGACAACAGCCGTGTCCGAGCCCCGGTGAACTCCAGGAAGAGCAGGAGTCCAGCAGCACAGGATGGAATCCTTGGGGTCCAGCATTCTGTGTCCCCAGTCTGTGATATGGGGGTTCCCCTCTGTGCTGCCCCCCCCCCAGACAGTTTGGGGAGAAAGCTGAACTTTCGAGTAGTTGCTATTTTCTCTGTGATGGCGCAGACAAAAGTCCATGTGCATTCTCATACAATATCCAAGTATTCATCTGAAAAGTCCTTTAGGATGAGAGGAGCTCTACAAATTAATTGTAATTGGATGAGGACCAGGAGGCCGATGTTTGTGGAGTGTGGATGTATTTATAGAACAGCCAGATGTGAGGCAGGATCCATGGAACTTGGGTCTGTCCGAGGGCAGCGCAGTGGATTCACCTCCGGCTTGCAAATGGGAGAAGGTGCTGCTTTTCTTCCATGGAAATGGGAAAGCTGATGGCACTGGCATTGTCCTGTGGTTTTCCTGAGCCTGCAGCTGTGTGATTTCTGTATTCCTTTACCATTCCCTTTATGTTGGCCCCTCGCCTGCTGGTCTAAGGAGCCGCCCCCGTGGACTTGGCTTTGGACACGTGGCCCTTGCTCTCCTGGCTCAGGAAGGGAGGGCTCTGCTCTAGTGGGGAAGTTGAGGGGTTTGAGGACTGTGAAAACAAGTTCCTTTGCTCTGAGGTGCCTCCCCAGGTAAGATTAGCCAAGAGGAAGAACAGATTTCCCTCTCAGCCTCCTGGGATGTCTGGGAAGCATCAGGGCTCAGCACTGTTTCCAGCTGGAACAGGGCACAACCGGCACATGCTGCTTGGCCAGCTCAGCACATGGAGCTCGGGAAGGAGTCCATGATATGGAGACATGGACATAGGTCGGGATAAAGTCTTTGTGAGTGAAGATGATGATGTTGCAATGGGCACTTCACCCAGTTTCTGAGCTGGATGAGGGCAAGCCAGGCTGGATATTCCACATGAGCATTTTCCATCCTGTCTTCTGTCCTTGAGCATCCTTCTCTTTCCATCTGGTTCTAAAAAACAGCTGGATTGATTTGGATTTCGCTCTGAATGTACCTTCGGCTGATATTCAACACTGAGGAGGTGCTCAGGGTGCAGCTGGGGGATCCCTCCCTGGGGCTGCTGCTCCCCATCCCTGCTGTGGGAATGGCCCAGGAACTCTGCAGTGCTGTACTGCTCCACCATTAACTTCACCAACTGGGGGAAGAGATTCTTGATGTTTTACAGACGCTTTAAAACTCTTGGATAATTGGATTTGGAGGCTGGCTGCCTTTGTCTCTTATCACAGGTATTTGTGACAGCTCAGCGCAAACACGATGTCATCAGCATCCTCACAGTGAATTGCATTTTACAGCTGCCTTAACATCCCCCCTGAGTTTCTTTGGGATGGTTTAACATTCCCCCAGAGTTTCTTTGGGATGGTGTAAGACAAAAGCTCTTTACAAGCATTGTGCAAGAGCCCTTTGCCCTCAAGTCCCACACATGCTCTGAGCTCTCACTGCTGCTTAGCCCTGTCTGAGCCCTGGCCTGGCACCAGTGACACGTGTCCCATCTCTCCCTGGGACAGCCCCGAGCCAGGGCCTGCTTTTATTAGAGCCCAGCGGGACCTCTGAGCCAGGCTGTCCTACCATGGCATTGGAAATCCTCTTCCCAGGGAGAGCCAGGCTGCAGGGAGTGTTCACTGACGGGGAAGGACTTCCCTGGCTGCCCTCCCACCAGCTCATGAGCCGCCTTAGCCTTAAATGTCCCAGCTGCTCCGGGGAGGAGGATGCTGGATTAGCTCAGCAGGAGTCTCCTGGGAAGGGTTTCAACTCTCCCTGACCTGTCACTTGCTCTTGGAGAAGTCGCTTCATTTCTGTGCCTCAGCCACGCTCCCCGTGCGAGGAGCAGGACTGCCCGGCAAAGCGCTTGGAAGTCAGCAGTGGGAAGAGCAAAGCTGGGATTTATTCACACATGGGAAGGACAGATGGCTGCCGAGCTCCACCGTGCCTTCAGCAGAGGGAGCGGGTCGGGAATAACGGCGTGGGATGCGGGATGCTCACAGCATGGGATGCTCACAGCCTGGGATGGTGACAGCGTGGGATGCTCACGGCTGTCCTGGGACACAGATCCGGAGCCTCCCTCCTGGCTGACAGCTCCCCGGGCTCCTCAGTTGGCTGCTCCCCTCACCCTCCGTGGATAATCCCGAGGCCACCCAGAAGCCTTCCCATCCTGCCGAGGTGTCTGTGCTCTCATCCTTTTCCCTGTTCATCCTCATCCCTGTGCAGCTCCTGCCTCCAAACAGTGGGTCGAAAGGCTCTAATCCCAACCTTGATGCAATCTCCACTGGGATGATGCATTGTCCAGACCCTCCAGACCTTTGGCTGCAGGATTTTTGTCCCACAGCCAAATGCTTGCAGCTCCATTAACTCCCTCCTGGACTCCTTTTGGAGCAGGTGCCACTGGGCTTTGGGGGTCTCAGGCTGCAGCAATAACAGGGTGCTGGGAGGGTCCTGGATGCTGAGCTCAGGATAAGGATCTTCCTCCCAACAATCCCAACCTTATGTTCATTAAGGCCTTTAAAACATAATTAAATGATCCATGGTGGTGGGAGAGGAATGTTGGTGTTTGGGGGGGCTGTCCTGTCAGGATCAGGACATGTCCTCGGCTCAGGGGGAGCGAGGTTCCAGTCTGTGGATGTCTCAGAGGCCTCAGCAGCAGGCCATGAAAAAGCAGGCATTTAACATGGAAATCCCCAGAGGGGGAGATTAAAGCCAACAGGTGCTGGAAAAATGTTTCTGCATATTAGAACTTAATTAGATTGGAAAATGAATTCCAGATGGGCTAATTATGCATGAGTTGTTGCAGGTCCCTTCATGCAGGGGCAGGATTGTGTTTGGGAAGCTGATTGGATCTGATTCCTGCTTCTTGTGGTATCACTGAGATCTAGAAGCAGGTTGGCTCTGGGGTCCTGTGATCTCCCAAAAAAGGCTCCACGGCTCCTCCTGCTCCTGTCGGAGCCAGAGAGATCTGAGGCCACAACCTGTCATGTGCGAGGAGCAAAGATCCTTATCAGGATTGCCTTTCAAAGGAGCTTCAAAGAGTGGAAGGGAGATTTTTTTACAGAGGGAACAGTTCCTGGGGACAGGGGATGCTTGAGGAGGGGGTCAGGAAGGGGGGCTGTGCCTGGAGGGGAGCAGCGTGCCGGAGCCTGCTGGGGCAAGGTCTGACTGGGAGTACTGGGAGAGGGATGGTGCTGGCTGCTGCTCCACATACTTGTGCTGTGTAAACACCAGGGAGAGCGGGGGAGTGGTGCTGGAGTGGTGTTCTCCGGGAGAAAACACGGCTGGGAGAAAGGAGAGGGAGTCCAGGAGCCAGATGTGGGCAGTGTGTCCCTGCATGGTGCTCCCTGGCTCAGCCCATGGAATGCTGCTCCCGTCCCACGCTGGAAGAGTGGGACTCGCAGCCTTTGGGGGTGGCAGCTCCGGGTCCAGCTCCCGCCACCGAGAGCCCATGGAACGTCCAACACAACATCCCTGACTGGGAATTATGGGCGTATGATTTATGTGGGGCTCCATGAATGATTTATACCACGTTAAGTGATGATTTAGGGAGAAAACACAACCCCCTCGTACGGAATCTTTAATGAAAAGTGTCAGTTCTCCAGGATTTATTTCCGAAGCGGCGTTTGAACCCGGCGTGTTTGACATCAATCACGTCTAATTGTCAGGTTATGATTAATGAACATATGCCGGCCGTTTGTCTCCCTAATTAAACTTTATGTTCCCTTCGTCTGGCAAAGCAAAACAAGTTTACGCCATGGGATGTGCTGGTTCCAAGGGTCTGGGTATGAGAAAGTGCCCAGATTCCCAATTCCCAGGTGAAGAGTTGGATGAGGAACTCCTGGATTTGTAGAAAGGCAGGTTTGCCTCAGCTGAGGAGGCAGAGGTGGC
The DNA here is from genome assembly GCA_036785705.1 of Acanthornis magna. Lineage (NCBI taxonomy): Eukaryota > Metazoa > Chordata > Aves > Passeriformes > Acanthizidae > Acanthornis > Acanthornis magna. The sequence continues at coordinate 4,070,909 of JAWUZG010000150.1, forward strand.
CTGTCCCTCTCTTTAAGATGGAGCTGCTGCCTAAATGGCATTTAAAATAATGGAATCATAGGATATTTGGAGTTGGAAGAGACCCACAAGGATCACGGAGTCCAACAACCCCAAGAATCCCACCTTTACACTCCTTGGATAATTCCGAGCCTCACTCTAGTGGAAGACAAGCCCAAGGTGGTTTGTGACCCCACAGTCCCTTGGCTCACGAGGAAACACAGACTCTGATTCCAGTGATACTGGAATTACAGAGATCTCCAGCCCCAAGGAGCGGCAGGGAATTGGGCAGCCCTGGACCACCCATCCAGTTCTTTTCCACACCCTCTGTGATCTGCCAGGGTTCAGGATCCTGCATGGGCATCTCCAGGGCAGGATCCCTTGGGCTTCACACCACTTCCATGCTCAGGAATAATCCAACTCTTTTTTTTTCAGGACATAGATAAGTTTGGGAACGAGATCACCCAGCTGGCTCGCCCGCTCCCGGTCGAGTACCTCATTATAGACGTGAGTATTCCCTGCACGTGTTTGCTTCCCACAGGAGATGCTCAGGTTGGAGCCAACTCCTAACCCACCTCTGAAATTCCCAGTGGAGGTGATTCCTGAGACAGATAATCCTTCTCTCCCTGCTGCTACCAGGCATTCCTAGCAGGGAGGTGGTTCCCCTGCTCTGTGGGGTCAGTGTGGTGCCAGGGAACACATTTGTTTTCCAGGAAGGCACTGCCTGGTGCCTTATCACGGCTCTGAGCTGGCCCAGAGCCACATGGCCGGGAAGCAGCAGCCCCACAGACCCATGTCCCAGGCACTGCCTAATGAGGAAACTCCAGAGCAGCAATTAGGGATCCATCTCCTTTGAGTGACTCAGCAGGTTGCCCGGAAATACCTTTTCTTAGAGGAGGGAATTCGCGCTCTGGCACAGCTTGGCCAGAGCGGAGCTGCTGCCAGGCACGGCACAGCTCAGCCCCAGGGCTGGGAAGCAAAGTGGAAGGCAGGAAAGCAAATAATTGGGATGCCAGATGATATTGCTGGAGTTGGAGGTGATGCCAACAACCATTAGATCCACCCGGAGCAGCCTCTCTACTCCAGCTGCCCCTGGCACAGGCAGCACTGAAGCATGGGAATTCCTGCAGGAGTGAAGACACCTGTTCCTGAGATACCTGAGATGAAAACAGAGGGGTGGAACATGCATTAGGATCCCCCCAGAACCCCCCTCTAGCAGCAGCTGCCTGGCATGGGGCAGAGCTGTGCCAGGATCTGTGTATCCCGGTGACCTTTGCAGACAGGACTGAGCTCCGTAGCATCTGTCAGGACCAAACCCATCGTGTCCCTCCAGCCTCCTTAGAAAGGGAACCAAGGGGTGTGGTGATGGAATATCACTTTAAATTAAATTAAAAGCCGTCAGATCCCTGCAGGATCCCTCACTGTTTGGCTGAGCTGGGATCATAGCCGTGGCTGTTCTCAGCTATGTGGACTTGCTTTCCATATCCCACTGGTCTCTGATCATCCTTCCTTGGATTTTTCCCTTTTTTTTAGATTACTACAACTTTCCCCAAGGATCCAGTCTACACTTTTTCTATTTCTCAAAATCCATTCCCCATCGAGAACCGCGATGTGCTGGGAGAAACTCAGGTGAGGGGCGATTCCTGATGGAGCCACATTCCATAGGGATGGGCTCTGCCTCCCTCGTGCTCACAGACATCTGCAGAGGGACAGCTGTGCCCTCAAGTCACCCCTTCGCTGTTCGGCTTGCCAAAGTCCTTCCTGCATGGAGCAGTGTCTGCATGCCAATGCCGACTGCCGGCCGGTGCCGAGCTCCCGCTGGATCCATGACAGGATCAGGGCTCCCTGTGCCTGCCAGGCAGCTCCAGAGGGGCCCGGGGGCTCCAGCCCCATGGTGACAGCATGAACCTGCTGGGACTGGGGTCTGTTCCTGCTCCCAGAGTGCTGCCTTCTCTTCCTGGATGGAATTTTAAAGCACAGAAAGCTATTCATGCAAGAGGCGAGGGCAGAGGATGGGGAGGAAGGGGCTGCTCTGTCCTCTCCTCCCTCTTTTCTGTAGGAACAAGACTGGAGTTGCCTGGGCCACCCCTCAGCACCTCTTAGATCTGAGATCGGCTCTGTGGGTGCTGGGGTTGGTGGGGACGGGCCTCTGTGGGTCCAGAGATCTTTTCCCCGAGAAGTTGTTAGCTGGGATTCAGCCAGGCTGGGATCTGATTTTGGGAATGTCCCTGCATGTTGCAGATGATGGCCAGAGGGACAGGAATATCTGTTAGTGGATCAAAATAGAAATTAACTTCTCTTCACTGCTGTTGCTTCTCTGCAGGACTTCCACAGCTTGGCCACATACCTGTCCCAAAATACTTCCTCCATTTTCCTAGACATCATTTCCGATTTCCATCTGCTCCTCTTCCTGGTCACAAACGAGGTCATGCCTCTGCGGGTACGTAACGGGGCAGGGAGGGTCCTGTCCCCACACCATCCCCCCCCTCCCAGGGTTCTCAGCCCCTCGGGCGTCCCTCAGGTGGGTGGGGGTGGCCATTTCTGCCATCCCATGTCCCTGGGCAGGGCTTGCTGCTGGCTCCTCCTGGCCGAGCTGTTGGGAGAAGGTTTAAAGAGTTTTAAAACCATTTTCAAACTCTCAACACAAATCCCCCGAGCTGCTGGGAGCACTGAGGGGGGCGGTTGTCCACATGATCCCAGAGCCAACTTGGCTGCAGCTCCCAGAGCTGGAAACATTTTAAAAATTATCTCAGCATCAGGAATTCGGTGGGAACAATAAGGAGATCAGAGCCGCTAGAGCTCAAGGCCAGCGAGGTCCTGGCTGTGCAGCTCTGCTGCCCTTGGCCGGGCACTGGGGGCCTGGCGGCTGCCCCGGCACTGCCGGAGCTTCCCGGTGAGATCCAGCTGGGCCGTGTTTGCCAGAGGCTGTGCATGTGTGAGGCAGCCAGGATGACCCTGGGCAGCTGGAGATCGGGATGGGGCCGGGGATGGGGACTGGAGTGCTCTGGCACGGAGGGTTTGCACCCCACAGCCAGGGGCAGCTGGGATTTCCCTAGGCAGCTGGAAATGGGGATGGGGACAGGGATGGGAGCTGAAGTGCTCCAGCATGGAGGGTTTGCACGTTTGGAAGCTGGGATTGGCCTGCAGTGCCGGGACACCATCCCGCAGTGGTAGGGAACCCCTCCTGGAAGGAGAGGAAGGGAAGCTTTTGGGGTGTTGGGGTCTGTCTGAATGCTGGGAGAGCAGAGGGATAAACTGGGGCACCCCGAGGATGTTGGGAAAGGGGGAACAGCTCAGACTCAGGGTCCCGCCTTGCACTGGATGGGTCCCCCACTCATTTCCCACTTGTGACTTCCAGGACAGCATCAGCTTGTTGCTGGAAGCCGTGAGGACCAAAAATGAGGAGCTTGCACAGACCTGGAAAAAATCGGAGCAGTGGGCGACCATCGAGCAGCTCTGCAGTAAGAGCAGGGTCCCTGGGGCAGGAGGGCCCTCAGGGAGGGGGGTCCCTTGTCCCTTGGCAGAGCTGGCTGGGGGTTGTGGGGAGCTGCTCCCAAGGTGCCACAGAGGCTGCTGTTCCTTGATCATGGAATCATGGAGCAGTTTGGGTTGGAAAGGACCTTAAAGCTCATCCCATTCCACCCCCTGCCATGGACAGAGACATCTTCCACTAGACCAGGTGGCTCCAAGCCCCATCCAGCCTGGTCTGGAGCACTACCAGGGGTGATGCAGGGCTGGTGAGTGGGGGGCTGCAGGGCTGGATGTGCAGCAGGATCCCAGCACTGCCCCGGGCTCTCTCCCACAGGCACGGTGGGTGTCCCACTCCCAGGACTGCAGGAATACGGCGCCATGGGGGGCTCATCGCACGCCGTGGCCGCGGCCATGTGGCCCTGCCAGCACTGCACCTTCATGAACCAGCCGGGCACAGACCACTGCGAGATGTGCAGCCTGCCCCGTTCCTAGCCCTGCTCCTGCCCCGAGCGGCCGGCGCGGCGCCTGTCCCTTCCCTCTCCTCCCTTCAGCTTCCAGCCCGGGCTGTGGAGCTGGGCACGGGTGGCTCCTGCCCCCCAGTTATTCCTCGCTCCCTTTTGGGGGCTCCCAGCCCAGACAACCAACGCTTTCCTCAGCCCGTGCCTGGGCTGGCCCCCCACCACCCTCAGCTGCTGCCAGCCTGCCCTGGGGGAGCTGGGGCGCTTGGGGAGGCTGCCCATGCCCGCTTCCTACCCAAGGAGAGAGGGAGGCTTTGGCATCTCCCTGCCCACAGCTTTGCTCTCATTCCCTGCCCGCCTGAGTGCCTGGATCCCGACAGCTCCGGCACTGACCGGCCCCGGTGACATGGGCAGGTGGCTGTGATGTTCCCGGAGCAGGACAGGCACCCCTGGACACCGAGCTTGGGGTGGGCACGTGTCAGCTCGTGACTTGGCTCTGCTTGGTGAACTTTGGCACCCCGTGGGGGCTGCAGGAGGGGTGTCCCCTCCGGGTGCCGTGCCCCCCCACCGTGCACAGTTGGGCTCCCAGAGAGGGGGTGCGGGGCAGCCACGTAACTCCGGCACCCACCTCACCTCCATCATGCCCTGGGAGCCAGTCCTGCAGTAGGTGCCTTCCCATGTCCCTCCGGAGCGTGTCCTAACTGGAGCTGGGGTCAGGGGTCTTGTCCCCCACTCTCCTTTTAGCCCCAGGCTGGGGGTGCCCTGGTCACTGCTGGGCAGGGGAGGGGCTCAGCCCTCCTCTCACACGGCCTCTGACCCCCAGGCCCATCCTGGAGCTCCCCAGCCCTGGCTCCACGGGCTCTGGTTCAATCCTGGGGGGCACCGGTTCCAGCACTGCCCCGTGTCCTTTCATAGGAGGGGTCGGGAGGCCCCATCCTGCTCCAGGACAGCACTGCCCAGTCCCCAGCGGGGCCCCCGGGCCCCCTGCCCCTCGCTGGGGCTCTCCAAAGGCTTCATCCCAAGGCCCGGCTCCGGGCTGCGGTTGCTTTTCCCCTGGGTGTGCTGGGGTTTGGGGGTGCAGCGCTGGGAGCGCCGGGGCCGGGCTGGACTGACCCAGGCGCGGGGGCTGCAAGTAACGTGGAATAAAAGCACCTCAAACCAGAGCCTCCTGCACTCTGTCACCTGTCCCGGGGTGCTCCACATTCCCAGCAGGAATGGGGGAATCCAGCACCGTGTGTATGCACAGGAGTGCCTCCTCTGCTCCCTCACCTGGGCCAGGATGGGGTGGGATGTGCTGTGTTCCCAGTGGAATCTGGGGGACCCTGTGTCCCAATGCTGTCTTCTGCACTCTGTCACCTGGGATGGGCTCTGCATTCCCAGCAGGAATTGGGGGACCCTGCTCCCCAGTGCCATGCCACCTGCACTCCATTACCCCTCCGCATTCCCGCCGGGGCTCTGTGTCCGGGCTCGTGTCCGCGGTCTGTTTGCAATCAGCCCCGGAGCCGCGTGCGGCCGGGCCCGGTGCCAGCCCCAGCCTGGAAAAGGGGGAGCGGGAGCCGCCGGAGTCAGAGCCGGGGAGCACAGCCCGGCGAGCGGCCGCGGCACTGGGAGCGGGGAGGTGGCACATGCCCAGCTCTGCCCTGGGGGACACGACACCCCTGGGGACACAGGGACACGGCCCCGCCATGGCCCGGCTGCTCCCCCTCCTGCTGCTCGCGGCCCTGGGTTGCGCAGCCAAGCCGAGCCGGCGGCCAGCGGCATGGGATGATGGAGCAGATGGTAATTCCTACCCCTCGGGACCCCTTTCCCTCTTGGAACCTCCATCCCACCAGGGTGTGGGCACAGGGAAGGGCCTGACCAGGCAGCTGCCCTGGGTGTGGGGCTGGAGGGGTCATGGGGGGTCCTGTCTGGGGCTGGAGGGGTCCCAGGTGAGGGGCTGAGTGAGGGGCTGCTCGTGGTCCCACCCCAGCCTCTTCAGCCCAGAGAGCCTCGGCGAGGGGCTGTGCCAACCTGACGCTGGTCCTGGACAACTGGAAATTCGCCATCACATCCCAGCTCCGGAACCTACTGCTGTCGGACCACCAGACCGTGCTGCCCGACTATGGCAGGTGAGGGGTCGGGGGTCCCGGGGGAGATTTGGGGGTCCCTGCGGGGCAAATGGGGGTCCCTGCCCTCACACCACTGCGCCCGCAGGATCCCGGCGCTGTCGGGAGCCCTAGACGAGCTGTACCGGGATTTCCGCGGCCTGAAGGAGCAGCTGGGCCGGCTCTCGGACCGCTTCGCCCACCTCGAAGCCTCCGTGGAGCAGCTGAGCCGGGCCCGGGCCGCTGCAGCCCCCCCGCGCCGAGCGGGGGTCCTCCAGAGCCCCCGCAGGGCCCCCGGGACCCCGCAATGAGCGACCCTCACCCTGCCCCGGGGCGGGAGCAATGGCCGGGGGGCTCAGCCGGGCCGGGGGGAGAGGGGCATCACTTGGGGGATTGAGACTGGGGGCGTCAGAGGCATCACTTGAGGGGGGGTCTCAGAAAGACGGGGGGCAGAGACATCACTGGGGGAGCTCAGACAGGCTGGGGGGGCATAGAAACATCAGTTGGGAGAGGGTCCCAGGCTGGGGGGCTTGGGGCCATCACTCGGGGGACTCAGCAAGACTTTATTGTGGGGGGGTGTCCATCCCCATGGGTCAGGGTCAGTTCGGGGGTTCTCTGCCCCGCCCGGTGGTCCCACCCGGCCCCTCTCTGTATCAATAAAGTCGCTGCCGCCAGCACCGCCTCGCTCCTTTGTCCCCGGGAGCCGGGATGGGGTGGGGGTCACTTATGGGGCGGGGGTTCCTCTCCTCCCCGTACCGACCGCCGGGAGCAGCCCCCCGCCCATCGCCGCTTTACGGCCTGTCGTAAACTCCCCCCCGCCCATTGCGGCGGCCGCCGCGCAGCCGTAAAGCGGAGCCGCCCGCGCCCCCCGCCCGGTACCCGCGGCCCCTCCGGGAGGGATTTGGGGGGGGCGGGATGGGGGGCGAGGGGCGGGGGTTTGGGCGGGGGGCTGTGGGCTGGGCGGGGGGGGCACTAGGGTGGGGGGCTGCCAGTGGAGCTGGACTTGAGGGGGGTCTGGGGGTCTCAGTCACGGGTGTAGGGGGCTATGGGGCAGGGTCTGGGTGGCTATGGGGCAGGGTCTGGGGGGCTGGGGTACAAGGGCTGTGGGGTGGGGGGCTCTGAGGTTGGGATGGGGAGGTGGGATGGGGAGTGGGGGGGCTAAGGTTGATGCTTGAGGAGGAGCTGTTGGTGGGGCTGGGCTTGGGGGGGGGCTGGGGGTCTCAGTCAGAGGTGGGGGGGCTGTGGGACAGGGCCTGGGGTACAAGGCCTGTGATGTGGGGGGCTCTGGGGTGGCTCTGGGAAGTCTGGGGTACCAGGACTGTGATGTATTGGGGTATGGGGGCTGTGGAGGTGGGAGTGGGGAGGCTGAGGTTGATGCTTGGGAAGGGGCTGGACCGGGGGGATTTGGGGTCTAGGGCTGCAGTGTGGGGGGCTGTGAGGCTAAGGAGTGGGGGGGCTGGGGGGCATGTGCTGTGGGGCTCTGACAGGGACATGGGGGTATGCAGGGCTGTGTCACCACACACTGCCCCCCGCTCGGGGGTCCAGGCTCAGCCCCCTCACACCTTTGGTGTCCCCCCTCCCCCTCTCCACGTCCCCAGGCCGGCACCATGGCGCAGGTGGGGCACAGGGTGGATTACCTGGCCGGATTCTGCTGCCCGGTGGGGGGGCTGGTGGCGGGCAAGCCGCGGGTGCTGTGCCACGAGAACGAGATCTACCTCTCCAACGGTACCGAATTTGTCTACGTGTATGACCAGGAGGGCAAAGTGCTCAAGGTGAGGGGCATGGCAGGGTGGGGGGCTCACGCTATGTCCCCCATCCCATGGGGACAGTGTCCTGCGATACGGTGGGGACACCCCCCAGTTGTGTCCCCACTCCCTATCCCTGGATTCTCTCCATCAGGATCAAACAAATCTACCCGATGAGCAGCACCCCTTGCCTGTTCCTTTGGGGTTCAGGGGTGCTGCCAGCTGCCCCTCTCCCGGTCCTGTGGGACACACATTGGACCAGACTCCACAGACTCATTCCCCCCAGCACAGGGGCTTCTCTCCCCTCTCCCCCCAGGCCTCGTCGCTGTCCCCGCTGTCACAGCACCCTGACTGACACGCTGCTGCCTTTGTTAATTTGTTCTGATTATCATTTCTAAGAAATGCACCGCTGTAAGAGCGGGATCTGCCTCCCACACTGCACTCCCGCTCGGCAAAGTAGAGCACGTACCCTGCTCCCTGTTTTCCTTCCCCTCAGGGAGCGGGAATAACAGGCTGCCACAGCCCCTCTCCCAACCCCCTGCCCAAGAACACCCAGCTGGGTGCTGCCCGGGGATCTGTTTATCCCTGGAAATCGCTTTGGATCCCCTCTGTGGGAAGCTGCCTTGTCCCTCCCACCCCTCTGGGTGCCGTGGGAGGTGACATTTGGTTCTGTCCCCGCTCCCAGGCCGTGTTCCGCTGCCCTGACCAGGTGTGGCACGTGGAGCTGCTGCCCCAGCCCCGGCAGCTCTACATCCTGTGCGCTCACAGCGGGATCTACTGTGTGTCCCTGGAGCAGCAGAGCAGGTGAGCCTGGAGTGACCCCTTGTCCCTGGGCTCCCGGGACTGCCCTTCCTGCCACGGGAAGCGTGAGGCTCTGGATCAGTCTCTCCCGGTGCTAAAAGCTCTCCTGCAGGAGCTCGTTTCCCAGGGCCAGGCAAAGAGGCGGCCAAGGGACACACTGGCTTCTCCCCATGGCTTGGCTCAGAGCTCTTCCCTGTTTTCCCAAAGGTTAATGGAGCAGACGGACGACGACGGCCAAGAAAGCAATGGCCCTACCGGCGTCTTCCCGGTGGAAGCGGATGCCTGCATCTTCCCCGATGCCAGCCTGAGCATGTTCACCCTGCTCAGCACCTTCGTCATCACGCTGGCCCAGGACGAGGGCAAGTGGTGGATGCGGCTGCACGAGCTGCCGCGCCCGGAGCAGGACGGGCCCCCATACCGGCAGGTCAGCCAGGTGGAATTCTGCCCCGGGACCCCACCCGGGGACATGGGGGATGCGCCGCCCTCCTGCTTCCTGCCCGTGCTGTGCTGCGCGGCCGCGCCTGGCACTCAGGGGCTGTGGTGTTCGGGGGGCTTCGTGCTGGAGGAGCCCCTCTTCAGCCTCCTCTTCGGCATCGATGTGGCCATGCTGGAGTCGCCCATGATCCTGTGTGGCTTCCCAGACGGGCAGCTCTGCTCCGTGCCCCTCAAAGCCCTCAGCTCCTCGCCCACCGACGACGGCTGCCGCGACGTGTCCAACCCAGCCCCTCCCGTGAAGATCCTGCACCACCTGGAGGAGCCCATCGTGTTCATCGGGGCGCTGCGCACGGAGCGGCGCACGGCCGACGACACCGAGGACGAGCCGCCCGCGGGCGAGCCTGGCTGTGACTGCGTGGTGGCCGTGGGCCACTACGGGAAGATGGTGGCCATGAAGGCGGATCAGCGGGAGGAGGCCACGGTGCCAGAGCTCAGGGAATATTACCTGCGGGGGCCCATCCTGTGCGCGGCCTGCGGCAGCGGCTCCCGCATGTACTACAGCACCCACTCGGACATCTCCGCCGTCGACCTGGACTGGGCGGGCGACTCCTCGGACCCCGAGGACACAGAGAGTGGCACTGGCGTGCTGCCCCCCGTGCTGTCCCCGGCCAGCCTGAGTATCTGTAGTGTCGTGGCTCTTTCCTTGTCCTCTCGCGCCTCAGAAGGTACTGGCAGCAGTGGGGGGGGATCCCACCTCTCCTTCCTCTGTGGCTCCATGTGGGCCGGGTGGGGCTCCATCCTTCATCCTTGTTGGCTCTTCTTGGTTTTCTAAGTCATTCCTGTCTGCTGTGATTCCTGCTCTTCCCTGCCCATTCCCAGTCCCTCCGCTCGGCACTGCAGGAGGGGGCCAGCCCTCGCAGGTTCCCGTGGGCTCCCTGCATGGGGCAGACGGGAACAGCCCCAAGCCAGCTGGGATGAGGCTCCCTCCAAAAAGGGTGTGTTCAACGTGCTCTGGACTGGCTGCCCACAGAGCTGCTTGTGCCACCAGCAGGGCCCCTGTGTGGAAGCTGGGTGCTGCTGGCCTTGGCTGGGGAGTGGCAGGGACAGGGCAGTGTCCCTTCTGGGGGGCTGCATGTGAGCTGTGTGTGCTGTGGTAATCCGTGTCTGTCTCTATCGTATCCCACTGCCTTGGGGAGGCAGTGCCATCCTGCTCCCTGTCCCCCCCACTCAGCCATCCAGGAAGCCCTTGCTCCCGTCCTGGCCCCTGACCCACCCTGTCTGTGCCCACAGGGGAGTCAGAGCTGTTGGCCCTGTCAGCCAAGGGCCGCCTTGTGTCCTGTGGCCTGTGCAGTCCCGAGGAGCCGGACGTGGAGCTGACCCCTGCTGAGATCGGCCGGAGGATCAAGGAGCTGCTGTCAGGAATAGGGGACACCTCGGAGAGGTAATGGTGGCACTGAGCTGCGGGTTGTGCAGTTTTTGTCAGTAATTAATTATGGAATCACAAAATGGTTTGGGTAAGAGAGCCCTTAATGCTCATCCCATTCCACCCCCTGCCATGGGCAGGGATGCTTTCCAGTATCCCAGGTTCCTCCAAGCCCTGTCCAACGTGGCCTTGGACACTTCCAGGGATGGGGCAGCCACAGCTTCTCTAGGCAGCCTGTGCCAGATCCTCCCCACCCTCACAAGGAAGAATTTCTTCCTAATATCCCATCTAACCCTGCCCTCTGGCAGTGGGAAGCCATTCCCCTTTATCCTGCACTCCAGGCCCTAGTCCAAAGTACCTCTCCAGCTCCCTTGGAGCCCCTTCTGGCACCAGAAGGGGCTCTAAGGTCTCCCTGGAGCTTTCTTTTCTCCGGGCTGAACACCCCCAGCTCTCCTCAAGCTTTTCTCTTGGAAAACTGCTCCAGCATTTACATTTCCTGACTGGGAAGCCCCCCCAACCTCGATAATATAAAACCAGTGTTTGAGGGCAGCCCCCTCCCATGGCACAGCCACCCCCAGCGCTGTGGGCGGCCTGGCAGCGGCAGCCATGGCAGCAGAAGGTGGCACAGGCAGGGTGCCAGGCGCCTGCCACGCGTGCCAAGCCAGCAGTAACAGGCAGGGCAGGCGCATGCCTCTATCCTCCATGGCTGGCTGTGCGTGGGGAGGGGGTGTGGGCGAGCCCCCCTCCATCCACAGGGGGATTCCCAAGGTCTAACTGTCCAGAGCTGCTCCACAGGGTCAGCTCTGATGGGGACATGGATCTGTGGCTGCTATGGCAAAGAAGCTGGGGGTTTTCTGTGGTGGGATCATGCCAGGAGCAGCTCAGCTCGGCAGCACAGCACCATCGCAGTGTTTCTCTTGCAGTTTCATCTCTGTCACATTGTCCTTGCAGAGTGTCCTTCCTGAAGAAGGCCGTGGACCAGAGGAACCGAGCCCTGGCCAGCCTGAACCAGGTGATGAACGTGAGCGCAGCACTGCTCTCCAGCAACGAGGGCCACAAGCCCATTGCCTGCACTGTCACTGCCAACTGGAGCTGCCTCCTGCTCCAGGACACCGTCACCATCTCCTGCTTGCTGGAAAACTGCAGCGAGTACAGCCTGGAGGAGGGCTGGACCCTCTGTGTCCAGCTCCTGACCAGCCCCTGTGCCTTAGAGGAGGAATCCGCAGATTCGGCCACCACCTTCACCTTCCCCATCGACCAGCTGCTCCCTGGGAACAAGCGGGAGCTGACGCTGCCCCTCGGCCCCTCTGCGGACACCAAGCTGGACCTGCCTCTGACCATCTCCTGTGCCCTCTACTACAGTTTACGGGATATTTTGGGCAGCGGCTCCGACTCCTCCGAGGACCTGGATGACTTCCTGCCCGACGACTCGCCCCTGCTGTCCCCAGACAGAGAGGGGATCTGCCTGCCCCTCAGCCAATGCACCATTGACATGCTCCAGTGCCTCCGTTTCGGGAGCAGCCCCCCCGGGCCCGATGCCCCCCCTGCCCCCTCAGACCCTGTGGAGACCTTCCTCAAAGTGTCCCAGGAACAGACTGAACCCGAGGAGGGGAAAACCCTGGGAGAGGAGAACCTGCCCCCCTCAGCAGCGTCCATCCGGGTGTCCTCGGAGCTGCTGAAAAACGCCCTCAAAACCTCGGAAACAGGTGGGTCTCTGGAGAGTAGCATCCCAGGAGCACCAGGGAGTCTCCTTGGGCAGGGGCACTGGCAGGGTGGCATTGTCACAGCCCCTCCCTTGGGTGAGGAGGGCTGTGTGACCCCACTGTCCCTACCACAGCACTGGCACACGTGGCAGTGGCATGACTGAGCTCAGCATGTCCCAGCAGGGAGGGATCCAGCCTGTGTCACCCCTGGACCCTCAGGGGCTGCTTCGGGCACATGCTGTCAGTGGTGTCACATCTCTGCTCTGTCCTTTGGTCCCCAGATGTCCCACTTTGCTGTGCCACCCTGCGCTGGCTGCTGGCTGAGAACCCGGGGGCTGTGGAACTGAGCGGCACGGAGGTGGCATCGGCGTGTGGCACAGCGCCCGATGGTGGCCACGTCCAGCTGCTCGTCCGAGAGGCAAGGAATGAGTTAGCCCTGAGCCAAGGAATGGGTTAGCCTGCAGGGAAACTCCCTGTCCCACAAAGCCAGCTCCTTCCTGGAGCCGGGGAGATGAGGGAATGCATGGCCACACCATCCTGACCCTCTTCTGTGGGGCTGGGGTTCAAGTGCTAGGCTGGACAGGCAGCATTCCCAATCCATGCTCCCAACCCTGGGCTGCCCAAAGGCCATGGTCATTTCCCTCCCTCTCCAGATATTCCCATTTCTCTGGCTCCGGAAAACAAAGGGAAAACGCACTTGGATTTGGGTTGTAAATCCACCCCATGCAAAATTCCCCTCTAAAGGCACAGGGAAAACAGGAATTGCTGCCCAGCTCTCCTGCCTGACCCCACCTGAGAGGCCCCCAGGTATCTGGCACTGCTAGATTTGCACCTGAGAGCTCAGATGTCCCTGGGGTGATGAGTGACAGTGTTAATTCTGCCAGGTTCAATCCTGCCAGAGCTCACCTGGTGGCACCGGGCTGGGGACAACTGCCCCTGGGAAGGGTGGGAGGGTTTGGAGAGTGTAGAACCTTCTGGGGAGCCTGGTGCCCATGGGGAGGGGTCCTGGTCCCCAGCTGCTCAGCAAGGGTGGCAGTGACACTGCTCTCACTGTCCAGGTGGCCATGAATGACCTGAGCCCAGCAGGTCCCATCCAGGCTGTGGAGATCCTGATGGAGAGCCCGTCCCTGGCCCACATGAGCAGGACACACCACGCTGTCATCCGGCGCATACAGGTACACTCAGGCACCTCCCCGGGGTCAGGGGGGACCCCAAGTGACCCCAAAACCCCTGGAATGGAGCCTGGGGTGCAGTGGGGGGCAGGGGGGGTTCTGTGTCCCCATGGTGTGACAGACCAGCCCAGCGTGGCATGTGGGAGCTGGCAGCATTCCCAGGAGTGCCTCAGTGCCAGCGCTGGGGAGAGCGGGGCAGCGCAGTGCCAGGTGGGAGACCAGCACCACTGGGGCTGGGGGTCTCCAGATCTGGGGCTCCCAGGTTTGCGGCTTGGGCTGCCCTGAGATTGGGGCTCCCTGCGGCTAGGACTCCTCAGGACTCAGACTCCCTGACATTGGGGTTCCCGAGGTTGGGGCTCCCAGGATTTGTGGGCTGCTGCCAGCTCCCCCAGCACCCTCCCTCTCTCCCTCCCTCCCACAGGCGCTGGTGTTGGAGCAGGCGGCGCAGGGCTCGGGACCCCCCGACCTCCGCATGCAGTACCTGCATCAGATCCAGGCAAACCACGAGGTGAGCCCCCGATCCCCTCCCCCTGGGGAGCACGCTGTGGGACTCCCACCACCCCGTCCCTCACCCCCGTCCCCCACCCCCGTCCCCCTCCGCAGATGCTGCTGAAGGAGGCGCAGACCCTCCGGGACCAGCCGCCCCCGGGCGAGGAGGGGGCTGAGGGCTCTGCCACGGCCGAGAAGCTCCTGAACATCTACCAGCAGCTGCGGAACCCCAGCCTGGTCCTGCTGTGAGCAGGGGGCGGCCAGCCCGCCCCAAACCCCGCCGGCCGGGGCGGGGGCCCACGGGAGAGCCCCCCACCCCACCCCACTCCACCGGAGCAGGAGTGGGGCCGGCGGCAGTCCGGGTGGGGGGTGTGTCTGTGCGTGTTTCGTGGTCGTGTTGTCGGCAGCACCGGGGGGGTCTTGGGGCTCCGGTGGCGGAGCGGGGGCTCCTGGGCTGGCCCAGCCCTGCCCCGCCGACCCCCAGCCCGGCCAGGCCGGGGCAGCCCCCCGGGGCCGCGCTGTCTTGTGGATCCGTGGTAGTGTAGTGGCCGTGCCGTGCCGAGCCAGGCCGGCCGCGGGCTGAGCCCCCCGAGCCGCCTTCAGGATCAGGACAAACAGGGTGCTGTGCCCGGGGGAGCCCCGTTTTCTGCTGGGCAGGGGAGGGGGGTCTCCGCTCCCCCGTTGTTTCTATAAATGATCTCGTATCTCCGTGCTGGTGCGGCCGTGGTCCGGCCCCGGCCCTGCCCGCACCACTCCACTGTCTGTAACTCTGTCGTCTGCCATGAAAACGATCCTGTTGCTCACCTGTGCCTGGCTCTGTTCTTTTCCATCCTCCCGGAGGGTCCTGGCAGCTCCCGGGGCGGGGGGCTGCCACCACCACCCCTCTGCTCCCCAGCCCCCTCAGGGTCCTGCCTGCAGTGGCTTTGCTTTGCTGACCACCAACCATCCCATGTGGCACCCCTGGGTGTCCCTGCATCCCACTGCCCCTGGAACAGCCCTTTCCATGGGGTCTGAGCGCTCCTGGGAGGGAAACAGGGCTGGATCCCAATGGGAAGGAGGACACGGCGCTGTCCCGGTGTGATCCAGGTGACTTTAATGCCATGAGTCGCGGCGGCGGAGGCACAACTGCCATGGATGGTGCCACCGCTGCCACCACCCCACTCTGCCAGGGACAGGCTGGTGCCCGTGGGCAGGGATGAACGCGGCAGGGGCTCTGGGGGCTCAGTACTCCCAGAGCGTGGCCCGCAGCACAGACTCACTGTCGGCTTTCAGGGTCCCCGCAGGGTCCCCACGCAGGTACCGCCCATTCTTCCCTTTGATGGCCACGCGGCCCCGCTCCCGGAACTCAAAGAAGAAATCCTCGGAGAGGTCCCCGTCACTGCACACTGCCCCGCTGCTCGCCACATACCAGTACTTGCCGCCCTGGCCTGCGGGGAGTCCCAGGGACTGTCAGTGCAGGCTGGATGGACCCCCAGAGCCACCCCACCTCATAGTCCCCCACCCACCTCGGATCTGGTAGGCGCCGTCGCTGAAGCTGATGTGGAAGACGTCGTAGACAGAGCGGTTGGAGTCGAGCAGGTTGGAGCCCCGGTGGTAGCAGACGAAGCCGTGCTCCCCCCGCAGCACCAGCATTGGGCGGTTGATCAGCTTCAGAGTGAACTCTTCATCCTCCCCTGCACAGCAGCTGACCCTCAGCACCCCGGGGACCCTCTGTTCCCCCCCGTCCCCACCAGCACTTACCCACGGTGTCGCTGACAGCCGCCAGCTGCCCGTTCCTCTTGGTGCAGACGTAGCGGCCGTTGCTGGCACGCAGGGCCACACGCCGCCCACGCCACTCGATGTCAAACATGGTGTTGGCAGCGCTGGTGACAGAAGGACAGCGTAAATTGGGGGTGCCCGTGTCCCCCCAGAGCATCTCCCCACCCTGCACTGCAGCCCCACTTACATTTCAGTGGCCACGGCCTGGATGCCCCCATGGGCCACCAGGGTCCAGTAGCTGCCGGTGTTGGTGTGGAGGCTGCACTTGTTGGTGTCGCGGTCGATCTGCAGCTGAAAGGTCTCATGGTTCAGCTCCTCGTCTTGGTTTGCTGAGACATTCACACCTGGGGGGACAGTGGATGTTGATGCTGGTCCTGCTCTGGACATGGGCAGTGGTCATGCTCCAGCCATCAGCACCAATCCTGCCCTAGCCATTGGCACCAGTCCCAGTCTGGCCATGGTCACTGATCCCACTCTAGCTATTGTCACCAATCCCAATCTAGCCACAAGCACAGATCCCACTACAGCCATTGTCACTGTCCCATTCCAGCCATTGGCACCCATCCTATTCCAGCCATGGGTATCGGTTCCACTCTGGCTATTGTCACCAATCCCACTGTCCGTGGTCACTGATCCTGCTCTGGCCATTGGCTGCAATCCTGCTCTGGTCATCATGACCAATCCCATCCCAGCCATTGTCCAACCCCAGCCATTGTTCCACCCCAGCCATCACCACCACGGCTCCATCACTGCCCTCCCCCTCCCCCCCAAATCCTCCTGCGAACAATTGTGCTAATTGGGCTGGTTAATCAGCTTGTCACCACCATGTCCATCTGGTCACAAACCCCTATTTATAGCTGGTCCCCCCCGTCACCCGGCACTAATCCGCTTGGCACGGGGGTGGCACCGTCCCCGGGGGGCACCTGGGGGCGAGTGGGGTCCCTTGGGACTCAAAGAGTCCATGGAGGTCCTGAGGGGCTTTGCTCACCTGTGGGCACGTCCAGTGGCTCTACACACGTGTGTGCACACAGGGCATCGTGTGTGGTGTGCACAGGCAAACGTGTGAACCTGTGGGTGCTGCATTGCACACCTGTGTGTGTGTGTGTGTGTACACGTACACACCTGTGCACACCCACAGCCCTGCACGTGCACACACGTGTGCCCACACACAGCCCTGTGCATGCCCACAGAGCCCTGCACATGCACACACCTGTGTACACACACACACACACACACACACACCTTTTCCCCGGTGCCCTTCCCACCCCACAGCTGCTCCCACTCCATCCTCACTGACCTCAGCCCCCCTCCCAGGCAGAATGGACCCACCCACGTCCCTCTCCAGCAGCCAGGCTGTAGTCCCCCATGTCCCCAGGATGTGGCCGTAGGGTCCCCCCGGGCACAGACAGCACTGTGGGGTTGTTACTTTGGGCTCTCCCCCCGGGGTGGGGGTCCAGGGGTGCTCCCACGGAGCTGTGGGTGCGTGGGGGTCCCGGGGCAGGCAGGGAGCGGGCAGGGGGTGCGAGGAGCTCTTACCCTGGCGGATGGAGACGTATCTGCCGTTGGCCGCCATGAACACCACCTGGGGGTGACTCTCCTCCAGGTCAAAGAGTTCATCTTTGCCCGGCTTGGAGCTGCGGCCGGATTTGAGGGTTCCGGTGGGTCCGGTGGGCGCCAGGTATTTCCCGTCGCAGTCCTTGAACGCCAACTTTCCGGCCTTGAACTCGAGGGTGTAGCCGGTGCCGGCGCCGGGCTCGGGCACCAAGGTGCCATCGCAGCGCAGGTAGCGCTCGTCGGCCGTGCGCAGGCTGTACTTCTTGTCCTGGAAGCAGAGGGTGATGAGCGCGTCCACCCCCCAGGGCAGGTTGCTGTCGGTGGCGATCTCGTCCTCGTGGGCGCTCAGGTGGGCGTAGCGGCGGCGGCTGACGCTCAACAGGTTGGCCTGGGGGTGCATGGCCAGGTGCACGGTCCAGAGCTCGCCCTCCGTCACGCTGGGGGCGAAGCAGGACAGGCGGTCCTCGCGGCCCCCGAAGAAGCGCCGGTGTGGGGCCGACTGCAGTGCCCAGCGCCCGTCCGACTGCGTGATGATGCTGAAGCCTTCGTCCCGGCCAGGCTGCTCCGCCTCGCAGCGCACCTTCCCGTCCTTGTCGGCGCCCAGGTACCGGCCCAGGTGGCTCTTGAGGAAGACGATGGAGCTGTCGGCTTCATCCTGCTCCAGCGTCCAGATCTGCTTGCGCTTGAGGCTGGGCGCCGAGGCGTTCACCTTGTAGCCGAAGCTCTCCGCCGTCAGGTACCGGCTCTCGCAGTTGATCAACCCGAACTGGATCTTCAGCACCTGGTGGATCCCATTCGTTGGCATCTTCCGCCGAGGCGGGGCGGCCCCCGGGGGCCGGCGGGGGCTCCCCGGCGCTGCCGAGCCCGGGCGTCGCGGCGGGGCCGGACGGAGCGCCCGCGGCGGGGGCGGCTGCGCTGCCCCGGACCCACGGAGCGGGACGGGGGCCCGGGGGGCTGCGACCCGTCTGATTACCCGCAGGTGGGATTAGAGACCGGCCGGGTTGCGATGGGCACCGGGGGCACCCGGGCGAGGGGGCACCGCGGCAGCCCCCGGCCACGCCACCGTCCCTCGCCTCGGCCCCGTCCGGCTGTGGCGGAGCCGCGGGTGGAAAACTTGGGTGGGAACCCGATCCGGGCCGGCGTATCCGTTCCGATCCCGGCGGGTTAAGGTTACCGGCCCCTCTGATTCAGCAGCGGGTCACCTCCAGCCGCGCCGCCTCCCGGCCGGCCCCTAAGCGCCTTTTCCAATTAGCCAGGCATTTTGATTAGTGTAAACCTTTTATCCTGCTTTGGGGCCCTTGGCCTCCATCTGTCCTGTGGCCCCAAATCCCTCCTGCAGCTGTGGATCGGGGTCACGGACACCCCAGCCCCCCCCCCCCCGAAGCCAACTCCCTCTTCGGGGCTGAGACCGCCTGGAACTCATGACAGCGATGAGGGTCCGGCCGGCCCCTTGGCGAGGGACAGGAGGAAATGGGGGCGTGGAGGACAGGAGGGGACAGTGGTGCAGGGCACAGTCCCCACTCCAGCCCTGCAGGCGCCGTCCCCAAGACCTGCTGGGACCCCGCAACCGGGCCAGGCGCAGCCACAGGGACCCCCAGCCTCGGCCACACTTCACCGCGGGCACCCGGGGACGGTCAGGGATGGGCTCTGCCACCACCTGGGCCCCCCGAAGTGTCCCGATCCCCCGTGCCGGGGTCTGGCCGTGCCGTGACGATGCCGCGCTGGCTCCCGCCGCCGTCCCCCCGGCCCCGCGGCTCCGGTGTCAGCCCGGTGCCCGGTTATTGTTCCCGCAAACAGCCCCAGCTTTGGTTGCTCATGACTTTTTCATGCCGGGCTGGCGCTGCCCGCGCCGGGGGGTGCCGTGGCCCCCCGAGCCGCGACACCCGAGCCGTGGCCGCCCGGCCGCTGTAACTGACCCCCGAAACGGAGCCGAGTCGGCTTTCGGGCCACGGCGCGGGGGGGATAAGTGGGTCAGGGTCCTGGGGGGTCCGGGGGGGCCGTGAGTGGCAGGGTGGCCGCGTGGTTCTCGGTGGGTGACCGGCGGCACCTGCCCGGCAGCGCAGCCGGGAGCGGCATTTATACATCCCGGCCCCCCCGACCCCCCCGGCAGGGTCAGGTTCCCCTCGGGGGGGCCCTGGGCGCTGCCCCACAGCCACAGAGTGTCCCTGCGTCCCCCGGGCCTGGGGAGAGCCAGACCCCTCCCCACTGAGGGCTGCTGAGACGCACACGCTCGTGACAACCCCTCCGGCATCGCAGGGGGCTGGGGTGGGTGACCCCTCCGGCTGGGTGCCCCCCCGATTTCCACCCAACACCATTCCCACGAGGAAAATGGGGGGGCTGGGCTGCCCGGAGGGGTCCCCAGTCCCCAGCTCTGGTGGGGAGCTAGCACAGGGGGAGGGGAAGTGGCTCAGCTGTGCCTCGCTCGCCGTGGGGGGTCAGGCAGGGTTTTGGGGTGGGGGTCGTGGTGGGGGTCAGGAGTGGTGTAGGGGTGCTGGGTGGTGGGACCCCCTCCTGGTTTCCATCCCGGTAGAGATATGGGGGTGTTGGACTGCCCAGGGGCCCCAAGCCCTGGTAGGGGGCTGGCAGAGGGATGGGGGGGCCTCAACCGTGCCCCAGCAGCCCAGGGGTGTCAGGGAAGGGGCTCGGGGGGTCGGGGGATGAGGTATTGGGGACCTTCGAGGTGGAACCCCTCCATCATCACCCCATCACTCCTCCCCTGCTCACGGGCAGCGGGGACGGACGGACGGACGGACGGACGGACGGACGGACACCCGGCGGCGGGGCGGGGCGGGGGTGGTGCCTTCCTCCTCCCCCTCCTCCTCCTCTTCCTCCTCCTCCTCTTCCTCCTCCTTTTCCTCCTCCTCCTCCTCCTCGTCCTCCCGCCCCTGCCCCTCCCTGCCCGGCCCTGCCCGCCCTGAGTCACGGGTGGGGGCGGCCCACGCGGGGCGGTCCCGGTGCTGCGGCCGGGCGGGGGGTGCGGCCGGGATGTGCCCCGGGGACCCTCGGGATGCGGGTGTCACCTGCGCAGCCCCCCCGAGCCAGACTCCCGGGGGGCCCTCCATGTCCCGACACGGCCCGGCGGGACACGGCCGTGGCGCAGGGACATGAGACCCCCTCGAGCTGTGCCGGGACCCTCCAGGACCCTCATCACCTCCCCCAGGCCATCCCGAATCGCTGCTGTCGCTGTGCCCCGACACCCCCCGTGTCACCCATCCCGGTGGCACCGGGACTTTCTGGGAAGAGCTGAGCAGGGGTGGGAATCCCGTGGGACATGGGGACGGCGACGCCAGTGGCCACCACTGCCATGGGCCTGAGTGGCACTGGGAGCTGGCGTAGGTGGCTAGTGCGTGGGCCTCTGGCACAGCATGTGGCTACCTGGCACGGTGCATGGCTACCTGGCGTGATGGGTGGCTACTTGGCAGGGTACATGGCTAATGTGACATAGGACATGGCTGCCTGGGACAGTGTGTGGCTACCTGACATGACATATGACTACTTGACATGGGGTGTGGCTACTTGACATGGTATGTGGCTACCTGGCGTGGTTCATGGCTACCTGATGTGGTGCCTGGGCCCCTGGCACAGTGTGTGGCTACCTGACATAGTGTGTGGCTATCTGACATAGTACGTGGCCACCTGAGATGGTACATGACGTGACATGTGGCACCTGACACAGTGCATGGCTACCTGACATGGGGCGTGGCTACCTGGCTCTGCTGTGTGACCACCTGGGCCCCCTGGCACACACCTGCCTGACACTGCACAGGTGGGAGCCATGGCCCTGCCCCCCCTATGGCAGGGGGGGCACAGGGCCCGGGGCACCCCCCAGGGAAGAGGGGTTTGGACATGAGGTGTCCCCAGGCTGGGGAGCACGGGGCCGCTGGAGTTGGGGCTCCAGTGGGGATGGGATGGCTCCAACTGGGGTGTCACTGGGGTCACTGGCATGTCAGCACTGGTGTGGGGTGTCTGTGGGGTGCAGGGGCAGCACAGCTGGGCCTGTGGTGCTGGGGGAAGCACAGGGGGTCAGGGGGTGCCCGTAGCCCCGGGGGGCACCCATCGGTGAGAGGTGTCACCTGTGGGGGTGCGATGGACACAGGGGTGTGCAGGGCAGAGTCTGGAGTGCAGCTGGGGGAGAGTCGGGGTGCACCAGGGGTCCCCAGCCCGGTGCTGTGGGCGGGAGGGCCATGGTTGGGGGGCCCGGTGCAATGGGTGGGGGGGGATGTCACGACTGAGGTGTGCAGGACCACGGGTGCCCTGGGTGGGGGTGCAGGTGGGTGGGAGCGTCCCAGTGCCGGATGGGGGTGCAGGTGCCATGAATGGGGGGGTCCCGGTGCTCGGGTGTGGGGTGCAGGTGCCGTGGGAGGGGGGGTCCCGGTGCCCGGGTGGGGTGCACGTGCTGCCCGGTGCTGCCCGGGGTGGGGGGCGCGGTCCCATCTTCGGGGTGCGGGCCCAGGCCTGGCCAGGCCCGCGGTGGCCCGGCACTCCCGGAGGCGCTGCCGGGA